>JAUTXW010001581.1:0-34850 GCA_030620095.1 Kuschelorhynchus macadamiae
TATATAATGTTTGTCTTATGCAGATATCTATATATTCATGATATCGGGTTTTTGCAGTATGCATGAGTTATATTGGTTGTTCAAAATTAATTTCGGATTAGTTAATGGGATTTTTTATACGGTGTATTCCGTAAGTAAGTACATTAAATTTAAGTGCATATTTCTGTTTGAGCTAATTTTACGAAGAAAATGTACATAATACAGAGCTTTGGAAGAAATCAAAAATAAAATATTACTTTATGGATTATCTAAACGGTATAAGCTATTTAATTGAACTTTGGTGTACGCGAATAGATGTTTAAAGACCACATTACGTAGATATAAAAAATATTTTTAAATTAATATAGCGCAGATATGAAAGTCTCCGATATATATATATATATATATATATATATATATATATATATATATATATATATATATATATATATATATATATATATATATATATATATATATATATATATATATATATATATATATATATATATATATATATATATATATATCGGAGACTTTCTCATATCTGCGCTTATGGTTAATTTAAAAATATTTTTATACCTTATGTAATGTGGTCTTTAAACATCTATTCGCGTACCACAAAGTTCAATTAAATAGCTTATACCGTTTAAATAATCCATAAAGTAATATTTTATTTTTGATTTCTTCCAAAGCTCTGTATTATGAAAGCGAAGCACTTTAGACCACCTGTCTATGCACATTTTCTCCGTAAAATTAGTTCAAACAGAAATATGCACTTAAATTTAATGTACTTACTTACGGAATACCCTGTATAAAAAATCCCATTAACTAATCCAAAATTAGTTTTTGAACAACCAATATAACTCATGCATACTGCAAAAACCCGATATCATGAATATATAGATATCTGACCAACATTATATATCAAACTAGCTCGCATGAGACCCAATATGCTATGGCACTTGGTTCATTCATTCATATATAAATATATATATATATATATATATATATATATATATATATATATATATATATATATATATATTTCTATATATATACATATATATATATATACATATATATATATATATACATATATATATATATATATATATATATATATATATATATATATATATATATATATATATATATATATATATATATATATATATATATATATATATATATATATATATATATATGTATATATATATATATATATATATATATATATATATATATATATATATATATATATTTATATATTATATTATATATATATGTATATGTATATATATATATATTTATATTTATATATTATTTATATATATATATATATATATATATATATATATATATATATATATATATATATATATATATATATATATATATATATATATATTTATATATGAATGAATGAACCAAGTGCCATAGCATATTGGGTCTCATGCGAGCTAGTTTGATATATAATGTTGGTCTATGCAGATATCTATATATATATATATATATATATATATATATATATATATATATATATATATTTATATATATATATTTAATATCAAAAATAAGTTTAATACTTTAGTATCGAAACAGCTACGTTGAGAATCAAACTTATGAAGTATCATTTTGCAATAGCACAAATGATCGGTATTTAGCTCGCTTATGTTGGGACCATTTTAAATACGAGATAGGGCTCTGTAAAAGTGACCACGTTTCTGATGCACAGGTCCGAAACCAACTTGAGGAGTCAACATTAAACAAGACTGAAACTGAATCAACTATTTTTGAACGTCCACGGCTACTTGAAGAATTTTTCGTAGATGCGTATGGAAGTAAGGAACAAATTATGCAAAAAAGGAACAACAAGAAAAAAATAGCAAAAGAATCAAAAAACAAGGGTTTGCAATACAAAAGTATACATTAGAGAAAAGTTGTACAGGAGAGAAAAAACTTGGACAACTATATACCGTCGAGGTTTGTTTAAATAATGGGAAGAAGTGTTTTTTGAAAAAGAGAGATTCAATATTTTAAATGACTTGTATGACATGGAGTTCTGCAGAAATAAAGAGAATATATTGCAAGATTTGTAAAGTCGTACAATATTGACTAAAGGTCTGTTGGACATCAATCACGATCACAGTCTTCATATATTTACAAATTTAAAAAATTAAGATTTGAAAGTTTGCAAAAAAAAATTCCTTGCGGCATTAGGAATTTCTGAAAGACTCTTAATTTATCGTTTCTCCTTCCAAAGAAAGATCAATGCCTCCTTTGTATAAAGTCTAGAGAGGCAGACTTATCAAAGGAGCAAGAACTTGAAATACAATTCATGCAAGTACGACGTAAAAAAGAAAGTGCTAAAATAAACACGAATACAGATATGTCAGCTACCGTGTTTGATCTCTAGCAGACAATTACACTCCCAATATCAAATGATAGTAAAGTGTATTACAGACAAAGGCTTAATAACTATAATTTTGCTATTAATGATCTTAAAGCTAAGAACTGTCATTGCTCAGAAATTCATCTTAAGTTGCTACTTGTGTATTTGAATATCTGAAAATGTTAATTTAAATATCTGAAAATGTTAGATGTCTTAGGAATGAAAGAAATAGTGCTTTTTTTCGAACGGTTGTAGTGGTCAAAATAAAAATTCAATAATTGCAGGTATGTTGCTTCATGCAGTTTCAGCGTTGCCGAATGTAACCAGTATTACTTTGAACCATACCATGGACAAAATGAAGGTGACTCTGGACATAGTACAATAAGTACTGCTTTAAAGATAATTTGGAAAAGTTTTATTCCTTCCCAACTTACTGTAATTTTCGGATTAGTCAGAAGGAGGCAGGTACATGAATTAAATTTTGATGACTTCTTGGACTTTAAAGGCCTTTCTCGAAATTTGAAAATCCTTTCTGCGAAAAAAGATAATAATTCAAACAATATTGACTGGAGAAAGATTAAAGAAATCAAAATATGTAAAAATGATTTAAATACACATCTTTTTACAAGACAACTACATTATCGTAAAGACACGAGGAAATTCAATATTTTTCCCCGGAAAATTAAAAGATTTCTCACCCAAGATATCTAGAGATAGATTCCAAAGTCAAAAGCCTGTCATAAAAAAACAGGACTACATAAATTTTTAATTTTTATAAAAATTTGCCTCATTAATTTTAGATGTAAATTTAAGAAAATTTGTTATAATTGAATTAAGTTTTGATATTCTGATAAATTTAAATTAACAAAAAAAAATTATGATTCAGTGGGAACCAACATTACCTAAGTCCATTCAATAAGTACCTAAACTACAATTGTTGCTTTAAGAAACACCAAAATAAATTAGGTTTATAGACAATATCATTTAAGTAGTAGCAGACGTATCTCAAAAATTATCTCAGATTTGGCAAGACGTACCGACGTATCTAAAATAAAAAGTAATTAAAATTCCACATTTTAGAAATCTTTCTTGTAAAAAAAATTTGGTGTGGTGTCAATTTTTGGAACAATCCATACTTTAAAAAACGTTTTTTAAAGAGTAATTTTGAAAAAGCTTATATAATATAAAAAAATAAATAGAATCTTTAAAAATTATTTTAACGCAGTTATAAAAGTATTGTGGCTCTAAATAAAACACCTGATTTTTTAATTTATATAGAAAAAATAAAAAACCGAGGGGTAGATGACTCAGTAGAAATCTGTGCACAGATTTTAATTCACCTATGATTTAAGCAGATTTGACAAATTTAACCTGATTTAAAAGAAAATAATTGATTTATACTGAATTAAGAATATAAAATAAATCTTGATCCGTATATAAAAATAACACAGGTTTGGAAAGAATTTAAAAAATGACATCTCCCAGCGAAAAACTGGTTATGTCTCTGCGAGGCCTTTGGGTTCTACGTAAAGTACTACGAGATACGAGGATAACCGATATACGAGAGGGTCTCATTGTTTGTGCCATATTTTCAATTCGCCCTGTTTCTCAGAAGTTAAGCAGGCTAAGAAAATGTTGTTTAGGGCATCGTAAGTTTCAGAGAAAAGTAGTACACAGTTGTGATCGTGAAAATCGCAACTCTTTATTTTTATAAATAAGCGAGATACCCTGCGAAAATATCGAAAATGGGATTCTCTATGCAGCTATTTAAGGAACCCTGAATAAAACAAGATGTTCTCTTTTCATAGAATGTTTTTAAACTTTTCGAATTTGACACTGGAGCACAAAAAATTTGACAACAAATATAACCACAAACATATTTTATGCTCCAAATACCATTTTTCATTAAAAAATTATGATTAGTGGGAAATTAAATGTTGCACTTAAAAACTAACATAATAATATTTAAAATATTATTCTACATTTCTACAGTTGTCCTCAAATGTTTTCTTTAAAAAAAGTTTCTTTAATAGCGATTTACTATTTAACATTTAACGTTTACCGCGCAAAGACACATTATTATTCGTCGGCCATCTGCCTTATATCGACTGATGCGATTCGGTTGTACGAGCCCTCGTGGATTTATTAAAGATCATTTATTTTCGTGGGACTATTGACTATTAACCATAATTAGGAAGTTCTTGATTACGTAAATAGTAGTTACGCCTTGTCAGTATTAATATAAAACAATTATTATACAACTATATGTCGACATATTGAGTACTAATTACTTTCCTGACAAAAGCAAAAACAAAAACACTCCCTCACTAACATAAAAATCATAAGGAATAAAAAAAAAACAGTACGTTCTATGTTTCTTGAAATCTTCTGAAACTGACTCATTGCATGCCACCTCTACCTTACTAAGCGTCACAAGTCACAATATCACTGGCTGTTTGAGTTTTTTGTTCAGGCGAATAACCGCTAGGCGCGGAATATAGACTGATTTAAGCTGATTCAATATGATTTAGAGGGATGTAAAGAGATGTAGGGTAATTTAAAATAATTTAATTGATTTAAATAAGATTTATGGTGATTTAAACTGATTTTTTTCTGCAGTGTACACAGATTTAATAGAGCTATCCACACCTGATAAAAAACCGTTGGAAAAAAATGTTCAATATAGCTGAAGCTTAAAAAAATTATTTAAGTTTAAATAGGTGTCAATTGTATAAAGTGTTGAATACTATAATACATTTTTGTCGCCTTATGTCACTAACTAATTTAAAATTTATTTTTGGTAGCCCTGTATAAATCATTCATATTGTATTCTCCAAAAACTTTAAAAAAGTTACCAACAAAATTTAAGAGATATCTAAAAACCGCAACTTAATATTTTTCTGGTTACGAAAATATCCAATTTTCAATGTTTCTTCAAAATTGCTTGTCCGACTTTAAGCTCTCTCTATATATTCTAATACAGTCACAAAGATTCCAATTCACTCACAACTACTGTGATGCATGGCCAATTAAGACCAAAAAGCAGAATTTCTAATCAGATTGAGAGATCCTATTAAAAAATAACAATCGCATTTCAATAAACCATTGAAAACAAAAAAAAAACATTTGATTGAATTTCTTATTCAGGTTGCCTAGATTCTAGATTTAATATTGAAGGTTGCTGACCCCTGAATCTTGTGTCGCTGGCTAGACGAAACGAAAGCATCTGCAACTTCGTAATGGCCCACATTTTTCTGCAATTTTTTGCGGCTGCAATTCGCAACACAGAATTATCCAGGGCACCGTACACAGTGGATCGCGTAACAAGATGTTCGTTAACGTATTGTATAGAGTCTCATATTGTCTGTTAAATTTCATTAAGAGACGAAAATGCACACGATCGCGAATTTTCTGGCTCGTGATTATTATTAATGATCTTCTCGTTATTCAAAATGATATCTTGATTGGGTTATTTCTTTAAGAGTATAATACGTACAAATAGATGGGTAGCAAGTTTAGGAGAGGAATAAAAATCCCCTTTTCTTAAAAAAGAATTGACGTTTCCACTATATATTTAGTGTTCTTCAGAGCTAAAAGAAAACAAAAAGACAATTGTTCACCTGAACTGCATGAAAAAAAAATACACGAATTACCAGTACTTACTGGATACTTTTTTTATAATATATATATGTATATATATATATATATATATATATATATATATATATATATATATATATATATATATATATATATATATATATATATATATATATATATATATATATATATATATATATATATATATATATATATATATATATATATATATATATATATATATATATATATATATATATATATATATATATATATATATATATATATATATATATATATATATATATATATATATATATATATATATATATATATATATATAATAAAAAAAAGTCTTCAGTAAGTACTGGAATTTCGTGTATTTCTGTAATTTTTCTAATTAACAATTGTGTTTTAACCAATAATTAATTTGCCCATACATTTCATGTATAAAAAAATAAAAAAAAGTGTACATCAGTCTGTTTATATAATAAAAAGAAACAACAAATGTATTTCTTTTATTTTAGACTTGAAGACGACTAAATATATAGTCAAAAGGTCGGCTATATATTTAGAGATTTTTATTTCTGTCCTAAACCCGCTACCCATCTATTCGCAAATTTATTAGGATGTTAAATTTCACAGGTAAAATATATTTAAGAAATATAAAATACATCTCAAATTAGTCACGAAAAACGTCGCTTTTTTATGTGTAGAACATTTTTATGTGTACAATGTTAAAAATGTATTGAGTTATGTGTAACTTTAATTAAAACTGTCTATATTGTAGTTATTTTACTCTGCCTGATCTGTTGGGGACGGTTTCCAGCAGATAAAATATTAGAGCCAACGCGTGGAGACTCTTATCCGGGCAAAATTTTGCACCTCAATCATTTCACCAAAAACAGTAAATCTTCATCTTCCTGATCATCTAAGTGAGATGGTATATTTTAACGAAACAAATAAACTGGTTTCGACTGAAAGAAAAAGATTTTCCGCCTGTAACACAAAGGGGATTGAATAAATCCTATAACCTTGTGGAGGCTCACTGAGTAGAAGTTTCAGATCCTGATGGAGATCCCATACCTTCAATGTTTTTCTGAGAAGAAGTAGAGTGTGCGTAGAGACCAAGGAGGTAGAGTAAGTTGATTTGCCAGTACCCCTAAAAACATGAGAGAACATGTGAATCTGTTAGATGAGGTATGCAATCAGTAATTCAGTTAATCAATGAAGTCATTCGAGTGAGTGACTTGGAAGAGTATAAGAAATTTAGAGAAAAGGTTTCGACTAAGAGGTTTTCAAATGACAGAGCAGGAACTCAGGAAAGTGCATGTGGCAATATGCTTTTTTAAGATAAATCTTAAAAGAGGGTAATACTAAAAAAGGGAACAAATACATCAATTCTCATATTCCATCCCAAAAAGGTAATAATTTTTTTTGTGGGGATTGCTCATATCTTAATTAAAGATATGTCATGTACTACCACATACTCCTTGTTACAGCAGAAATTATGTTAGTACCTACTTCCTATAATGAGTTTAATTATCAGGAAATCAGCTTTGTACAGATTAGGCACAGTATACCTACATTAAAAAATAAAAAATTCTGATTTATTTGGATTAACTGGAAAACATTTAAATTCAATAAATAATATTATCTTTTTATTAGCAGTGTGTACGAGAATGTAATTTTCCAACGGTCTCAAAAAGATTCTTAGTTACACCAGTATTCTTAATAGATCCCCCTCTATATAGAACACTTGAAGAAAAAATATTTTAATAAAAAATTAAGAAAAGGTCCTTTTTTAATGAAACTGTCAGTCCTATATTAACAATATGACTGAGACATCAACTTTTTATGATTTAGGTTAAAAAATTTTTTTTATATTTTAATATTCAATCTATAATGGATTTTTATTTTGCTGGCAGTTGAGAAAAATGTCCCCGCGTCATAATAAAAATAAAAAATGTTTGGCTAAAGTAATGAGATTTAAAATTTTTATTACATTATTTAAGAGAAACGCAAAAAAAAAATCAAAATATTTTATTGTACTTACCTTATTTATACAGTCACACAGTTTTCCGTTTCAGACATCAAATGTGCAAATTTCAAGCACTGTCCTTAAAACTGGGGCAAATCTAACGTTAACTTTTTTTAAAGATATTTCAATTTGTATATTAGTAAATAATAAGATATTTATTTTTATTTTTGTCTATAGTTCAAACTCTTTTACAAATTACCAGTACATTTTTTCTATTGTTTTAGAGTTCAGTAAAATAAATTACAGAAAGACAACCCTTAAATTTTTTGATTAAAATAGTTTTTCAGATTTCTATAATATGTACTGCAACTAAGCAAGAATTAAAACATAGTGATACTTACCGAATTTCTGGTAAATTTTCAATTAATACATACCCAAAATAATTTCACAAACAAAAATATCAACGAAGTGTTCAAAATGTACCTCTTTTAGTTTCGTCGTTAATTTTTAAATGCCTGAAATATAAATACAAATATTCTATGTTTGATGACATTCTCTATAAACATATTTTTCTTCTAAATATGAGAATTTTAATATATCTAAATTTAATATATCTAAATAAGAAAGTTATATTCCTAACGTCGCTTCGTAAATAAATATATTGACAACTACTTCCCAGGCGTGTCGCGGTTAAAAAAAATTGCAAAAAGGCACAGTTAACTCCTTTTCGGGCTCTAGTTTAGCTGTGGCGGAACTACTATACCGCGGGGAACCCAGGAGCGTTGTTCTTTTTTAGTCATCAGTAATTTTCTGACCCTGTTTTTGGGGCATAAAAGGATTATGCAAAACTATGAATGCTTTTTTTTTAGTTATCAATTAATTTATTTCCTGTACGTGCATACAGGGGTCTCTTTATAGATTTGTCGAAACCTGCAGGGCTGCCCAAAATTTGTAGTTCCACCCTTGGCAATAAGTACAATAGAAGGATGGTCGGAAATAAAATAATTTTATATGTCTTGAGATAATAATAATTTAGTGCATAAACAATAAATTATTAGGTAATAACGTTACATAAATCCTATAAACTCTAATTTGTTTAAATTTTTTTTAGTTTTTAGTTAATTTATTATTATTATTATTATTTATTTTTCATAACTTTATTTACATATTCTACAAAAAATAAATTATGTCCTTTGTTATTTTCCTCCCAAAGAAGAAGGTTTTATTTCAGGAATAGGAATTTGACCGAATATTGCCACTTTAGGATTAGATACCAATAAAAAATTGTCAATTTATCCCTGTTTAACATTTGAGTTTTGTGTAACCTTTTAAGTCAATAAGTAGTTATTTGGTACTGAATTTTTTAACATTTCATTAGGCCGCAATTTTTTTCCACCAGATTACACAAAAATTTTATTACTACGACATTTTATTTTTGGCCGAATTTTACAGTCTATTCGATAAGTAATTTGTTAAGAATGATTTTTTTACATTTTGTGACGCCGCCATCTTGTTCGGCCATATTGGATTTTTACCGAAATGTAGCTATTTCATCCACTTATAATCCCCGATTCGTGACCAAAATTTGAAGGCAATCTGGTAAGTAGTTTTTGAACTATGCCGCAGACAGAACGACAAACAGAGTGGCAAAAAAAAGAACATGTTTTTCAGGATCCAGGGACCCTAGAACGCAGAGGTCTGCAAACATCTCGGAAAGTAATTTTTTCACGATTACAATACTTCTCTCAAAAAAAAATACATTTTCTGACTGAACAAAAATTTAGAATAAAGTATTTATCATCAGTGCTAACAGTGGCGTAGCCAGCTTTTAGGGGCGGTGGGGAAGTTCGTTCAAGGGGCGGCAGAATGAAGTAAAGCAACGGTAAAATAATATTTGTTTACGAACACCCACAATAGAAAATAAAACTTAGCAAAGAACAACTGTGCGCCAACAATGTTTTAAAATAATTCCAGAGCTGTTCTGTTATTGCCCCAACAATATAGTCTTTAAGTTATGATACAGCTCCAAAACTTGCAACAGGACCAAATTGTTCTAATATAGAAACTTACTTACTTTTAGTTGAAATATGAACATGTCTCTTTTTGCCGCAGGGTCTTTAATTGATCACATCAACGCGACATATTTTATATCTGTAAAATGGTGGCTGTCAAATAGCTTCTCTTCCATTCTGTAACTATGAGATCTTCTGTAAAACCAGTAATTATTAATTGTCCGACACGAACTCTGGAAATCATGTTCCTGCTTCCTAAAATAGACTTAGTTTAGACACGTAATACCTTTTTTGTTTGTAGAATATTTCGTCACCGCTTCCACCGAAAATAACCTGCCTCGCTGTTTTTTGTTGAGGCTTTTTAATTCCAAACGGTTTAAGTGTTCGCTATCATATGTGCAGACTTTAACTGGTTGTTAAAATAATTGAAGGTGTCACTGATTTTATTGACATTTTACGAATTTACATTTTCCGCACACTTTTGATTCACATGGCCTTTGAACCTATTGAGGTAAAATAACTGCAATTTAATACGGGGATGATCTGGTAACAACTAGTGAGGTGTTAAAAAAAGTATTATTTAAAAACTGCTCACCTAATTTTGGAAAATCATCAAGTACTATGTTGAAATTAAATGGTAACCCTTTGGTACGAATCCAAGACGGCGGAACAAAATGGCTGCATAATAAAATATTTAAAAATTTAGTCTGAAAAAGCTGCTTAATGGTTTGATTTAAAATTGTGTGCCATAACTAATTGTGGTATAGGGATCAACTAGTAAAATAATGGTACTAATTCAAGATGGTCGAACAAAATGGCGGCCAATTAAAATGTTTGTAATCATAAAGAAATCAACCTCTCAGGTTTTACACATCTTTACGTTTTAGTGTCGCTATATGCCAAAAAATATGTTTTTTCAATTCCGCCGGTCCGTCTGTCGGTCTGTCTGTTTGTCTGTGAGTTCGCGGCATAGGTTAAAGACTACTTACCCGATTTACTTCACATTTTGGTTAAAAATTAAGGGTTATGTGAAGACGATCTGGTAACATTTTGGTAAAAATCCAAAATGGCGGCCTAATGAAATGTTAAAAAAATTATTTTGAAAAAACTCTCAGGTTTTACACATCTTTACGTTTTAGTGTCGCTATATGCCAAAAAATATGTTTTTTCAATTCCGCCGGTCCGTCTGTCGGTCTGTCTGTTTGTCTGTGAGTTCGCGGCATAGGTTAAAGACTACTTACCCGATTTACTTCACATTTTGGTTAAAAATTAAGGGTCATATGAAGACGATCTGGTAACATTTTGGTAAAAATCCAAAATGGCGGCCTAATGAAATGTTAAAAAAATTATTTTGAAAAAACTACTTATCAAATTATTTCAGATTTTACGCAAATATCAAGTATTATGTCGGAATCAACTGGTAAAATGTTGGTACGACTCCAAGATGGTGGTATAATAAAATATTTAAAAATTCAGCCTGAAAAAACTACTTAATAGATTAATTTCAATTGTGTGTTTTCGTTAACGATTTTCTTGTTGTTATGTTAGAGTGGTGTATTATTTGAGGTTAGGAAAGGTCTGCGGACTAACGGAGTAGGTAAAGACTAATATGGTTTTCATGCATCTTTTGATCATCCCAAATAATAAACCACTCTAATATAACAACAAGATGATCGTTAATGAAAACCATTCAAAAACTTAATATCCGGGAGTATGTAAAGACTGATAATATGGGTTTCATTTAAGATGGCGAAACAAAATGACAACCAAATAAAATTTTTAAAAAATCAATGTAAAAAATCTTGTTAAATTGATCTTAAATTGATTTTAAATTTTGCAGAGAAATTAAATGTGAAAATAGGATACTTATTTAATTTATTTTAAATTATGCCTAAAAGTCTACTGTGGCCTGTGGCATAGGCAGAAAGGAAATGGTAAATATAAACAGTATATGTACGAGTAACACTAAGACACATATACTATGACTCTGTACTGAACTAACTTGGATCACACTTCACTCTTCCTAATAAAAGTAATAATTTTTCAGATAAAAACTGATTAACGCAGACGCATAAAATAATAATTATTAGTGAATTATTACATATTTGGTCCTCAGAGCCGTCCATTATTTTAAATTGGTGGGAGATATTAGTGGGAGAAAATTAATCATTGATTCCAATCGATTAATTATATTTAGTAATATAACCATTAGGTACTGTCAAACTGAACCAAAGAGATAAGATTACAGTCTTTTTGTAAACAAATAAGTGTTTTTGCACACAACTGTTTAACGGTAGGTTAAGAACTACATTTTTTAATGCACATCCACAATGTCTTTACAAATCTTGCAATATAAATAGTGCAATCTACTTATATAGTTTCCACATAGAAGAAAGAAACAAAGGTTTTATATAACTACTGGCTTACTCCTAGCACAGAAGCATGTGTTTTCCTGCAGTTATTCGGCAGTGTCTGTGGGTAATAAAAAAAGGTGCTACCTGAGTTTATGAAGTAAAAAAAAGGAATATAAATATTTGAAACCAATGACTATTATAAAGGTTCTCACTGTAAAATAATTTGCATTAAAATGGTTTGCAAAGACTGGAATGAATTTTAAAATCATTATTTCGAAGAATAACATTTGCACCTAACTTTTCCTAACTAATTATTAAGCTGTAAGTGTGTAATTAATGCACGAATTAGTTATTCAAAACAATTCGAGTACGATTTTTAATTTTAATCTTTATTATTACATTTGCATATAAAGTACGTTACAACGTCCGATAATTCACGAATCATTGTTAAATCATAAAAAGATAAGCACGCAAGCCACTTACTTGCAAAACTAGAATCATCTGCTTTCAGGCATTTTAAAGCATTCAACATTTAGACTTTTCTATTATAAGTCCTGGGATACTCGAAAAAAGGTACGCTGTGTCTATGTCATCTGTCTCCTATACCCAAAACCATTTTAAGTTACGGTATGAATTTCGGGATGTTAATCATCATTAGTAAAAGGGTTAATGTTTTGCGTGGTACTATTTAATGTCTTCATTATCCAACAGGGCAAGGACCGATGCATTTCTGTGATCACATAATTTGTAACTTTTCTCATATTTTTCTTAGATATTATGTGTTTATCAGTATAGTACGTATATATATATATATATATATATGCATAAGTATGTTTGGTTGTTATGACATACAGGCCAAGTGCCTAGACCGAGTTTCATAAATTATATATAAAAAAACTGCCTGTATTTCGTGAGTGTTCATAACTTCGTGTGCTTAAAAAATGAAACTGACGGAAGCAATGAGCAACATAAGGATAAATAATAATATTTTCATAATTAATTAAGGATAATTTTAGTCAATTTTATAGCCCTGTAATTTTTTCAATTGTTTTCTTAATTTGATGAAGTTTTAGCTAGGTGTAAACCTGTATTTCGGGATATCACCCTGAACATTACTCTCAAAAAATACTGATGGCTTGATCATTATACAGGAAGAATTAAAATTTACTTTTTTCCCCTTAAATTCTTAAGACCCCGTAAAAATTTTTTGTGGCAAAATTTAACTTTATTATGGTTCGGTTCTTAACAAAATATTTTTTGAATCAACTCAATATCTGTTTTCTAGGAGAAAATACAAATGTTTAACGAAAGCATTGCATTTTTTCAACTTTATTAACAAAATCAGAATGATTACTATATTAAGATATTGGGGTTTCATAAACTAAACAATAAATAAGTAAATTAAACAAACATCAAAAATCAATAGTGCGTATTGCCTCCTCATGCTCCACTTCTGTCATTCGGCGTGCCATGCTCTCAATGGAATTTGCAATACCTTCTTGGAGAATATTTTGCCATTCTTCGAGAAGAGCGAAATTTCGACAATGTTTCTACTTTTCGATTGCGATCACGTCTACCAAATATATCCCATACGTGTTTAATGGAATTTAAATCCGAGCTTCGCAGGGGCTACTCTAAACGCTGAATATTAATTTGGTCTAAGTATTCTGTAACAATCCGTGCAACGTGGGGCCTGGATATATATATATATATATATATATATATATATATATATATATATATATATATATATATATATATATATATATATATATATATATATATATATATATATATATATATATATATATATATATATATATATACAGGGTGGTGCAACCAAGATGGGGTGGACGATTGTGGGCAAACGGAGAGGAATTTGAAAAAACATGTTTGGGATATGATTGATAGTCAAGAACGCTGTGTTTTAAAATTATACCCATTATACAGGGTGGTCTGAAAAGTTCGTGGTGAACCAAACTTGTGTTTTTTTAAATGGGACACCCGGTATATTATTATTTTAGTTGATTCTCCTATTCGTTACGATCATTTTGATATGCGGTTTGTTGGGTCTAAAATTTATACCAAGGGAATGGGACGAGGTTAAAGTGGAAAAAAGGGTTATACTCCGGCCATTTTTTGAAAACAATTGAAGCAGATATGGAAAAACCAAATATTCTATAAAATGTATTGTATCTAGGATTACAATAATCGCTTGTAAGTCGTTCAAAATTATTCACTGTTATACAGGGTGGTCAAGTTTTGCAAATTTACCTTGGATTGAATTTTTTTAAATGGAACACCCCATATATTTTACTGTCATATTAAAGATAACATCGCCAGCTTTCAGAAAATACCCTATTTGATATCTTTCTAACCAACAGTTTTTTAGTAAATTAACCGTGAAACCAAAATTTACTCATTCTAACAGAAACGGTATTATTTACGTTACTTAAATTGACTACCTATAATATAAGGAGGCCATGATATAATCATAAATGAAAAGAAATATTGACATTCTTGTCAAAACCGCAAAGTGTCAGAGAATTGGCATCAATTACCATTGTTTTTTGACGATAAGCCGAGAAATTGTTAAGTAACAATGAGTTTGAGTACTCCAGAGTTGATAAACATGACTTTTATGTTGGGCGAGTGTCAAAAAAACCCTTTACTAGCAAGCAGGGTTTATGCGGTACGATATCCCGATGCCGAAAAAAAACCAAGACCTGAAGCTTTTGCAAGTTTATTAGAGAGGTTTCAAGAAACAGGCAATGTTGCTTTTAAGAAACGTAAAGTAATTAATAAACCAGTTACCAATGAAGATAATGCTTTGACAGTGTTATTAACAGTGCAAGAAAATCCACACACAAGTACCAGGGAAATTGAGAGAGCTACTGATATTGAACGCACTAGTATTAAACGGATTCTGAAACAACATAAATATCATGCCTACCACATTGAATTACACCAAGAACTGTATGATCGCGATTACGTCCAACGACAAGAGTTTTCAATTTGGTTTTTAAATACAATTTGGGATAATCCAGGTTTTGTAGATAGGGTGCTATTTTCAGATGAAGCAACTTTTAAAAGCAACGGCTTGGTTAACAAACATAATATGCACTATTATTCAACCGAAAATCCACATTGGATTCGTCGGGTGGACCATCAAAATAAATGGTCAATTAATGTTTATATATAATTGGCTCTCATGTTATAGGACCATATTTCTTTGAAGAGCATTTAACGGGAGAAGTCTATTTAAATTTTTTGAGAAATGAGTTGTCCGTATTGCTATATAGATATATATGTTAAGAAATCCTTATGGTTCCAACATATATACCCCCGCATTACCATAGGCATGTAAGACATTTTCGCAATAATTGGAAAGGAGAGCATTGGATTGGGCGAGGTGGACCAGTTAAGTGGCCTGCGAAGTCACCCGATTTAACGCCACTAGATTTCTTTTTATGGGGACATGTTAAAGAAGAAGTTTATAAAGAGGTTCCAACCACAGTGGAAGATATGAAGTTGAGAATAATAAGCAGTTTTCGCAACATTTCAGACCTGACTTTGAGAAAAGTGAAACTTTCATTTATGGATAGACTCGAAATGTGCCTTCAGCAAAACGGTGGTTTAGTTGAACATCTTTTATAAGTTTTAATTACATTGTTTTTGTTGATTTATATTAAATTTATTTTTTTTGTAAAAAAAGATCTGTTATTAATACTGTCAAAGCATTATCTTCATTGGTAACTGGTTTATTAATTACTTTACGTTTTTTTGAAAGCAACATTTCCTGTTTCTTGAAATCTCTATGATAAACTTGCAAAAGCTTCTATCTTGTTTTTATTTCGGCATCGCATCATCAAAGAACAATATTTATTTATTTACTGATGACAATATTCTGACACTTTGCTGTTTTGACAGGACTGTCAATCTTTTGTTCAATTCATGATGATATCATGGCCTCCTAATATTAAATTGTCAATTTTAACAACGTGAATTCAGAGTAATTCGTGTTAAAATGAAGAAATTTTGATTTCACAGCTAATTTACTGAAAAACTGTTGGTCAGAAAGGTATCAAATATGGTATTTTCTGAAAGCTAGTAATGTTATCTTTAACATGAAAGTAAAATATACAGGGTGTTCCATTTAAAAAAATTCTATCCAAGGTAAATTTGCAAAACTTGACCACCCTGTATAACAGTGAATAATTTTGAACGACTTACAAGCGATTATTGTAGTCCTAGATACAATACATTTTATAAAATATTTGGTTTTTCCATACCTGCTTCAATTGTTTTCAAAAAATGGCCGGAGTATAACCCTTTTTTCCACTTTAACCTCGTCACATTCCCTTGGTATAAATTTTAGACCCAACTAACCTTATATCAAAATGATCGCAACGAATAGGAGAATCAACTAAAATAATAATATACCGGGTATCACATTTAAAAAACACAAGTTTGGTTCACCACGAACTTTTCAGACCACCCTGTATAATGGGTATAATTTTAAAACACAGCGTTCTTGACTATCAATCATATCCCAATTTTTTTTTCAAATTCCTCTCCGTTTGCCCACAATCGTCCACCCCATCTTGGTTGCACCACCCAGTATATATTATATTATATATATATATATATATATATATATATATCCTATATATATATATATATATATATATATATATATATATATATATACTATATATATATATTGTATATATATATATATATATATATATATATATATATATATATATATATATATATAGATATGTATATATATATATATATATATATATATATATATATATATATATATATATATATGTATATATATAGATATATATAGATAGGTATATATATATATATATATATATATATATATATATATATATATATATATATATATATATATATATATATATATATATATATATATATATATATATATATATATATATACTATATATATAGTAATGTATATATATATATATATATATATATATATATATATATATATATATATATATATATATATATATATATATATATATATAGATATATATATATATATATATATATATATATATATATATACCGGGTGTTCAGTTAAGGGCGTACACTATCTATATCTCAAGAACCCTTGACTGCAGCCAATTGGAAAAAAAAAATTCATGACTAAAATGGCAACGAGGAATCGTCCAAAAATATTTTTAACTTTGCAAATTGGCCGTAAGGGGGCGCAACTGTCAAAATGAAAATACAAATTTAAAATTTGAGCAAAATTACTAAATTAAGATATAAGTTTTATAACGTCATTGGAAAGCTGAGTCAATTTTCTATGAATTCGCTTTAAGCCAAATTTTCATTGGGTTAATAATAAGGGTGGGGGAAACAAATGTGTGTTGTCATATTTAAATCGCTATATCTTGTACACTTCTTAACCAATTTTAATGAACAAGGTGTCATATGAAAGATAATTTTTACATCTCTTAATGGACTTCTGCAGTGATATAAATTAGTTTTAAAAAAAGAAGTCAGATGGCGCTATCCAATGTGGTTAGAGTTTTCTTGAAATTTTTCTAAAATTTCAAATGGATCGGTATGCTTTACCTTATAAATTATAAAAGTGAATTATAAAATCTACATTTTGGCGAAAACCGCATATCGAAATCTTTATTCGTTTCGGAGTTGTTGCTAAATAACTGGTGATAAAAGAAGCAAAAACAAAAAAATCGAGTTTTATGAAGTTAGTATCTGACAAATAAATGATATTATGGAATTAATTAAAGCATGTTAAAGGTTTACTTAATAACCAGATTAAAAAATCTTAATTGAACTAATTGTAAGCAATGTCATACCATGAGGTATTGCGTTCTTATTTCTTATTTGCCTCCTTGTACTGTCACAGTAAGCCGTGAAAAACAACAGACACATTGCGCCTCGTTGTCATGGCAATAAAAGCAGTAACTGTCATTTTGGTTTGTTTATTGTCTTGTGAAAGAAAGTTTACTTCTTGTTTCCGTTACTAAAGTAAAAATGCCGTTTACAAATGAAGAGGCATTTGATATGTTAGGTGTGTATTTTGAGTGCTTTCGAAATGCAGCCAGAGCTTCAAGGGAGTATGCTTTGCAGTACCCTAATCGGACGCATCATTCCAGGCACGTGTTTACTCGTTTGGCAAGACGACTCAGAGAAACTGGCAGAGTTCAACCAACTTCGACTCAAATAAGGCATCGCAGAGTCAGAAATGAGACGAATATCATAAACGTTTTAGCTTATATCAATGTTGATCCACATGCTAGTATTCGCGAAATTTCTAGGGACTTGGGACTTTCAGTTGGCTCCATTCATAAAATTTTGATGGATTTTAACATGCATCCATATCATATTGTTTTGCACCAGGCTTTACTAGACTTGGATTTCGACAATCGCTTAAATTATTGTCATTGGCTTCTCAACATGATAAGGGAAGATCGCCGTTTTTTGGATAAAGTACTATGGACAGATGAAGCCTCATTTACCAGCAATGGTAGAGTAAACTTGCACAACATGCATTACTGGTGTGATAATAATCCTCATTGGATGCGTGAAGTCGACCATCAACATCGTTGGACAGTGAATGTATGGTGCGGAATTGTTGAAGGAAAGATTATCGGGCCTTTTATCTTTGATAGGACTCTAAATGGTGAATTATACCTTCAATTTTTAATTAATGAGCTGCCACAGTTATTAGAAAACGTGACCCTCGCGACAAGAAGAAATTTGTGGTTTCAACACGATGGATGTCCTGCCCATTTTTCAAACCAAGTGCGTCACTACCTTGACCAGCAGTTCCCTTTCCGGTGGATTGGAAGAGGAAGTTTATTTCTTTGGCCAGCCAGGTCACCGGACTTAACTTGTCTCGATTTTTATTTATGGGGAAGAATAAAAGATCTCGTTTACAAAACTCGACCAACAACGCGAGAAAATATGATCGAGAGAATTAGAACGGCTATAAACAGCATATCCGTGGCGGAAATTAAAACTGCTGTCTCGTCAACACAACAAAGGCTGTACCGCTGTATTCAGAATGATGGAAAACATTTTGAACATATCCCATAAATGCCTAATTTTTCTGAAAATTTTGTTCTTGTTCTTGTTACTCGTTACCTGTTTCTTCGTATTTTTGCCACGAAGGTTTTTCATACGTTACTCGTTATGTTATTCTGCTTTGTTATGGCCCGTTGGCCTTTAAACACGCTCCAAATTTTAATAGTCTGCTAAAGTTTGGACCAGTCCAAAGCCTGGATAAAGTGTGATGGAAGGCAAATAAAAATATTACTACTTACAATTAGTTCAATTAAGATTTTTTAATCTGGTTATTAAGTAAACCTTTAACATGCTTTAATTAATTCCATAATATCATTTATTTGTCAGATACTAACTTCATAAAACTCGATTTTTTTGTTTTTGCTTCTTTTATCACCAGTTATTTAGCAACAACTCCGAAACGAATAAAGATTTCGATATGCGGTTTTCGCCAAAATGTAGATTTTATAATTCACTTTTATAATTTATCAGGTAAAGCATACCGATCCATTTGAAATTTTAGAAAAATTTCAAGAAAACTCTAACCACATTGGATAGCGCCATCTGACTTCTTTTTTTAAAACTAATTTATATCACTGCAGAAGTATATGTAAAAATATATATCATATGACTATATATATATTATATATATATATATATATATATATTTAAATATATTTATTCCCCCACCCTATATTATTAACCCAATATAAATATATATATATATATATATATATATATATATATAAAACTTATATATATATAGTAATTTTATATATATATATATATATATATATATATATATATATATATATATATATATATATATATATATATATATATATATATTTATATATATATATATATATATATATATATATATATATATAACACCCGGTATATATATATATATATATATATATATATATATATATATATATATATATATATATATATATATATATATATATATATATATATATATATATATATATATATATATATATATATATATATATATATATATATATATATATATATATATATATATATTTTTTTTTTTTTTTTCTTGTCGGTCTTAGGTCTGTTTTAGAACAACTAAATATTTTTTTCGTCAAACCATTATATTTATATTTCTTTCTGAACTTTTAACCTGCCTTTGGTCTTTCTCAAGATCTCAAATATTTTAGAAAATTTGTTCGTAGTATAAATTACATGTTGATTAAGCACTTACTTAGTTTAAATATGAACATCACTAAGACTAAATTTAGATATTCAGGTCTGAGTCATATGCCAAATGCTTCCCTGCAGATAAATGGATAGACGATCGAGAGAGTGGCTATTTCATATATTTTGAATCCTATATTACTGGACAACTAGACCCAGAGAAGGAAGTCAAATGCAGAATAGAAACAGACCGCACACAAAAACGAAACCACTCTTTTGTAAAGATAATTTAAACCTAAAATTACGACAAAGAATGATCAAGTGTTAAATCTGGTCTGTATTGTTATATAAAGCAGTTGTCTGGACACTAAAGGATGCTATGAATAATTGCTTAGAAGCATTCGAGATGGAGTTACATAGGAGAATGCTCTGAAAATCCTCGACCGCTATGTAGACTAACGAAGCAGTTTTAAACAGAGCAAATGCCGTTCGTGTATTGTTAACATCTGTTACAAGCAGAAAAATATTGTATTTGGGACATGTTCTTAAAGGAAAATGATAAAAAATCCTTCAGCTCCTAATGAAAGACAAAGTAGAGGGCCGCAAAGGGATTGGAAGGAAGCAGATTTCATGGCTAAAGAACATTGGCGAATAGACCGTGATACACAATGCCGAATAATTATTTAGATTAGCCGAGAATCGCGAAAAATTGCCAATGTAATTGTCAATATTAGGAGGACCTGATATGGCACAGAAAGAAGAAGATGAACTCCTTTTACAGGTATAGTTTCACCGTTGGCTGTTTCCAATTTTACAAAACTTCCTTGGTACTACCAGGCTAGAGACATTATTCTGCAGTCATGATACTTTAATTTTGTTGTTTCTTGGTAACCACAAATGTCGATTTTGCTCCTGTTGGTGACTCTGGTGTGGGTTTTTGTATTAATTTTGACACTAGTTGAACTCGTCTTTCAAATAGTTGACTGTACTGGTGAAACTCGTGTCTAAGTTGGCCAAATTTCATTGCTTTTACGGTCATCCCAAAAAAATGATGATTGATATACTCGTTGAAAAACTGAAAAAGGTGCAAATAATTCCATTGCCTTTCCATCTTACCTTATTATTTCATGCTCAGGCGAAAATCTAGCTTGAATTATCGAGATATAATTTAATAGTTAATTGAAAAACTATAACTTTTTAGTAATACTTAATAATACCAAAAATAATTGAGTGCAAAGTAAAAGAAATAAATAATTTTCACATGTAAAACCCTTCACAAACCAGCGGATAGCTTAGCCAATTTGGTAAGCACGAGCGAAATACTCGGATAAAAACTTTGTGTTTACGTGGCAAGTTGAGTTTCATCGGGTTGTGATACTTACCTACAGACAAAACCAACAGACTTGAACGCCAGATTAAGATTGTCGGTTGGGAGCTCGTGATTAAATTTACGTATTTATTTCTGGATATTATTGATAAAAAATATCTAGGGATACACGTCATATGTCTAAATAATTTATAAAAATTTACCTATAAAAGTTATCTATAAAGACAAGAAAAATATAAAGAATATTTTAATACACATTTAAGAAACAAGATGTACGACATACTTTTTGAGTTTAGCGAAAACACAGTACCTGATGCTAGCTGCGAGTTTGGAACAAAAAAATTACGTGGCGCTTTCAGAAAGGATTTTTATACCCACTTGCTCCTTTTTTGTTTTTGTCAATGGGCAATAAATAAGTATGCCACAAAAGAAACTATAGCGTATCTCCTATGGTTATTATTCATTCTTAATTAATTCTATTATTATTTTTTAAATAGAACGTCCTATATATTTTTAAATTTTTAAAATCTACCATGGAAAATATGATATAGGTTAAAATCGACTAGATGTGAAAAATTAAAAAGAAAAAAAAACAAAATTGGAAATTTATTATTCTATGCAAGTTATAAATTTTAAGATTTTATTCTAAAAATAATTTAATGAAGCCAATTTCTCTTATTTTATTATTGATCACGACAAGAGTTTTGCTACCACTGATTGTACATAATTGTAGGATGATAAAGTTTAAAATTATTTAGTAGATACAAAATAATAATTCTTAACTGAACCACCCATTTGTTTTTAAAAGCATATCAATCTTAATACATAAACAAGTTAGCCTATGTCAGGTTTTTTAAAAGTAGGTTTCATAAATTTTTTTTATTTTCAAAACTGCCAAATTAAAATGTGACAAACTGCTAAATATAATGCGGGTCCCTCTAATCTATTTCACTTTTCAGTCCCCGGGAATTTACTATTCCAAATTAGAGGAGAGATTCATAACGAGAGAAGTTTCGGGTAAAGAAAATTTACTGAATTTTTACATATTTCCTTGTATTTAACAGAGGTTACGACGCGTCGACTTTTCAATGTATCATTTACCGATGAAGAAAAAAAACGTCACGAGTAAAAGTATGTTGTTTTTTTGATAAGGCTATCGGAAAGTCATTACTTTTTTCATCCTTTATTTTTTCTGTTTCATAAAAGTTTGAATATTTTTGATTATCGAAAAACTATAGATCCTTCGATAATCTTAACGAAAAAACAACTCGGGACATTTTTTCTTCGTCGATAAATAAGAGGTTGAGAAATCGACGCATTTTAGAATGACTCCGATATCCTCTTAAGTACTCTTAACGTTTACGAGAATACACAATTTATTAGTGCGTTCAAGCTCCGTAGCATCCCTGTCAACTACTAAAGCTGTCATCCTAAAAGTGGTCTGAAAATTGGCCAACTATAGACACGTGTTTCTGACTTAAGACCTTCATCAGTACAGTCAACTAGTTGAGAGACGAGTAGCACTAGCGCCAAAATTAATACACAAAACCACACCAGAGTCACCCACAGGAGCAAAACTGACATTTTTTATTACCAATATCCGAAATCTTCGCCGGACTTCATACTTTATCACCACCGAGCAGCATATAGCCACCTGTGATGAAACTCAGAACTCACAACTAATTAAATCGAAAGTAGGAAAATATTAACGCGGCAAAAACTATTATATAGCAGAAAAAGGATTTTTTGGGATGAATGCTAAAGCAATGAATTTTGTCCAACTATAGACAGGTGTTCTGACTTAGGGTCTGCATAAGTATAGTCCACTAGTTGATAGACGAGTACAAGTGGACCAAAACTGACATCTACCCAATTAACTGAACGTCACTAATAAGGAATCCGACTATTTGTCTAGAATTTTGTCAAGGTCAATGGTTATATCTTCTGTTTGGCTGAACATTCGGCTCGTTTACTAGGCTAATGATGTGACCCACATCGACCTGTCATACTGCAGATATCAAGTGATTTATGTGCAGGAGCAGAATCGAGAATTTAAATTCACTCCAATATTCTCTAAATGACCAAGATCAATTATCTTTTTTTTATGGAAAATAAATTATTTATTTTCATTTGTGATAGTTGGCATGTTGAAAAATCGTATTTCCTAGAAATATAATTTAATTATTTAGGGGCGGCCCGTATATTATTTTTGATGATTCTTTTAGTAACGATTTGAAATTCATGATTTTATTTTTGAAATATTAGCACCTAATGAAAATAATTAAAGATCAAATAATGGAAAAGTGTTTGCAATTTTTTTATAGGGACATTCTCGTTGATATGTTTTTTTAAAATATTAAACATAAAACAAAAAAATATTTTTCCTTTTTTTACAAAATAGAAAAAAATGAGTAATATATGAAAATCGGTCTTTTCTGGTATAATTACATTGGTTTAGTAGGTACTAACATGAAAGTTAGTTAGGCATTGTATTTGTCACAGTTAGAGAACAAAGTTACCAGTCAGATTAAAAGAAGAATCAAAGAATATCTTAAAGAAATTAGAAGAAAGCCACATTCTTTCCAAATATAATAAACACACAGAATGTAGGAGTAACATAGGGCAAGTAATGCATTCTTAGGAAACACAGACCTCTTTAGAATAGTTCAACTTGATGTCTTTGTTTTATCTGAGCAACTACTTAGCAGTAGTTCAGGGGGTAACCCCCTGAAACGGTTATAATATATTATAATATATTTTATTTTCAAATATATCTTTATCACTATGAAGTCAAAGTTAAAGTATGCTTTATTATCATTGTTATTGACAATATGCAAGAGCAAATTGGCCGAACCTGATTTGACAGCGGGAGGTCATTTTGTCTTTGTCTAATTATGTTCTTAGAAAAAGGAGAGGCTGTGCTGTATGTACTTTCTAGACCTTTAGAAGATTTTTAGTTTTTCTTCAATTTTGTCAAATGCATTTTAATGTGCAACGGAATTTTTTTATAATTTACCTTATAGTACATATCCGCGTACCACTAATAGTATATGTACTATAGGTTAAAAACCTTTGGTATACTTCATTATTTAATTTTTCATGACTTGTTAATAAATATCTCATGTTTTTGTACTTGTTCCTACCTTGGCTAAATTAAATGTTGCTTTTTGCATCTGCGGTAAATTATTATTTCATTTCTCATAAAGATTTTGTGTTGCAGTACATTATGTTCTTTAAATGTTTTTTATGAGCCTGCGTATGCTAGTCCATTTAAGTTAATGCATGTTTTATAAAGTTTCAATTTCTACTTAGTGTGGTTGCTTTCTTTATTGGCCTCGGTTATTATATCTTATTTTATCGTTGTTCTCTTTAGAGCTGGTATTAAATCAGTTAGATGCTGTTGATATATTTTTGGAATTTGGAATTTTTTTTACTTTTGAAAGGCTTTATTAATTCCAAGAAGATACAAAAAAAAATCTTATGCTAGGAATTAAATCTACAGAAAAAAAATACACTATATATTATCAGCAAATAACACCTTAGAAACTAATTTATCTTGTGATTACACCATATTTTGCCTGAGGAAAAAAACACTATATTCTTTTCCTGAATTGGGAAAAAATATGAAAGTGATTGTAAAAAAATACATAATACATTTTCATACAAGCATTGTTGTCAGATTTCAAGAGTAGACATAATATAAGCATTTAATAAGTAGAACTTGTGTTTTATTCCAGGGTGATTAGTGTCCTTAAAAACTTACATTTTAAGTTTCTTCCTTTAGTTTTTCTTGTTAATTAATTGTTAGTTAATTGATAAAATACATACCCAAACACTCACACATGAATTAATAAGCAAGTTAAATTTTTCAAATATATATACAGAACCACGTTTCTACTGCCTTGTTAAATTCGCCATGGTTTCTTTAAAATTAGAAATATCATTCGGTTTCGTACCGCAAATAAATCACCACAGCGCGCACCGTTGCATTAGATTTGGTTCGTTATAGAGTGGTCAAATAAAATTACGAAATGTCATTCACTTTATACTTTTTCTTAACTTTTATGTCTAGATTTAATTTAAACAAAGAACACATTTCTTTACCACTACTTAATTTTTATTATAATTCTCACATGAAAAAAAAAGATTAAATAAATTATTTAAGGTGTTGGCAGAAAGCCAGCACAGAGTTGCCACCTATGTGCATGCAGGAGATTATTCCGTACGTGAAGTGAAAATGCTCTATATAGTCTCTATAGTCCCATCAAAAGTACGTGCTTAGCAGACTTCACAAGATAATGTTACGATTTCGACTCTTATGTATTTTTACTTCCCTATATAACATATATGCTATACACAGGACATATTAGAATCGCAAAAAACATTTTTGAAAAAGATAAGTTGGGTTTAATCGACGTTTTAGAGTCCCAAGAACACGAAAGACAAATGTCTAGAAAAATAGTTTGATATCTGTACGAATGTGTGTGTGTGTGTGTGTGTGAGTATGTGAACAACATTTTGTCGAAAGATAACTGAGAACTGTTAACTCATTTTATTTGAAATTTTTACCAAGAATAGTCTAGATCAATATTCCGAGGGAATTAGATTTTAGGTGTCATAGGCGTAGATGTTCGATATTTTTAAGATATGTGAGATTGTGAAACAAATCATATTTTAAGAATGTCTGAACCGATAATAGTTATGGTAAATGTACTGTCATTGAAAAATTATGGAAGTCATTAGCGTAGATACTTGATTTTGTTTTCGATTAGGTATATGTATTAAAATAAAAGAAGAGGCAGCGCCTGAAAGCAAAAACGGTAAAACATTTCACAGTTCTTTTATTTTTTTGTACATAAACATTTTTTTAAACTATACAGAGTAGTCACAGGATCATGAAACCGTTTCCTTATAATTAAAAAAATATTTAGTTTATTTACTTCAGAAGCATTGAGCTTGCTTAGAAAACAGTAACAAAGATCAAATTTTTTTAGAATTTTATATATAAAAACATTCTTTTCCTCTCTACAATAATAGGGTAGCCATAAGAGGATGAAACAGCAACTTGAAGAGAAAAAAATATATGTTTCAAGAGCGTTTAGCTTTTTTAACAAACGGGGGAACTCGTCAAATGTCTTCTACTTTTTTGTATACAAATATATGTTTTCATTATACAGGATGGCTCTAGAAATATGAAGCTGTCTCCCAAAAAACTAAAATATCTTTTTTTTTAAAGCGGTCCTAGTTAAAAAAACAGCGAAATATGTCAATTTTTTTACTTCTTTTTAAATTAAACTGTTTTCCATTATACAGGGTAGCCTTAAGGAATACTAGAGCTTCTTAAAAATACAAATATTTTTTTTTATTTCCAAACGTTCACCGGTTTTTAAAAAACGGTAAAACAGGGCAAATATATTTCCTCTTTTTACATACGTAAGCAATTTTTTTATTATATAGGTTTAATCTGATGGGTGATCGCCACGTTTCGTGATAAGTTAAAACCTTAGTGATATTTACAACAATTAATAAATACATATATACACATTATGTATAACATGGAAACAACGAAACTTCGAAGACCGATACAGCACAGTTGTTGATAAGTAAACGTGCTGTGTCAGTTGACAAATTATTGAAACAGTTTATTTGGAAAAAGTGCTTAAAATTTAATTTAAGGACCGCCTGTAAACGAAAAAGAGTTCAGAAACGGAACTCTACCGCTGTAATGTTCTGATTCTTAAATCCTTGAGATTTTTTGAATAATTTCCTTCTAATATAGTGTTTTAGAATAAATATTATTGATAACTTTTATAAAATTATTCACCAAAATCACCGAATATGAACAAGACAAGAAGGAGCACTGGAAAATTCTCTCCTTGTTATGCCTATTTATCTAGTCGCTGCCCGGTGAGATACATAAACCAGTTGTTCGTCGTAGAGTAAAGTATTGAAATATACCACCCAACATTAATATATACCATATGTCTTTATATTTTTAAAAAGTAAAATAAGCATTTACTAACTTACTTGTGTTCGGTAAATGGCTGGAAAATTACAATTAAGTCTGTTCTATCTTTATGGGAAACTTTAAAATACAAAAATGATTCATTTTTTAACAAGAAACCTTAATCAGGATTGCCTCGATTTTTTTTTGGCCTGATAAGAAATTGTTGCGGAAACTCGAGAAATCCAACCCCAATACAATTTTGTAAGGCATTCAAGAAATTATTTACTCAAAAATATTTTAATGAGGTTGAAGGTGCAAATTGTATCCAAGATATAAATAAAATTTTTCTACTCCTGATAAGATCGGAGGATATAAAAATATCCTTGTACCAATATTAACACAAAATAGTATTGCATGAGACTATATAAATCTTTCAAGTACGGACGGTAATGCTGTAGTGTTTACATTACTGGCTATCGATTAAAAATCTTTTATTAAGAATAGTGAAGAGTGGCCCAATTTAGTAGAGTGTACAATTATCTTTTGAACATTTTTATTGTGTGCCATTTTTTTTCATCATATTGGATTCCTACCATTATTTTACTAGTTTCTATTTATGCCACACTTGATTTTTGGGAATAATTAAAAATAAATTTAAGAAGTACTTTTTACATTGACCCACACCGCCATTCTGTTACGTCATGTTGAATTCGTGCCAGTTTATCCCTATATCACATTTAATTTTTCTGCAAAATTTAAAGCAAATTGAATAATTTAGTTGATTTAAAAAAATATATGTTAGCCGTCATATTGTTCCACCATCTTGAATTCGTGCCACAACTTTACAAGTTTATCTCTATATCACACTTAATATTTGCATAAAATTTTGAAATCAAGTAGTTTTTTTTAAATAATGTATTAGGTCACCATTTTGTTTTGCTATCTTATATTCATACTAAAATGTCACCAGTTCGTTCCTAACACTTGATTTTTGTACAAAATTTGAGGAAATTGGATTATTAGTTTAGTAATAGTTGTTTTAACGTTTCACTTGTCCGCCATCAGGTTACGGAATATTGGATTTTTACCAGATCTTCCTCATTTTTACCTAAAATGGAAGCCAATCTGATGAGTAGCTTTTAAACTATGTCGCGAACTGACAGACCGGCAGACAAACTGGTAGACACACCGACGGAATTGATGAAACATATTTCTCGGCGTCTAGGAACGCTGAAACTTAAAAATATGTGAAACCTGAGAGGGTGATTTCTTCACGATTACAAATATTTTATTTGGCCTGCATCTTGAATTAGTATCAGAGGTTTACTAATTTATCTCTATACCACAATTAGTTTTTTAGGCTGAATTTTTAAATACTTTATTAAACCGCAATCTTGGATTAAAATTTTTAACAATGGATTTCCTTTTTTCATTAATTTTTACAAACAGTACTTTTTATACTTATATTAAGATATATCAAATCAAACAACTTGACGTTTTCTTCTTTTACCTTTTAATACATACAATACTGAAAATTTCAAAAACATTCTGAGATAAATATGTCAGATATACACTAAATATATTGGTTTAATTAATTATCAAAATTTGCAAAAAAGGAGTATTGCGTATTTTGTTAATTTTGTAAGGCATTTCTTCGGTACCTTCTATATTAAACTTTTGCAGTTGTCTTTAAAACTTTATTGTAAATAGCTTAATTATTATCTATCGATCTGTGGATAATATTTTCATCTCGATCAATTTTTTAGAGGTATGATGTTTTAAAAATTTTCAAAATTTTAATATTGCTACATTAGTCATAGCCGGAGGGCTCTTGCCAAAAAACTGCAAGAGTTTTGTAGTGACTCATATTTTAATATGATGTAGTATAAAATGTATACATGAGTCAGCACCTAGTCGTGCGCTCGACAACTGAACTTCCAGCGACTGCTGACTGCGTATGTTCAATAAGACTGAGGTCTGACTGTTTTCTACTTTAATTATAAATAGTATTTAAGTAGCAATTTTCAGCTATTACAAAATTCTTGTACCTACTGACAACATTATCGCGATAACTTATGCGATGTACTGACTCGTCGCGTTCCACAACTATGCAGTCCGACTTTTGAGTTTGTTTGTACTATTAACAAGTATAGTGCCAATTTTCAACTATTACGAAACCCTTGTAGTGGTTCTTCTAATAATTTAACATACTTCAAAGCGCGCCGCCGCCAGGTGTCCCGCTACTTGACCTTGCGAGTGGGTGCTGACTCATGTATATCCTTAATACTACATCATATTGAAATATGAGCCATTACAAAACCAATAAAGTTTTTTTGTCACGAGCTCTTGGGCTATCAGTTGGGCAGTTTATAACTGCAGTCGAATTTCGACGGGGTCTCAATCGTAATGTATTATAATTTATGATTTTCAATTAACTCCCTGACCACAAGCTAGAAAAAAAATTTTGAGTTAGTATGAATGTTTAATTTTTTACGAGAATGGTCCATTACCACAGTACCAATTGGGGTAACGGACACGGTCAACTACATTTTTTCGTCACCTGAGTAAAATTAAGATCCCTGTGATAATCGAATCTGCTTACGCAAATGATTTTAGGCAAATATCAAATTTAAATTTACCACAACATTAGCAAAAAGGATTACCACAATTGGGTGCTTACATAAGTTTTTTAGCAGGTTATTTTTGCAAACCACTAAATTTAGATTCTGTTTATTTTAAAAATTGACAGTGTGTACCAAAGAAACTCTCACACTTTATGGAAAATGATTCTTCTTGATTTTTTATTTTTTTTTATATAATGCTGATCTTAACGTCGTGTGATATAAAGATCTCAAAGGTCTAAGCTGGCTCATCGACAGATTCTAAAGTTCAAGGTGTTACAGGTCAAATGTATTTTTCAAGCCTCGAAAAGAAAGATTATGCTGATTTTAGCAGCCTTAGATGCTGGATTGTTATATGGATTTTTTATGTATAAAAAGCTGTACAAACGGTAATACGTTTCTATACACAGAAAAAGAAAAAAACAAATGGAAAATAAAAACTATATAAATTATGCATAATTGTAGACTTAAGTTCCCCTTGCGTAGTAGTTGGTTAAACAATTATAGCAATGTGTAACATGGGCGGTCTAGGAAACTGTTTATTTTTAGAACGTTCCCAAGTTGGTAGATATTAATAATTTACATCTTTATTTGTTATTTTCGAATATAATAAAACAATATAACGGAAGAATTAAGCACTTTATTTATATATTTATTTATTTAAGAAACCACTATGCTGAATTTTAGGCTCTTAGTTGTCAATCTTAAAATATGAAATACACAAACAAGAAACATCATAGTGATATGAACGTATACTTGCTTATGAGTATTAATGGATAGTTATAAAGAATCAAAGAAAACTAAATGGATTTATCCAAAAGTTCCATACATCAGACAGAAAAATAGCGGTATTTAAATGATCACAGGTTATATTCAAAACTGAGAAGTCATTGCATACTTGATAAGTACTATAGTCTTTTGTAAATAAAACATAATATTATTATAATGTTGTATATTTCTGATAGGGTAGTATGTGTAATTTGTATATTTTGATTATGTTTTCTATCGTTTTTTTACTATTTGCCGAAACATAAGACGAAGAGTGGAAAACATTATAGCCTTTCAATAAAAAATTTAAAAAGGTAATGTGGCTAAAAATATTTTTCCATTTGCGACCGTTAGCTAAAGTGGACGCTGCTCTGTTTTTGAAAACGGTTAAAAAGGCGGAACAGTAATAGGCTAAGGTGTTAACCGGGCATTAGAAAGTATTTAAGCGGTGAAATAGTACAGAGTGTTCACGGGGAAGTTGGCAGGGGTTGGTTGATATCCATTTTGGAGTATCCTTAAAGAAAAAGCTAGGGTTTTGATATATATTTCCTCAGAGCAAATCCTTTCTATAGCTCTCTGAATACTGAAAAGGCTGTCAACTGAAGCAATTCTTGGATCGTGTGATGTGCCTTCGCTGTATTCGATATCAAATTTATCAGTTACTGGACAAAAATATACACAATTTTTTTCTACTCGATGATTGTAGATCACAAAACAAGATTTTCACTGGCTGATTATTTAAATAACATGTGGTTATTATAATTTTGAAGACAGCGCTTATTTATCAAATTGTTATTGATACCATTTAATCTGTATAAAAAAATTAACGTAAAAATACGGGGTCTGAGTGCGTAAATAGTGAATATGGGCTATATTTGCTGATATATATTTAAAAAATAAAAAAAAAATATTTCTAGCATCTATTCTAGCGTGAACAACAGGAAAAAGAAGGCTTCGAATTTTGACAAAAATATTTACCGACTTTCTGGATTATGCTGCCACTATGAATCGTTGTCAAATTTCATGGTTTTTAAACAGAATTTTTACACAGTTGGTTCCTTTCATCTCTCTAACATAACTAAAATTCAGTAAAATGTAGCTTTTTATATAACTGTTATTGATAATTGATAAATACATGTCATTGAATATTAAGTAAATGACATCTGAAAGAATTCCTTTTTTTACTATATTATAGTTCTTGCCGCGTTAATAGCTTTCTTTTTTTGATTTAATTGTTCTTGAATTAAAGTTTCCGCTACAGGTGGCTTTATGCTGCTCCAATCTACCATAATGAATTTGAACTAATATTTTACCATTTTACACCTTTGTTACATTTAAAATGAATTAAAGAAGTACTTTTTACACCGATTTTTCAAAATTGTATTAGTTCACCATTTTGTCGGGCCATGTTGAATTTGTACAAACATTTTACTAGTTTATCCCTCTCTCATACCTATTTTTTGTACAAATTTTAAAAATTTTATTTGGCCGCCGCGCCGTTTTAAATTCCTTACCAACATTTTACGAGTTTATGTCACATATACCGCGAAAAAGCAGACAGATCAGCAGACCGGCATCTAGGACCCTGAAACGCGTAGATCTAAAAGAATCTTGGAGGGATATAATGTAATGTATTATTGAATTTTCATGAATCTAAAAAAATACGTACATAAAAAGATATAGTTAAACAAGACAGATACTTATAAAATGAAATTTTAAATAGTTTCAATATTATTGTGTACAAAAACACATAAAAAAATTTATAAATTTTTTTTTATCTGAAAAACAATGCACATTAAAAACAAAAATCGCCTGTAAATAATGTTAGCATATATTATGATACATTTATTTAATTTTGTCTATTATAGGGAAATATGCCATATTAAGATTTTCTACATCGGTTTTTTTATTAACTGAAATTTTATTCTATTGTACGGTCTTTGCATGTCTCGCTAATTCTGTCTTTGAGGTATTTACCCGTTTGTCCAATATAATAAATATGACATTGTAGATAAGCAAAATGATATACAATATTCGATTTTTTGTTTCTTCTTTTGCTTTAACTTTAAGTTTACTGGAGTAAAAGTGTGGTTTGAGTATATTATCACTTTTTATCTTAACTTTTCTATTATCTCTAGCGCTAGGTTCCAGAAATATTTCTTATTTTTTGATAAACTGTTTATATACGGAAGTTTACAGTAAATATCTGTGGAGTCATTATCTGCTTTTGTTATAACAAATCCGATATCTGTATCCCAAACATTATTTTTAATGAATGAAAGAGCATATAATTTATATATTGTAAATTTTGGTATGGTATTTTTTCCAGGATAGGGTTAGTGCTCGCTGTCTAACATTTTTATTAACATAAATTTTCTGCCTAAAGGGATGCTCATATGAATAATTTTAGGAGTGTTTTGGAAAGATTGGTTTATGATACCAGTCTGTTTCTATGCATCCGTTCCCATTTTTAAATACCAGAACGTTAAGAAATGCTATTTTATTATTTTTGCCTTTTTCAGTAGTAAGTTGCAGTTTTTTGTTATAGCTATTAAAAATATTTAACCGTGGGATAAACTCATTTCTTCGAAGAGAAGTTCTAATATCATCAACGCACCTTCGGTAAAATGGTAACTGAAAAGGTTTTTTTTAATACGGTGTTCCTAATGCTCTTGCCAGTCTGAGCAACCTACTGATAAGCAATTACTCATTCCCAAACCAAAAGTTTGTTTGTAGTAATCATTATTACTGAAAATAATTATTAACAAAAACAAACGTAAAGATTCAAACCCAGGGTACCACTTTTAATATGGGTAGTAATGCCTATGTCTTCATTAGTTCTTGCAGTGTGACAATCTCTAGTGTGTTGGAAAAACTATATAAAATTTTTGTCAGCAGAGGCGCAGGGCCTGATAGTATACCTCCTCACTTCTTAAAAACTGTGCTTTTTCCTTAACAAGGTCTTTATGGCTCCTGTTCAACCAGTCTTTATGTAGTGGGACTTTTCCAGATGCGTGGAAAACATCATATGTTGTGCAAGTTTATAAGAACACGGGAGATAAATCGAATGTAGAAAATTATCGGCCAATCACCCATATCTCTAAAATCCTAAATTGTTTGAATCATTAATTAATGATCACTTAACTTTTGCTTTTAGAAATCTTATATCAAACAAGACATGGGTTTGTGGGTGGTAAGGTCGATAACAACAAATCTCCTTGTATATCAGGATACAATATTGCAGACATTGGGAGAAAGGCTATTCACTGGATTCAATATACACTGATTTCTCAGGCCTTCGATAAGGTAGACCATAAGATACTGTTAAAGAAACGATGCAGTTAACTGTTTTGAGCTGGCAAGTATTGCTTATGCTGACGATTTAAATATATTTAGTTGTATAAACTCTCTAGATTCGTCACAGTGGTTGCAGGATGATCTCCTGAGATTTGAAGTATGGTGTAAGGAAAATAGAATGAGCTTAAACATTAAAGTGTAAGTATATCCAGTTTGCCAGGAGCGTGTCACCAACTGTGAACACCTACTTTCTTGATGGTAATGAAATTGAATCTGTCAAGGTAATTCGTGATCTAGGTGTCTTGTTTGACCAAAAATA
>JAUTXW010001582.1:0-35019 GCA_030620095.1 Kuschelorhynchus macadamiae
ACAAAATTTAAAGACCGATAACTAACCTTATAAACGCATCACAAGCCGCTCAAGGATCCAGCGGTTCTACGGACTACCAAAAAATACCCAAGGTTAATGTACCACTTCGACCTATCGTCAGTGCAATAGGATCTTCACTTACAAAATTGGTAAATATCTTTCAAATATTCTTAATATATTTACAAGAAAAACACATTCATATATTAGAAACTCTACGCATTTTGTAGATAAACTTAAATCAATCCAATTAGATCCCAAAGATGTCTTAGTCAGTTTCGATGTAGAATCGCTGTATATAAATGTGTCTATAAATGATTTAATTTCCATAATATCAGACTTATTTCACCATAAGAGTATTGACAACTCACTATTAGATCTAATTGAAGCATTTCTTACATCAACGTATTTTGTCTTTCAAGGAACTTTCTATGAGCAAACCTCAGGAGCAGCCATGGGATCTCCGCTGTCACCAGTGGTGGCCAACATCTTCATGGAAACTTTTGAGGAGAAAGCCTTAAATTCGTCTCCACTAAAACCAAAATCATGGTTCAGATATGTAGACGACACTTTTGTAATATGGCCCCATGGTCCAATAAACCTCCCTGGGTTTCTTAATCATCTGAATCAACCTCATGGTAATATAAAATTTACAATGGAAATTGACGAAAACTCTTTACAATCGGAAACAGAGAAACTGACTCAAGCTTTAAGAGGGAATGGATATTGCACTGACGAAATTAGACGATCAATTAGAAAATATAATAATCCTACTCCACGAAACGATAGTAATAAGGAATTACCGATAGTAAATGTAGTTCTTCAATTTATACACGGAACCACAGACAAGATTGCAAGGTTACTTCGCCGGTGCCGCATACTTGCATACAATTTTTAACACACACAAAAAAATTGGACAATCGCCAAAGGACATTATTCCTTTTCAAACGGAAGGAGTAAAATGCAATTCCTTGTTCCTGTGGTGACGTTTATATTAGAGAAACTGGACGATCCATATTGACTAGGCTTAAGGAACATGAACAATCTATCAGAAAGAAACAAATCGTACAATCTGCTGTATCTGAACATCATTATTCCACTGGACATGTCATAAATGTAAAAGAAACCAAAGTTCTTGCATCGGTTTCGGGATTCTATAAAAGCAAAATTAGAGAATCTATTGAAATTTATAGGCATCCTAACAGTTTTAATAGAGATACGGGCTTCAGTCTACATCATACGTGGAAACCGATCTCGTGAAGTGAAAATCCCTGAAGATGCCTCGTACAATCGAAGACGAAACGTCGGAAGGTGATTCCATTTCGACACGGTCTAATCCCAAGAACCATGATTTCTTAATTGAACATAGCCGTGAAAGCGTTCGTTTTATGTTAATAATTTCCAGTGTTCTTTTTCTGCCCGATTTACCGATAAAAATGTTTTCGCCAAGATTCTAGTATTAATACTTCTTAAGATATGGCCGAGAGCTATCTTTAGCTGATTGCCCTGTATATTACCATTATTTACTAGCACAGATAGACCATTAAGATCCCTATATAATCAGCTTAATACTGGGTTCGCGGTGTTTCTATTCTAATCTATTTATAAAAGATATTTTGGTACAGAATGGCAGGCATTAGCAACAAATGAATTTAGTTAATAGCTATAGGACACTAAGTCAAACAAATATTGACTAAAAAAAATTAACTATAAATAAAATATATTCTAAAATTAAGGCAGGTAAATGAAAATTTTTCCTGTCAATTTAGTTAAAGTAACATGATAACTGTTTCTTCAAAACATATTCAGACAAAAAGTCTTAAATGAGTGACACAAAATATTGTCAGCCAATACCTGAACATTTTTTTAAAATTATCAACATTATACAGGTCAAAAAAACTGGAATTTTCCTTATAAACTAATAACAAGTCAACAATAGAAAACTATTTTGTCCAACTGATCGTCTTATAACATGGTGTTATTTTTATTCGTTTATTGATAATTTTTGACTCCTGCGTTCTAAAATTTTAAAATTATGGTTTTCTTGAATTAAATGTTTAGTGTAATTAGAGTTAACATTTTGCTTACTGTAATTGAGTTTGTACTCAGTAAATATTTTTTAAATGAGGGTATTAAAATGTGAAACATGTTTAAAGTTTTATATTGAACAAACAGGTAAAACCTTTATAGAAAACAGTGAGCACAAATTTAGATTCAGAGAGCAAAAAGACAATTCTAAATTATCTCAACATTTAATTCAAGGAAATCATAGTTTTAATGAGAACTTTGCATTTAGGATGCAAGAGCAAAAAACAAAATTTGCTTATTGGAGATTGTAATTAACTTACTACAGCCCAATCAAAACTCTCTGTATTTATAGCTTCAACAATGATTATATAATGCATTATGCCACAAATTCTTGTTCTCTCAATCAGTTAATTTCCTTTAATTTTGCTCCATATTTTGTTTATATTAATGAGAACTTTTTCATTTAGGATGCAAGATCAAAAAACAAAATTTGCTTATTGGAGATTGTAATTAACTTACTACAGCCCAATCAAAACTCTCTGTATTTACAGCTTCAACAATGATTATATAATGCATTATGCCACAAATTCTTGTTCTCTCAATCAGTTAATTTCCTTTAATTTTGCTCCATATTTTGTTTATATTAATGAGAACTTTTGCATTTAGGATGCAAGATCAAAAAACAAAATTTGCTTATTGGAGATTATAATTAATTTACTACAGCCCAGTCAAAACTCTCTGTATTTATAGCTTAAACAATGATTATATAATGCATTATGCCACAAATACTTGTTCTCTCACTCAGTTAATTTCCTTTAATTTTGCTTCATATTTTGTTTATATTAATGAGAACTTTTGCATTTAGGATGCAAGATCAAAAAACAAAATTTGCTTATTGGAGATTATAATTAATTTACTACAGCCCAGTCAAAACTCTCTGTATTTATAGCTTTAACTATAACGTAAACTCTGGTGTTATAAAACCCACGTTATAAAGAGTTTTTACGTAAGTGCAATAATAAAAGTTTGCACTTACGACCCGTTGGCTAGCTTATACGGTAGTTCGGCTTTGGGGGAGTTCAAAATTTTCAATCCTTTTCCTTGGTGTATGAAGGAGGCAAGTGAAACTTATAAATATGAAAGAAGGGCGCCAACACACGTAAAACAGAACTTACTGCACCGCCTTCATACACCACTTACCTGTGTGTTCGTAAAGGTACTGAAACAACCAGTAAAACACTATTTAATATTATGATTTGCTTTATTTAAAAAAAAAACCTGTTTATGAGACAATGTAGTTTAAATTGTTTATAAATAGAAATATGTGTGGTAATTTGAAAAAGATAAATTGATCAATAAAAGGTACTACTGTAATATAAAACTTTTTTAAAAATCTCACCAACTGGCAGGAAAACTGGAGTTACTGGGGCCTGGTTGTTGGGCTAGAGGTAAAATTCTAACACCTTTTAGGTAAAGAGGGGGCTCTTTCTTAATGTAGAATTACTGCTTCAACTTCAAAGGTAACCCCAACCTTTAGGGTTATTTGCTTCAACCAGTTGTTTCTCGTGAAAAGTACCTCACAATCATGTGGGTGCAAAAATGTTCAAAATGCTTTAAAGGCTATAAAAAGCAAACGTGCGCTAAGATGCAAGGTTTTAATAGCAATGTGCTATGTGCTAGTAAGTTCAATGTGCACTAAAATGTGCTATTTGCTATGTGGCCGCTGAGCTGGCTGTTATTTGACCACTGTTTAACACAAAATTTAAAATAACTATAAAACAGGACCAGCCTTTTTAAAGGTAGTTTTACGGCCACAGTCAAAACGAAATCGCTCGAACTCGTTCCAAGACAATTTTCAGCTAAGGTTTAGTAAGAAAAAAAGGTTTTAAAAAAAGGTAGGAATTTGGCCAAAAAACTAAACTGTTGAAAGTGCTCCATGCAAAACTTGATTTTAATGTCCCTATATTTTGTCTCTTTCCCCCTTATTTATTTGACAAAAATAAAAGATTTTTAAAAGGATAGGCAACTCAGAATACATTATTTATTACAATAAATCTTAATATACGTTCAATTTAAATATTTATTTTTGAATAATTTATGTTGTTCTTTTTTAATATGGTCCTCTAATCTTTACGTAAGCCTCGTCCTAAATAATTAAATCTTTAAAATGTTAGGTTTTTATAAAAATTAAAGTAAAGTGGTCGGACGGAATCGTATGGCTTTTAGTCATTCATGGAAAAGGCCAAAGCAAGGATTTTAGCGTCGCCGCACACAGTAAAACGTCAAACTTTGTTGTCACTTAACCCAATTTATAAAACGAAAATAAACAAGGCTTTTTAAACCAACCATTTGGAAAACTACTTAAATAAATAACACAAACCCTTGTTTAATGAACCCGTGACATGTGTTTACCGGACATTTAACAATATAGGTAACATCTTAACCTACATTTTATCAAAAGGACAAATCATTTAATGAACTGAACGAGATTTAAAAGGCGACAAACGAAATCGGAGGTATATACCAAATGTTTCTAATTTATGTAGCGTTACCAGGCTACAATGGAAATATTGGAAATATCTTGTTTAGTTTGTATCACAACAGCTCATACCCAACTAGGTTTTTTATAACGGATTTGTTTCTGATCAAAATTATGTCAAGGTAAGATAATAGAAAAACTATAGGTGAATGAACATCTAATAATGAAATTCTTATAAAAATATGGCCCTTTTATATGTGGGCATTAAAGAAAGCTTCAACAACCAGACCCTCAGCATCTGTAAATATAAAACATAAAATGTTTATAATATACCAAGCTGTCAGTCATACAATATTAAGTACTTATAATAATGAAAATAGTCAAAGAATCTAAATAACTTCCAAAAACTTAGTTCCTGACATCTTGGTAAATGACAAAATATAATTAGCAAAATCATAATTAGTTACCGTAAAAGTGTAACGTTACATAACAATGATTATATAATGCATTATGCCACAAATACTTGTTCTCTCACTTAGTTAATTTCCTTTAATTTTGCTTCATATGTTGTTTATATTAATGAGAACTTTTGCATTTAGGATGCAAGATCAAAAAACAAAATTTGCTTATTGGAGATTATAATTAATTTACTACAGCCCAGTCAAAACTCTCTGTATTTATAGCTTTAACAATGATTATATAATGCATTATGCCACAAATACTTGTTCTCTCACTCAGTTAATTTCCTTTAATTTTGCTTCATATTTTGTTTATATTAATGAGAACTTTTGCATTTAGGATGCAAGATCAAAAAACAAAATTTGCTTATTGGAGATTATAATTAATTTACTACAGCCCAGTCAAAACTCTCTGTATTTATAGGTTTAACAATGATTATATAATGCATTATGCCACAAATACTTGTTCTCTCACTTAGTTAATTTCCTTTAATTTTGCTTCATATGTTGTTTATATTAATGAGAACTTTTGCATTTAGGATGCAAGATCAAAAAACAAAATTTGCTTATTGGAGATTATAATTAATTTACTACAGCCCAGTCAAAACTCTCTGTATTTATAGCTTTAACAATGATTATATAATGCATTATGCCACAAATACTTGTTCTCTCACTCAGTTAATTTCCTTTAATTTTGCTTCATATTTTGTTTATATTAATGAGAACTTTTGCATTTAGGATGCAAGATCAAAAAACAAAATTTGCTTATTGGAGATTATAATTAATTTACTACAGCCCAGTCAAAACTCTCTGTATTTATAGCTTTAACAATGATTATATAATGCATTATGCCACAAATACTTGTTCTCGCACTCAGTTAATTTCCTTTAATTTTGCTTCATATTTTGTTTATATTAATGAGAACTTTTGCATTTAGGATGCAAGATCAAAAAACAAAATTTGCTTATTGGAGATTATAATTAATTTACTACAGCCCAGTCAAAACTCTCTGTATTTATAGCTTCAACAATGATTATATAATGCATTATGCCACAAATACTTGTTCTCTCACTCAGTTAATTTCCTTTAATTTTGCTTCATATGTTGTTTATATTAATGAGAACTTTTGCATTTAGGATGCAAGATCAAAAAACAAAATTTGCTTATTGGAGATTATAATTAATTTACTACAGCCCAGTCAAAACTCTCTGTATTTATAGCTTTAACAATGATTATATAATGCATTATGCCACAAATACTTGTTCTCGCACTCAGTTAATTTCCTTTAATTTTGCTTCATATTTTGTTTATATTAATGAGAACTTTTGCATTTAGGATGCAAGATCAAAAAACAAAATTTGCTTATTGGAGATTATAATTAATTTACTACAGCCCAGTCAAAACTCTCTGTATTTATAGCCTCAACAATGATTATATAATGCATTATGCCACAAATACTTGTTCTCACACTCAGTTAATTTCCTTTAATTTTGCTTCATATGTTGTTTATATTAATGAGAACTTTTGCATTTAGGATGCAAGATCAAAAAACAAAATTTGCTTATTGGAGATTATAATTAATTTACTACAGCCCAGTCAAAACTCTCTGTATTTATAGCCTCAACAATGATTATATAATGCATTATGCCACAAATACTTGTTCTCACACTCAGTTAATTTCCTTTAATTTTGCTTCATATGTTGTTTATATTAATGAGAACTTTTGCATTTAGGATGCAAGATCAAAAAACAAAATTTGCTTATTGGAGATTATAATTAATTTACTACAGCCCAGTCAAAACTCTCTGTATTTATAGCTTTAACAATGATTATATAATGCATTATGCCACAAATACTTGTTCTCTCACTCAGTTAATTTCCTTTAATTTTGCTTCATATTTTGTTTATATTAATTTTTTTTAATAATATAATATTTTATTTAGAATATTTTTATAGTGTAGATTAGAACCCTAGAAAAATTATGTTATAATAAAAAAGGTTTTTTTCTTGTTTTGCTCTCCAGACATAAAAGGAAAACATATTGAATGACTCTGCAGATTGCGATGCTCAATTTTAATTTTTTGTGTAGCGGAACTTATCCCTTCAAAATATAAGGAAATTGTTCCTTCTTAAGCTCGAGCGGTCCTTAAAAACTCTTGACTCGTAGTTTGCCCGGACTTGCCACAAGGGATTTCCGGACGAATCTTAGAGCTGTCAGGACTGAGAGAAATAAAAATCTTTTTCCTACTGCCGGGACAATTCAATGCCCTTCACGGGCACTAGAAATATATTCATTTATTATTGAATATCTGAAAATACGAGGTCTTATTAATTTTGAGTTGTTATTCAGATGTAAACTAAAATTATACCTACTTACATACTGTAATATTTTAGCCTCAATGTAAATTTAAATTTACTGTGTTGGCCTGTATATGTATTCGTGTTATAGTGAAATCTGTCTTTTACCTAGTCAGTTCATGAAGCGTCGACATATTGAGTAAAAACATGAAATTGCACGATCTTCCTGGACTCTTCATGAAGAACTCAAATCGTTTCGCATATAGTGTAACACAATCTGCCTTAACTGAAATCTTTCACTGACTATTGTGTGAAGAGTATGCACGCGTTTAAGTGCTCCGAAGTAATTTGTTCTTTTCGTATTGTAATAGTTTAAATCTATGTACTGTTTTATGTGTATTTGTTCGTGAAAATTGTGCCAATGTAACTGAGTTATTTTCAAATCTGTACGCATTCAATTATCCGCGTAAAACGTGAAAAACTATCCTCCAAATCTTTCCCATTTCTATAGTAAAGAAACTCTGTTTATGGTAGTATTGTTTTGCTTATCAGCATTAACGACAAAAAAGGGGGTCTTGAAAACTTTGGAAATAAACGATTGTGGCAGCATCGTTCAAAGTAAAGAATAAATAGTGCAGTATTATAACAAATTGGAAGAAATAGTGCTTTACCCAAAGGATCAGTGCTCGCTTGACGTGCATAAATATATCTATACTAGGGACATTTAAAAATTTATTGTAGCTTGTCGAAATTAATTTTTTGTCCAATCTCTTAACGAGTTGGATATTTTGAGCATGGTTGAACCAAGTACAAATTTACGAAGACTTTTAAGGTCAACATCCAGAAAAAGTCCTTTAATTACTGAACATGTAGAAAAAAATTCGTATAACATAAGCTATACTAGTATTACCTGTGATGAAGCTGAATGTAACGAGAACAAAGATACACAAGAAAATATAATTTTATCGTTACAAAATAAATTGGCTGACAGACACTCTAAGATTGAACTCTTCGAGCATGAAAATGAGAAAAACAAGAAAAAATCGACTTTTTATTAAGGGACCTAAAACACAAAAAGGACGAAATTCAAAATTTAAAAAGTATTATTGAAAACATGAACAAAATACATCAAGACCAGTTACGTAATGACAAAGAAACTGTTTCCGCAGAAACACAAACGAAACTCCAGATGGTGATAGACTCTGAGGTGCAAACAGACGAATGCATCGACAAACAAACATTGGAAATAGCACCGATGGCATAATTAGAGACAAGTGAATCCAGAGCTCCTTCTCCAGTCCCAGTGATAAATGTTAAAAAATTACAGAGTAAGACATCTGAAATAGCGAATGTACCATCATCTAATTCTCTGGTAAGTCACACAGTTAACATAAGAAAATGCAGAGTGCTGGTAATAGGCGACCGTTCGGCATTGGGCTGTGCTCATGTACTGAGAAAACATCAGCTAACCGAGCAAGAATGCATAATCGAAGGGTGGGTTAAACATGGAGCAAACCTAAGTGATTTGGCTCATTCTGCTTACAACTTGAGCTCTAGTTTTGATCAAAATGACTGTGTTATCTTATTATTAGATCTAAACTGTGCATACCATATAAATACAAGGATAATGGAATCAATTTTAGCAGTTGAAAAATATAGTAACTTAATCGTGTCTATAAAATGTGACGTAAAAAGGCATTATAGTATCTACAATAATTTTCTACAATTGTTTAATATTTGTATTAGTAATAGGTTGAGATTTAACAGGTCTATAAGAATCATATATAATCTTAAGTATAATAGAATGTATCGTTTTACTAAATTTAAAAAGTGCGAAAAATAATTGATGAAAATCTAAGATGAGGAAATCATATAGAAAGTCTACGCATACGGTTAAGAAAAAATTGTTATGGTTTGAAATCTTTATCAAATTACTGTAGTCAAAATGCTATGATGTCGGTATATTATTCTAATATCCACTCTCACCTGTCCTATGGCATCATAAATTGGGGATCAAGCTCGGAGGCAGGAGTCTTTTTGTTTCAAAAATATGCTATACGAATTTTGTGTGGTCTTTCATGTAGATTCGTGTCGAGACTATTTCAAGCAATTAAAAATATTGAACTTTACTGGAATTTACATATTCAAAGTTTCCGTTTTTGCATATCAGAATATTAAAAAACTTTAAAGTAATCGCGCTTCACATGGTTACAGTACTAGAAATAAAACATTACTTCTACCTAATTTACACAATTCCACGTTTTTCCAAAAAAATGTGATATATAATGCATGTAGGGGACATTCCATGGTAACTCGAGATACAATCAGATTTATTATTTGGCAATAAAATGACAATTCTTTACTCTAACCGTTCAATTAACGCCAACATTTTAAATTAAAAACCTATATTGTTGCCATACAGTTACTTTATTACTCCAATAAAGGAAATGTTTTGAGATTCTTCATTTTTATTAATTAAAACTCATCAGTCACTCACGTTACATCTTAAGGACATAAGGTTTATCTTTTCATAATCTTTTCAATTTTTCTACGAATATAACAGTTAAACTTCTATTAGAAAACAACATTAGTAAGATGAGATATAAACAAAATTATAGTACAATTTGTAATTTTTCAAATCTTTGCTTTCAAAAGCAAACGGCAAAAAATGTGGTAACTCGCGTTACATTAAATTGGTAACTCGTGTTTCAATTAAATAATGAATACATTTCGAACAAAAAGTATAGTGTGGATCAATTTTAAATTGTTTGTATTCTCCTCTTGAGAACAGCCAGAGGAATATCATCATCCTCATCACTATAAACAACATTTTCATCTAATACTCTAATGCCGATCTTCAAGTCTGACGTAATGTTGCTTGTTTTATAAAGTACCGTTTTGATAATAAATTATATGAGCCTTAGATATGCCTGGAATTAAAGCAGCTTGATCAAAAATGGCATGGAGATTCATTTCTTTAGCAACATCTTCTATTTCTTTTGGAGTGACATTAATAACCTTCACTTTGGAACCCTCAGCAGCTTTGGCAAATTGTTCTGCATTAAACACAACTGCCTCTCTTCGCATAACCTTGTTTCGCACCAATCTTTTCAACGCGCCACCTATACCATCAACGGGACCTTTTCCATGTGATGTAGCAAAATAGTTCCAAAATATGTTCTTTTCATTTCGTTGCTGAATGATTTTAATAGTTTCCACAATGTACCTGTTCTTAAATTGTGATGCAGGTCCATCTGACCAAATGTAGACTTTGGTAACAGATGCTGGCAATTCTCTTATTACCCGATCCATGTAAACTGCTACCGTTTGTTTATTGTGGTTTCGATTATCAGATACAATAACCATTGGATGCTGCGTGGCCATATACCAAGCCGATATCGTAAACAAAGTTACTTGTGGTTGAGCCCAATGAAAGCTTTGAATTTCGTCTTGTGCTACACATGTGAAATTTTCAGAAAAATCCACTTGCACCAAAGCAGCTGATGGATCGAAGTTAGTAGCCGCTATATTCTTCCTGTCATTCTGATATGAATCAGCTTGATGCCTTTTCACATAAAAATGTTCAAAAAACGTTTTAGACATATCGATGATGTGTTTTCGCAATTCTGAAGCTGATCCTGAATGTAAAACTTTACACAATTTTCCTTCACTGTCTTGCCATACCAACCATGTGACTTCGGAATTATTGCAAGCACCTACATACTGTTCTAAGTTTGTATCTAAAGTGTCTTTACAAGCACCACAAGTAAATTTCCAGCACTCTTTAGTAGGGTTTTCACACATGACGGACTTGAGAAAATCCTGGTTATAGCGAGGACATTCCGGTGAAATGGTATGCATGGCATTTAAAGCTAAAATGAAGTTTTCGTGGTATCTACATAGGCACACGTTATGAGGAAGTTGGCTACTTAGGAAAACATTTTTTGGTCTATATTCAGCAAACTTGCTCTTACCCACCACTTCCCCGTATTCCTTAACAAACAAAGCATGTGTTTCAGAAATGGAAGTACATAGATGTCTGATTTGGATTTTTTCTTTGGGTTTGCCTTGTTCGCGAACTGTAATAAAAATCTTGTATAAAAATCTTTTATGGCTGTGACGACCTCGTTACTGAGTGATCTGCGATGTTGGTTAATGAGGTTTGAAGAATCGGACGCTTCATCTTTTTCTTCAACTTCTAACAATAGTTTCTTTAAAACAATCTGGCGTTTATTAGGACAGGTAGGTAACGATCTGCGGGCTCGTGCTGCTGCTTTTCCCAAAGATTGAACTGATGTATAAGGAGGAGAAACTTTTTTACTTGTATCACTTTCAAGGTTTAGATTTTTTCATAGACCGACATTTTTTTACTCTTTCGTTAACTTTTTTCCTTATTTCGTTTTGTAACTGCTTTCTTTTTGAAGACGGCAAATTGGAAAGGGCGGCTTTCTTTTTTGCCCTACTTTTTCTGCATATTTCTGCATGCTTTTTTTTATATTCATCATACACTCCTAGCTTTTTTAACTTTTCCCGTCGTCTTTTCATTTTTTCAGCACCGGATAAGCCCATACTTTCTAAAAGAAAATTGTTCGACTTTTTTACTTGCCCAACGTTACTTATATCACGCTTAACAAGTTTTAATATACGTGTGCGGTAAATTCGCTGAATATGGCACTTTTTTTATTTATAGGTTCAAATCAGTAACTCGCGTTTCAATGAAAACCCAAAAAAATATATCATTTGCGGAAAATTTATCTTCAATGTTACTGAACCATGCTTTGAAATGAATCTAGGCAACAGAAATATAAAATCTTAAAACACGATAAAAAAGTATTAAAACGGTATATTCCTTTTAATTATACTTTTAGGTAACTCGCGCTACAATTATTTCCAATACAATCTATTATTTACTTTTTTACTTAATACTGTTAAAGCTCGGTCAGCAAAATCGCAAGATAAGTAGTCAAATGCTAAATTAATACTTAAAATCAAAAATACTCACGGTTTGCTTGCTGGTTCCACAAAAACAGTTTACCACACCACGAGAATTTAATATGATTTAGGATCTTATTTTTTAGTTTAAATTTTAACTCCCGTCAAAGTGACAGTTCTTAAATTTTATTTGTAAAAACAAATGAATAAAGTAAAGTCGTTCCTTAGCAACAAGATACACAGCCTACTAAGCCATTTACAATAACTTATAATTTTTTGATCATGTCCGCATTTTCATGGAATGTCCCGTAGGTTTTTTAATAAATTAAATAATGATATTAAAGATGCTGATAATCTTAAATCCTTCAAAAGTAAATTAAAAAAATATCTAGTGGAAGGTAATTTTTATACTGTGCAAGAGTTCTTAAATTAGTTCTTAGTTTAGTTTTTTTTTGTTGTTTTTAAAAATGCACGCGTCTAATGTAGTATTTGTATTGTTCCTTTTTTAGTGATTATTTATGTACTTACCTGTAACTTTTATGACGATGTACTTTTATAAGTAGGTATACTAGATTTACTCTTTGTGACGTTTTCTCCGATTGCTGATTGCATATTATGTACATCTGTTTGAAATAAAATTATTATTATTATTATTATTATTTCATGTTCGTAAAGATCCGAAGAAGAAAATGCATTTTATGTTTAAATGATATATGTGAACCACAGTGGTCCGTCTGGTAACAAATGAAACTGCTACAAAATGAAACATTATAAAATGCATTCTAAAAGTTATTTGCTAATGCATGAACTATTTTTGCGACATCGGGAAAATACACTGCAGGTTTGCCTTAAAGAACTGGCACAATTATTCTAAGGAAACCTCTTCCCTTACTGACAGAAACTGTTTAGTATTTATTTGGTACAGTCTGATTTAATTGTTGTTTATTGTATGACTTATTACTGTAATATACACTAAACAACTTTTTGCATTGTTTTCTCCCAAATATCTAGAAATAGCCAAAAGAAAATTACCGATTTCTATAAAAATCAAAACAAGCAGAATTGACGACTGGAATTGTTACTTCATGAAATCCCGATTTTTAATGTTAGTCAAATTGTGTTACACACAATATGCCGGAACTTTATGAGCTTTTGATAGAGTGACAAGGTAAGCTTAAGTTTATACACACTATGCCGATGCTCCATGAACTGACCAAAGTCTGACATACGAATCATGGGCTACAGAAAATATGCGGGCAAAAATATTGATTGCAAATATTAAAGGTTCCGATGAGACAAATAAACCGAAGAAATATCAAGTGCTTCCCAACTTCACATCAAGGGATGTGTTTTTATGTGTTTTACAGCCCGATTCATTCAGCGGTCGCAGCCCAAGGTCCGTGCGTCAGAGGTAAGAACCTTCTCGAAAAGACGGATTTTACTATAAGACTACGACATACACACTGTGATCTAAATTAAATTGTAAACGTTTTTAGATCTTATTAAATTTTCTATTTTTTGGCCAATTTTGTTGATTTTTGTATATGTTGTAGCTGCAAAAGTTTTTTGCAGGGCGCGTAAAATTTAAGGTCGTTAAAAAAATCAGGTGATTAGAAGATTTTTAGGAATTTTTGTCAAAATGGTTCATTGGTTTTTGGAAAGTAGCTTGTAACTTGGAAATTTTGATTAACCTTAAATTTCATTTTTAAACAGAGAAAGACGTGTCGAAAGATATAAACTTTTGTTACGAAGATCCAGTTGTCGGCGAGATATCAAAAAATACGTTTACCTATGAAATCTTTACTGTACTTCAACCAAAATCTCCCAAAATAACCGAGTATATTTTGCCGTTGATATAAAAAAGAGAGGTATTTCTTCAAATCCGTTGTTTGTTAAAAGGGTCTATTTTTTCGAATCGGGAATGGTTCCCATAAAGGGAAAAACGTCATTTTTGTGGATGAGAAAATAGCTCTGAGATGTATCAACCAGAAATTTTATATCAAATATTACCGGAAATCGAATATGTTTATGATAACTACCCATTTCAACAAGACTGCACAAACCTTTAACATTACCATTAGATACTTACAAGAGATTAAGATTACCTAGATTTTATAGAACCTCAGTCTTGACCCCCAAATAGTCCGGACCTTAATCCAGTAGATCATACAATGTGGGGTATTCTGGAAAGAATGGTTTACGAAGATGCAGTCACTAATAGTGGTTGGCAAAATCTTAACCAATAAATAAAAATAAACTATATTGGATTATCAGCGCAGAAAGCTACAAACTGTTGTTGAAAATCAAGGTCATATTCATCATCAGTTTTTATAAATCGTCGTTGACGCTATTTAGTTTTTTTAGACAAATAATTTCACGATCAATATTTCCCAGTCAAATACTAAATGTATTAATTTTTTAATTCCCTTTTTTTGCTTGTTTTTTTGCAGCTCAGTAAGGCAATCCGAACTACATACATATGCTATTATAGTATTCATGTGTCAGCTGATATAGATGGTCGATCTTGGCAAAAGAAGTAAATGCACTGAATAATCATCTATATTTTCTCGAGAGTAGTATAAAGGTCAGTGCAATCGGTATTAAGACCTATTTTTTGAGAAATTTTTGATATGTTGCGTGCACTAATTGTTTTTCCTTGATTTTGACCCTTCGTATCGATCTACAAAAATGATTGGGAGGTTAAAATTCTATATTATTACCAACAATTCAATTTAGTGAACTCATTATTTATTTATACTCGATATGAATGTTTCCCTTTATTAGAAATAATTAATTGTAACCCAGTTAAGTTCGGCTCATAAAACTGGCCGAGAAGATTTTTCTAACACAGGCCAGCTCATTATTTTCACAATGGAAATACCCTCCCAATAATAGAAAAAATATTCGAAAAGCCCTAATACGTACCATTTTTTAATAGCCTAATTAGAACGTTTTATATTGGCAGGTAAACAATTTTATTGTGGGGCGGCTAAAATGGGTCCATTTTACAAAGGAAAAATGTCCTAGATTGGGTTGTTTAGAACATTAGACATAAAATAAACGTTAAACATCACTCTTCTGTTGAGTTTCGAATTGAGTGGTTCTCTGTATATCGATAAGCAAGTGTATGTGAGGCCGAGAATGTCGAGTCAAAAGCGCCGAAGTTGCAAAATTTCTCCTGATAAATTTTGTTATATTTGTGGAGAATTTCTGGTGAAATCAAGGCCATTTTCCGAAAATGTAAAAAAACCTACTTTAAATATTTTGGTGTGTTAATTGGGGATCAAGATAAGCGGCGGGCTCCCCATGTGTGCTGTGTTAGTTGTAGTGTATCATTGGTGCAGTGGATGAAGGGAAAGAGAAAAATTATGCCTTTTGCAGTTCCAATGGTATGGCGAGAACCCACCAATCATTCTGGCGATTGTTATTTTTGCCTGCCAAAGACTGAAGGTTATTCCAACAAGGAAAAGCACAATATAGAATATCCAAATTTGCAATCTGCCATACGACCTGTTCCTCATAATGCAAATTTGCCAGTGCCGATTACGCCTTTAAATTGGCAAGCTATTGGTTTGGGAGATAATGGAGATAACGCATCATCAGGCAGCTCAGAAGAACAGTGTACCGATCCCACTTTTACCACAGGTCCCAGTTTCGGCGAGCCACATTTGATTGTTCAAAGTTAATTAAATGATTTAGTACGCGATTTGGGGTTATCCAAGCAACAGTCGGAACTTCTGGATTCCCGTCTTAAGGAATGGAACCTATTGGCCAAAGAAACAAAAATTACGAATTTCAGAAAAAGAAATGCTATGTTTTCTGAATTCTACAATATGGAAAATTCGTTGTGCGAGTGTACTGATATAGACAGAATGCAGGAACTTGATATTGAACATTCTATCCGTGAGGGGCGCTTATTCATAGACTCATCTAAATATAGCTTAAAAGCTATGTTATTGCATAATGGAAATTTAAAACCCTTTATACCAGTTGGCCATTCAGTTGCAATGAAAGAAAATTATGAAAATATGCGCACGATTTTGAATAAAATAAACTACAATAGGTATAAGTGGCAGATATGCGGGGACTTAAAAGTTATAGCTATTTTAGTGGGACTTCAGGGGATTTACAAAATATTGCTGTTTTCTTTGTGTATGGGACAGTCGTGCAATAAATCAGCAGTATGTAACAAAAATTTGGCCAGAAAGAAGCGAACTTCAACCGGGATCTCAAAATGTTAAATTTATACCTCTTGTTGATCCCAAAAATGTCCTTTTGCCTTCTCTTCACATTAAACTTGGGATGAGTTCAGTGTGAAGGCTTTGAATAAAGATAGTGATGGATTTAAATACCTAAGACAAGTCTTTCCCCAGTTAAGTGATGCCAAATTAAAAGAAGGCATTTTTATTGGGCCATAAATCAGAAAATTGCTGGACGAGGTCAATTTTACGGAAAAACTTACCAAGCAGGAACTCAGAGCAACAATATGGATGAAAATTATGAACAATTAGTTAATGAACTCTTAGATGCCTATAAAGCGCTTGGTGCCAGAATGTCATTAAAAATTCACTTCCTCCATTCCCATCTGTCATTTTGTCCTAAAAATTTGAGAGCTGTTAGTGACGAGCATGGTGAAAGGTTTCACCAAGATATCAGAAGAATGGAAATTCGGTACCATGGAGCCATGATGGGTGACTACTGTTGGTTTTTGAAGAGAGAAGATAGGACACGTCATAAACGGAAAAAATAAAGTTTAATTAGTGTTTTAAGTTAATGTTTTTTTCGTTTGCTTTTCTCTTAGATGTATGGTATGTTTAATAGGCGAAAACTGTAAACATAGTCAATAAACAAGGTTAAAAATTTTCTGAAATTATTTTTGCTATAGATATTAAGAATCGTAACATTCGATATGGTTCTACAACTCTAACAAGAAAACCCTACGTGCTACAACTTTCTATTTGTCATTTTCGTATTTGTATAGGTCCATTCTATTAGATTATGCTATTCTAATTTGTGTTACAACAAAAAAAATTTTTTTTTGTTGACCAGTGAATCATTCGAAAACAAATAATCTGTCTTATTTCTTATTTCTATTGGGCCCCATTTTATTTCGCCATATTTAGTTCATACCAATATTATACTAGTTTCTACTGGTACCACACTTGATTTTTGGGTATAATTTAAAATAAATTAAATAAGAAATTTATGCACGATTTTTGCTGGTATATCCACGTATCACATTTAATTTATCTGCAAAATATGAAGTTAATTAAATAAGTTTCTTTTTAAGTAATTTGTCAGCCATGTTTGAATTCTTGTCAGCCATGTTTGAATTCGTACCACAATTTTGCAAGTTTATCTCTAAATCACTCTTAATGCTTGCACAAAATTTGAAATTAATCTAATAAGTGGTTTTTCTGGCTGATTTTTAAACGTTTTACTAGGCCGTCAGTGTGGTTTGCTGCTACCTTGGATTTGTACAACAATGTTATCAGTTCATTCCTAGCACTTGATTTTTGTACAAAATTTCAGAAAAAAAAACACTATATGTCTATATGGGCTATAGGATCACAAAGACATTTAGAATTCTATTTCAGAAGGTTACACCTGATCAGATATCTACACATTTTGAGCTTGAGAATCACTGCGACCTAGTCAAGTGGGTCTTTCAGTACTCGACTGGCTCTCATACAGCTGTTGTTCAATGAATCATGCTCGGCAAAGACCAAGATCGTGAGAGGGTGTGTTTTAGGTGTTCAGAAATTGTTAGTTCAAGAGGTCACTTTGTTTCACCTCTCTAGGATTCACCGTACTCACAAGGGATTTGATAAATATAGTTTTTTAGTTCTAATTCTTTGGTTGGTCTCCGTATACGAAAGCTGTTATGATTCTTCTTGTTTTGCCAAACCTTTCTATCTGTTTTAAAAGCTTTTATTTAATTTCACTTGTATGTTAGATAGTTAGTACGTTAATATGTTTGGGTCAAATATTGCTAGTACTTTTCAAGCAATTCTAGCGCTATCGAAATTGACTGAGATTTGGTATGCATACATAAACCTGACGGCAATTCAATATTATGGTGTCCAATTGTAAATGCCTAAAAATAATGCTAAAACGTACAAAACAGTTCCCGTTATCAGATTTGACTGAGATTTCGTATACATACATACACGCGATGATATGGTGTCCAGTCGTGATTGTCTCATACAGGGAACGTACAAAATAATACTAAAAAGAACAAAATAAAATAAATGTAAAAAGGTATAAAAAAAGCTTTTGTTTATATGTTATGGAACTGAAAACTAAAAAATAATTAAACTTACATAAAACATAGAACAAAAAAATTGAATAATATCTTAAAAAGTAATTTTTAACATTTATTTAATGAAAGTTCTCTCACATATGAAATTGTTATAAAAGAGCTTATTGATAGCTGGAAATTGTGCTAAAACGTTTTACACCCACTCTTGTTAACAAGGAATATGGGGACCCCTAGGAGTTATGGTTACTATCGAGACTGTAATCGTAATTATGTTGATGCTGATGTTACGTATCTTTATACATACTTAATCTGAGGTATTTAAATAATAAAACTTGATACTAAAACTGTCCATATTTTAAAATATATTTTTCTAAATTTTAAAAAGATTGCAAAGGATCAAAAAAGTCCAAAGGACATAACGTGTATAGAATAAAGCAAGAAGACAAACTAAATATTTTCCTTTGAAATGGCACTAATACGGTACATTTTGGTTTACTCCCGTTGGTACTTGTTGTGCGCCCTTGGAGCTTCGGAGACCCAAATCCTGCACTTAAGCTTATTACAGCGACCGATTATGTGGAATGTAGCCTCATCATACATAATCAAATTGAAATTTGGGTAAGTTCTAAATAAATCTAATAGAATTTCACAGGTGAGACGTCATTTCTCGTTGTCATCTTAACGCAGCTTTTGAAACGCTTGAATTTTATAGGGAAAGACATCTTTGACATTCACGTTTTGACAAATTTAGAGCAGAAGAGATTTTTCGCAATGATATTTTGCCGTGATTATTCAATATTAACTGGAGAATAGCTAAAGGTCTATTGAAGAAATCTTCATCATACGAATTTCTTTTTGGTCTTTTTAGCTCCAAAGATCCCTCGGTAGAAAAATGTTGGTACTATTTCTTGATAATATTTGGTGACGGCGGATTCTTCTGAAATCTCATTCTAAATCTTCTTCTAGTAGATAATAAAACCGCCTAAGCTTTCTCAACCAAAGAAAAAATTATTTTTGGAAGCCTTTAACATTAACTGACGCCATTTTGATGGTGACAGAAAGAGTTTCCAGGCCAACGTATGCGGTTGTCAACTCGGGCATGATTGTTGTATCACTATATATCATTATATATATATATATATATATATATATATATATATATATATATATATATACATCTATTGGTACGATCATAAATGTGTTGAAAGATTGGACCACATATACAATGATTATTCTAATAATTATCATCAGGGAAACATACCATAAAAACTACTGTTAGCGTGGGGTAGTTCAGAAAAAGGGTTTCTGACCCCAAATTTAGGACTGTATATATCTATAGGGGCGCTAAACTATATTGTAACAATCATGTGCTTTTAAATGTTAAATACAAGAAAATCGAACACTAAAACGACTTACGATAATCTCTGTAGAAGGCCTTGGGAGGCGGCTGCTAGTTTCTAACGGCTTTCTAAATTGTTTCTTCACAAGGTACCTTTTGTAACAGTTTCAGCACATGAGTTGGTCACAATATACAGTGAAAAGCAGACCCACTAATCACTGGCGATGGAATACACTTTAAAAAAGGTTCATACACATAGGTAGATCGGGAAAACCCGGCGAATAATTGGATGTCAAAAATCCGTCTATACTGATTTTGTTCCCAGTCGTGACGTCGTGTTAGTGTCATATACTTTCGCGCAGAGAAAATGTTAGAGAGTTTAAGCACATGATTAAAATAGTATAGTACCTTAAAATTAAATTACATTTTACATAAATGAATCCCTTTTACCAAAACTGAACAACTAACTTACGTCATTTGTGAGAATATTATTGGTCGAATTATTAATTTTTTATTTGTAAAGCGTTGATGTAAAGATTCTTAATATTTTTTGAAGACCTTAACCATGGACTATATTTTAAATGGAACTACTATACAGGGTGTTCCATTTAAAATTATTGAGATTTTTCAAATTATAAAACGGGACTTTCTTCGGCCACTCTGTAGATGTGATAAAAATCATTAATTTTCATAAAATGAGTTACAGAATTTGTTCAAAACAAGCTACACGGTTCTAACAATAACCATTTAGACATTATTGACCTTCAAAATCGATCACTCTCGGCTGGGACACCCTGTATTTGGGATATTTTCCTCCCAAAAAGGCTCTTATTGAAACTTTCGTTTCCTGACGTTTTTGCCCAGGAACTATAATATTTTAAACTTTGTCTACCTTAAAGTTGCTAAGAAGTTATAACTGTTTCCAGAGCCAGCTTATAATAAATAAAAAACTTATCGCAACTGTGTGACATGTAAGGTACACGTACGATGTCATTAGATGTGCAATAAAATATATATTAATTGAAATATTTAAAAAAGTGAAACAGCAGTTTTGTTTCTAACATATGAGGCTTTAAGGTGTTACTTATGCTTATCCTCAAAATGTGAAAAATATTTTTTGCTAGCGTTTAAAACAAAACTCATCTTTTACATCGCCCTGTACAATAGAAAAAATTGAATCTCATTCATTTTGAATATGTCGTTCTATAATCTACATATCTGTAAATATGTCTCTAAAGTTTTATTAAATTGTAATAATAATTAAAAAAGTTATTAAACATTTTTTTTTGCACACCGTATATGTACCTCTGACGTTCCGAAAGCCTTGGTTTTATTAATAATTTTGATAGCTCTGGAAATTCAAATATTTGCTGAAGAAAATTTGTAATTTTCGGATGGACTGAAAAATATAATTACTTTTGCGACGAGCAAAGATTGTTTGCCAAAGTTTATTAAAAACTGCGAATTTTCAGTTGGAAACTTGTTTAATATTGATTAATGTAAAGTGACTTCTTCACATATTGGAAAGGAATTCACAGACACTCTGTATGTAAAATAAATTTAGTTCAGGAAAGGTAAGTTATAATAAAAGGTACGCCTGACTTCCTTAAAGCCTTGGCTTTAATAATCATTTTCTTAGCTCTGGAAATCCAAATATTTGCAAAGAAAATTCTAAACTTTCTTAAGGACTGAAAAACCTAATTGCTTTTGCGACGAGCAAAGATTGTTTGCCAGAGTTTATTAAAACAGGCGAATTTTCAGTGGTACAACGTAAATATTATGAATATTGATTGGGTCTTGGTCTTGCAAATTTATTAAACTTAGAGAAAATAATTATTCTACACAAAGAAAAAGAATCCTAGTATTTCAAGTTTAATGGCTTTAAATTACATGCTGAATCCGTAGGGAATATTTGTTATGAACAGTGAAGTTCAGGACATAGTCACAGTACATATGTGTTACATATACTGTCCCCTATCTCATGTTCTGGCGTAACTCGCATTTTGCAAATTTTTCAGGAGAGGAGAAAATAAAAATTACTTATTGATGTAGTTTTTATAACTATAATCAAACTGATGGAAAATTCTGAGATTATGGGGCATTTATATGTTATTATAGCTAATTTATTTTTAGTTTTTGAGTTGTATTTTAATCAAAACCTGAAGTAAGGAACTACATTTTAACATGTTAAAACTAATAACGTCAATGCTTTAATAAACTGCCTGTTTCATGCAATATCATGTGTTAACGACAAATAAAGCTGCTGGAATTCCGGTTGCTTTATGACAGGGGTAAGTCCTGAGCACAGCGCAACTAAGTCTTCGTATTTATTTTTAGCAGTCTTTCGTTTAAAGAAGATATAGATAAATCTCTTAAGGGGGAACTGCACGCAGTATTATGGATCATTTGCAAGCCTTCCGCCGCTGCAATATTATGTTAAAACTATAAGAGATATGTATTAGCTTCAATGTGATTTCAATAGGGAAATATGTATAGTAAGTAGATTTGTCCATTTTCGACCACTTTTTGACGCAAATGCCGTCGCATATAATTTTTTTTCCAAAAAATGGCTCTTTACCGCCTTGCATTGATCCTTTGTCTACGTAACTGCAAAATTTGAAATGGTAAATCGTACTCATGTCTTTGTATTTCTGCAGCGCGTGAACCCTTTTGAACCCATTTTTAAACGAAATGTAATTGAAATTGCCTATACACAACACATCTTTTTGAGGTCGGAAGTGCAGGAAGTTTTTTCTAATACATAGGTACCTTTTCATCTTACTTTGAACTTGACTAGACCTTGTCGCTAGTTTTTCACTTTTTGCGTGCAGTTCTCCCTTAAGGGTAATACCATCGTATTCATCCATGACCAATTTTCAAAAAAAAAAATCATTTGTTCATTTTTGTTAACCATTATTTACATAATGTTTGGCCTTTTTATGTTTTTGCCATTATCGGTTTCTCTAACAATTAAAATGCGAAGTTCTTTTAACAACAACAAGTCGGTATATTTCATTACTTATCTGAGGTGGGATAAAAATGCCGCCGGCACCGGATATTGCTGAGGATATTGCGCTGTGCTCCGAGTTGCCCGTGGTTCGTCTTGAAAAATCGCAGATAAATTTCTTCGATGCCCTCCATTTTTGATAAAGAATAAAGTAACATTGCAGCAATAATGCTGTTTTTGTTCAGAACTTGACTTTTGGTTATACTCCTCTAAAATTTTAACCAGGCGTGAAGCAATCTCAGAAGATCCAGGTTTGCTAACAGATTCGTTCCAAACAAAACAAAAACAATCTTTACTCGTTACATCATAAAACGTGCGGTCTTATCGTGCGGGTCCAAAGGTCACCAACATTATGAATCAAATCAGAAAACACAGTGAATACCAAAATGTTGTGTGATTCTTTTATCGAGCTATTAAATCTCGATGGGCTATTTACAAATATACAGGGAGAAAGAAAATAGTTTTTTTTATCATATTACGCAATATTATTAAGATAGCCACTTAATATTATTTTATGTGTTAAATGCCGAGGGACTAAATAAGAAAATTCGCTAAATATGTATTTGGTTAAAATTTTTTGGTTGGCAAAAACAAAAATATACAAAATATCAAATCAAATATACAATCAGTGGAACAATCAGGATATGTTCTGTTTATACAGCCACTTAATGAAACTGAGATTTTTTTATCAATCACCAAAAATTATGACCCCGCTTGACCTAAAAATCTAACCACTTATACAGTGTCATTTATTTAAATGCGGGCCACCCCTGTGCGAAGAAAACTTGGTTTTTTATGTATTGTGAAAAAAAAAATTATTTTGCAGAAATATTATACACTTTCGTTAAAAACACAAGATAATTAATTATTGCTTCCCTCGTGAGATTTTGTCAGATCTTTACGTTTAAGGGTCCCTAGATGCGCGAAAACATGTTTTCTCAATTCCGTCTGTCTGTAGGTATGTCTGTCGGTTCGCGGCATAGCTAAAAACTACTTATCCGATTTCTTCAAATTTCAGTTCAAAATTAAGGGCCATGCATGCGAAAAATATAGGCTATGTAATATATATATATATATATATATATATATATATATATATATATATATATATATATATATATATATATAACGAAACCAGTAACGGTAAGGATTACTCCTTCACCATTTTGTCGAGAATCGACCAAAACATGACGCTATGTTTGTTTCCAGGGCCAAGGTGCCAATCTGCTACTCTAATCTGGGTATTTCGGTATTTCGGTTTTAATACCGATACCCCCCAAGGAAACTGCCTGATGAGCCTTGCCGGGGCAGATACCACGGTAGGGTATTTCGGTTTTAATACCGATACCCCCCAAGGAAACTGCCTGATGAGCCTTGCCGGGGCAGATACCACGGTAGCAGATTGGCACCTTGGCCCTGGAAACAAACATAGCGTCATGTTTTGGTCGATTCTCGACAAAATGGTGAAGGAGTAATCCTTACCGTTACTGGTTTCGTTTTATATAACTTTTTACGACCAAGAACCGCACAGAAATTGAAATTTCTGTTTCTCTTTATATATATATATATATATATATATATATATATATATATATATATATATGTTGATTTTTACTCCTTCACGGATGGAAAAATACAATGTGTTTTCATTCCGGGTGTACATCCGTTCACTACTGTCGTTCTGAAAAGAACAGTTTTGCTGACGTTTCGCCAAAATCACATTTGGCATTTTCGGAGCCTTCTTTCTCGCATCCGAATAGACACTGTTCTATTCAGTCGTAATATTGTTGGTTTTTTAATAGATTTGGCCAATAAAGAAGTTCTTGTTTCAGCATATTGGATAAAGGATTTTGTTTTTGTTTTATTATAAATATCACTTTTCTTCCAGGATGAGGTAGGTTGTTTATTTAAGATTCTTGAATGATAATTTGATTAAGATGCATTGTCCAGAATAATTAAAGATGGAGCATCTAAATTTGGAATCAGTTGTTCTTTTAACCACTTTTCAAACAGTTCACAGTTCATATTATCATGGTAGTCAAGACTTTTGGATGTTGAAGAAAACAGTAAACTTGCAAAATGATGAACCGTTTTCCCGTCCTACATCCTTTTTTTCTCTTGACGCTTTTTACTCGTCCTGCCAAGATTTCGAACCACTTCCATTAGAAAATATCCAAGTCTCGTCTAAAAATACCACTTTTCTAAATTTTGAATTAACATTTTCCGTGTATTTCTTTAAAAACTGGATACGCTGACTTGCTATGCCTCGATTTTTTCAAACTTGAAGGGTTATATTAGTTTTTAATGTGTATAAATCGTAAATTGTAATACGAACATCCATTTTTACATTGTCACTTAAGTCTTCTGTCTTTGGATTTTTTCGTGTACATTTCTTAATCTTCTTCGGTAGTAAATTATGCTTTTTTTCATGCACAATTTTCTGCACAGTCCTTATACCGATTCCCATAGCTTTTGCTACTGTCTCCTGGATATTGGTCGGTGAATTTTCATTTTCGTAATATTTTATTAGATTTAATACCATTTTCTTCGCTTGTGGATGCAAAAAAACGAAAATTGTTTTTTATTACTCATTTTGTCATTGACTTGTCAATCTGACTTTAAAGTGACATCGCTCAAAGATTTTTGCAACTGCTGGTATTTATATGTTTATCCTTTTTTTTTCGTACGAAAATATCATAGGTCTATCTAATTCATCTTCCGGATTTTATGCGGAAGATATGATTACACGTAATAAAAGAAAAAAAAAACTTAAAAAGTTTGCCGTTGATAAATCGTATAACCCGCACGATAACACTGCTTTTGAGTATAGAAGTTGGCAGTCAGGATTTGGCGCTTTTTTTCGAGACTGAGACGTAGGTAACCTGTTGCAAATCAAAAACAGCGCAAAATGGTTTTGTATCTTCTGTTGCCTGCTGTTTGCATGCTACTTTCTTTTGCAGAACTGCCGTTTTTTCAACAATGTGTGAATCGTGTCGGATTTTCAGGTTTTCTTTAGCTTGCGCATCTCCTTCCAAATATGTAAGGCAAAGAAAACATTAGTCTTTTTTAAGGAGACAAAAAGAATAAATTTTACTCTTTAAAAACTCCCGTACGTATGATAAATACATGTAAGTATACTTCCTTGCAACTGAAGATCTTCAAGAAACATAGAAAATATTTTAGGCAAGGAGAGGTCCGGATGGGGGTACATCTTAGATGTTTTGCATCTACAAAAGTGTGATTCAATTTTCGAAAATCTGTTAATATGCTTCTTAATTTTGAATCTTATATTTCCTTCCATCTTCTTAGTTTCCTTGCTCCTTTGCCAGCCACACATCTTGTCCTTTTCCATTACACCTACTTCATTTATTTTAACCAACGCAGTTTGATATATTCTTTCACTGACACCAAAAGTCGATAGAAATAATTACTTACAGACAACAACACGTTTTTGGTCTATGGTTTGAGTGTAAGTTATGGTCTTGAGTCTGCGAGATGTGTCTTTCTTTGTGGACTTTCTTAGTGTATCCGTAACATTTAGGTGACGGGCTACAAACTCTCTTTGTGGATGCAGATTTCCAACGACAATTTGCTAAATTTTGAGGTTAGAATTTAGTCTGTCGCTGCATGACCGCGTGTACTGTAGATACGACAGCTCTTATTTTCAAGCGTAGCAAATAAATTTCAAGCACACGAAGGGACGTAACTGAAGTTACGTTTGTAAGTGAGAAAAATTTGGTGGCGATTGTCAGATATGTCGAATCTAAACACCATCATTGCTGTGATACCGTGAGAGGTACAATTACGGCACTTCGTGAGATAAAAGTTGTACATGTAGGGAAGTCTCAAGTGGTGTTACGTGAGATAGGAGACGATACTGTCTTTTTAAACATTTATATTAGGCGCCATTTTGGATTGGATCATATTGGATTCCTACCGATATTTTACCAGTTTCTTTCTACCTAGGCCACACTTGAATTTTGGGCATAATTTAAAATAAATTCCATACGTAGTTTTGACATTAACACCATTACAATCATTTTGTTACGTCATGTTGAGTTGGTACCAGTTTATCCCATTTTCACATTTATATTTTCTGCAAAATTTAAAGTTAATTGAACATTTACGTTGATTTAAAAAAAATATTTTGCCGCCATTTGGATTCGCCATCTTAAATTCATACCACGATTTTACTAGTTTATTTGAATATCACAGTTAAATCTTCCACAAAAAGGGTAATTAATTTAATAAGTAGTATTTTAAGGCTGATTTTTTAAATATTCTATTTGGCCACTATTTGGTTTTGCTACCTTGGGTCTATATCAAAATATCACCAGTTCATTCCTATATAATACTTGATTTTTGTGCAAAATTTGATGTAAATTGGGTAATAAGTTTTTTTATAGTAATAATTTTTTTAACATTGTTCGGCCAAAATATTACCAGTTGATTGTTTGTGCAAAATGTGAAATAAAATGGATAAGCAGCTTTTTAATAATAATTTTTTTAACGTTTCACTAGGCCGCCATTTTGTTCTGCCACACTGAATTTTTACCAAGTCATACCCATATGACCCATAATGTTTAACCAAAATTTAGTTAATCGAGTCAGTAGTTTTTTAGCCATGTCGCGAACAGACAGATAGACCGACGGAATTGAGAAAACATGTTTTTCGGCATCTAAGGACCCTAAAACGTGAACATCTGAAAAAATCTCGGAGGGTGAACTTTGAACATTATTTAAAATTGCATTCATTCATTTGATTCTTCTGATCATTGACCATTTGTGATTTATTTAAATTTATTCATCCTAGTAATTTCATATTACAATTCCACCGTAATAACAAAATTGAAAATTTAATTCAAGCTTACAAAATCTCTCTTCTCATTCATGGGTGTAATTATTTGATTGAGATAAAAAATGGTGTTAGGAGGCTGCAGTGACAATTATATTTAAATATTTTTATCTTAGTTTATGTTTTAGTGTCTATCTTTTCCTTTTTCTTTTCTTTTCTGCTCATCCTCTTTCGCCCCTCTAGGCCTGGAGCCCACATAACTGTTTGAATTATTTGAACTCACGCCCTAAGACCTACGAAATAAATTCTGAGCGACCGAGATAATTGACTTACATAACTTCAAACATATACTGGGTGGTCCAATAATGGAGGGCGTCGGCTGTAGCTTGGAAACCGGTAATGACAGGAAAAATATATCTGAAGGTAAATCGGCCAAAATCGGAGAAATTGCTGTAAATTATTTTTAAGTTCGACAGTTGGCCGCTAGGGGGCAAGGGGTAACGGCAAAAAAGTGTAAATGCCAATTTTTACCTAAATTTCCATAATTGAAGTATGTCGCAAATATAAGCATCGTATTCTTGATCCAATTAAGCACTTTTTTTGCTTAAGACCATTTCTATCTAGTTTCAAAAATAAAACGGTGGGGAAAGTCAAACATTTTCACTTTCAAATTTAGATGTCTCTCTTTTGGATGAAGCTATTTTATTCAACTTGGTGTCAAAAAAATGCTTTTTTTGCTCTGCTCGTAGAGCCATTAACTATACCATAGTGACTTTGTTAGTGGTCACTAGATGGCGTTGCTTCGTGGTTTGGTTAGTCAAATGAAAAATCCAGGTCCGCATTTAAATTATTTCCAATAACCAATAATCCAAAACGTCGGTTTGGAAAATTATCTTTGCCGTTTTATAGAGGAGAAAAATGACAATGGCAAAGTTGAAATTATTTTCATCACTCATCTAAATTAATTCTAAAATTTTAAGAAAACACCAGAAAACTGAAAAAAATAAGGCTCCACTAGAAACTTTAGTAACCTTGCATAACTGGAAGAAACAAAACTTAACAAAAGAACAAAACAAAAAATATTAAAGCTGAGTCTCATAATCACACATGCTTTGCAATAAAATAGCTAAAGCTAGGGCGAGTTCTACTTTGCTTCAATCAGACAACAAAAGGAAAACGGCGAAATTCCAAAGGGGTGGGTGTAGAGAGGGTAATTAGCCCCCCCACCTGATATTGAAAATATTGAAAATTATTTTGCTTCTAATATTTTTAACTATAAATTATTAAACGGAAGATTTGAGAGATATTATTGTGATAATTTTCGTCACTGTCAGAATTTATACACGAAAAATCACGATGCGGGATAGGAGACGATAAATGCTTTTGTTTTGTCTATTGCAGTAAAAAGACTAAAATTTGTAATTGCAAGGTCCACGGTATGTACTATGTATTAGATATGTTATCGTATTTTTGAAAATATTAATAGTTACTATTTTATTTTCAAATATTCTAACATTGCTTTTGTTTCTAAATTTTAAAAATAAGGTTAAGTGCGGCTAAATAATAATTCTTTAATCTTCTAACTTTTGAAGCGCCAGTTCAATAAACTAACAACAAATATATTTAAAATTACTGAAAACTACTGCCGCAAATGCTCAAAATGCTGGTCGACTTTGACAGTACAAAGTTGGAATCTTTCCTGTGACCAATGGACTGCACCCTCCACTTCTGCTATAGAGATACTTTGGATGACATTCCTAATATCGTTTCTTATAGTAAGTCGAGTCTCGTATACTAAATCTTTTTACCTTAAATAGTTTTCAGTAATTTTTAATATATTTGTTGTTAGTTTATTGTTAGTTTTTTTATCGCTTTTTTTTGTTTCACTGAAGCAAGGTAGAACTCGGTTTAATCTTTTTGCCCAAACTGAGTCCTGCCCTGCTTCGCCATAACTTTAGCTTTGTCATTGTAACTTTTTCTCCTCTACAAAACGGCAAAGTTGGTTTTCCAATCCCACGTTTCGAATTCCAGAGACCATCACCAACTTTTTAAATGTGGACCTGGATTTTTATTTCACTATTCAATACTATTCATAACTATCAAATTGTAATATAAAAGTCATAACATACCATTTGATTTTTTTGAAAATATCAACATTATTTAGAAAATTCCGGAAACGCCATCTAGTGAGCACTAGCAAAATAATTACGGTACAGTTTATGGCTCCACGAGTAGAGCAAAAAAGCACTTTTTTCGACACCAATTTGAATAACATCGCTTCATCCAAAACAGAGATATCTATGAAGGAAATGTCCATATTGTCTCAAAGAGACTTGGTAATAAATAGATTAAAAAATATACACAAAGTCTAGGTCTCAGTCAAAAATAAGTTTATAAATTAAGAAAAAGTTACATGTTTCGCCCTAATCATCAGCATCATCAGACCTAAAATGAATAAACATTACAACGCAAAATACATTTAAATAATATATAACTTTACCATAAACAAAACACATTTTACAAAGTACAAAAAATAAACCTAACCAAACAAAGAACCAATAAAATACGAAACAAGGCTACGCTTGAATAACCAATCAGAGACATCGATGTAAATTTAATTGATGAGAGGCGATAGGTCAAAAAGAAAAAAGAAGAGATGGTTCAAAATTAATTTGACTTGATTCATAAATAAAAAGAAGCAGATTAGTGAAAATGACAGAAAAAGCTTGAAGGTTACACAAAATAAAAATATATAGTTATTCTTTTGAAATATTGTTAAAAATCAAATGAGGCTCAAAATTAAACACTTCAATAATGGAGATAAGAATGGGGCTCTTTTTAGCTTTAGTTATTTCCATCTTTTCCAAAAGACCCAACTTCTTACTTTTATCGCATTGGTGAATTCTGTTTACATTTTCAGATATCGTAAACGATATTTTGAGGATAACAAATGATTCGCAAAGGCAGATTTTGTATTAGAACTATCTGTATTTTGATGTTTTGTAACCAAGCTGAGGTGTTCCTGGATCTTTGTCGAAATTTTTCTTACCAATTATCCCACGTAAACAGCAGGACACTCTCCACAATGAAGGGAATAAACTCCAGATTTCTCAAGACTATCCGTTTTGTCTTTGATTCTAACTATGTGTTGTTTTAAAGTAATGTTTGTTTTAAATCATATGGAGATATTAAATAACTTAAAAAATTTAGCTAAATGTAGAGATATACACTGCGCGTCTTTTGAAGTAGATAATTTAAATTTATCAGTATAAAATATTTTTAAATATGTTTTAATTTTTTTCTTCAAGGTAATAATAATTTTTGAATTTAGGTTTATCGTTTGATCAGTAATAAAAATAAACAACATTCCATCTGTGTACAATATCTCAATATTGGTATTTTTACTGAAGTTTTTTTTTTGGTTGGTTTGAGATGCCTGAAATCATTTTATCGTTTATTTCTTATTAGTAACAATTCAGTTGTTAAAGTGACATCGAAAAATGCCTCAAGGAAGACTTTCTTCGGAAGATTTTGCTGCTATTGTTGCGATTTTGCAACATGGGAATCTTACACAACAACAAGTAGCCCATATGTATCATGTCTCACAAAGTGTGATCAGTCGAGCTTGGAATCGTTATCAGCAAACTGGTAGTGGTAATATACGACATGGTGGTGGCCGACAACGAGTTACAAGCAGAAGGCAGGACCGTTTTGTGACTACCACTGCCAGACGAAATCGAACCTTCTCTGCATCCACGATTCGTGCAGTCACTGGAGTCCGTGTAAGTCTGTCTACGATAAGAAGAAGACTGCATGAAGCTGGTCTTAGCGCAAGACGACGTGCTCGGCACCCCCAGTTAAACAGGGAACATCGTGTTGCCCGCAGAGCGTGGGCTAACGAGCATAGTCTTTGGACTGTGGCGAATTGGAGGAACTGTTTGTTTACAGATGAGTCCAGATACACATTATATCATTCGGACAGCCGTATATTAACGTGGCGTGAACGTGGTATGAGATATCGTGAACAAAATATCACGCACCGAGTTGATAATCCTAAATCGGGCTACTATGAATGCTCAGCGCTATCATGACTTGGTTATACAGCCCATTATTGTTCCATTTTCCCGTCAATTTGGACCTCAATTTATCTTTGTGGACGATAATGCCCGGCCCCACCGTGCAAGAATGATAAATGTGGCTCTGGAACACCATGGTATCACTCGTATGCAATGGCCACGCGTTCACCCGATTGTAATCCGATTGAACACGTTTGGGACCATCTCCAACGACAAATTCATGCTCGAGATCATCAGCCACAAAATTTGGAGGAGCTTGCTAATGCTTTGACAGAAGAATGGCAAGCTATGGATCAACAGTTTATTCGTTCATTAATTCTGAGTATGCCAAGGAGGGTGCAGTCAGTACTTAGAGCAAGGGGAGGACCTACCAAGTACTGATTGGCTAGTTGTAGCGATTTACGTTGTGTTTTAATTAATTTTGATTATTAAGTTTTTAAAGAATTTCGTCTTAATTTTGTATATAACTTTTTATTACTGTTGGAACAGATTTGTCCTTAGCACGATTTTGTTTACTTTCTGCAGGTGTTTACATTACTTATAAATAAATAATCTAGTAATAATTTTTTTTATTACAAGGCGACGAGTTTTTTATTTTTGAAATAATTTGAATTATCCACTTCAAAAGATGCGCAGTGTATTTCAAAAATATGTTAAAACTCTGAATTTGTTTGTATTAATTAGATTATTACGTATTAAGTTATAAGAGAGTTTGTATTTGTTCATACATTTATAAAAAAGTTTGTTCAATGTTTTCATTGGGAGACCATTATTTAAGGCAATTTCCCCTATTATACTTAATTCTTTAGTAAAAGCAGCTTGGAATAGTGGTAATTTAAAAAGTCTGTACAAAGACGAATTAAAAGCTGCAAATTTGTGAGAAAATGGTGAGTTAGATGTAAACTGAATGATATTATCACTACAGAAGGGTTTTCTATATACCTCAAAACTAATTTTATCATTTCTAATTAAAAAAGTAAGTTTGCCATCAGTTTCACTCTCCATAGTGAAGAATATTTTGATTGAGAACTGATAAATTTAATTAAATAAATTAAATAAATAAATTAAATTTAATTAAATAAGGTTAGTTTCCAATACGACGTTTCGGATTCCAGAAACCATCATCAACTTTCTTAATTTAAATGTAGACCTGGATTTTTTATTTCACTATTCAATGACCTTCATATAACTACCAAATTGTAATATAAAAGTCATAACGTGACATTATTTGGAAAATTCCGCCATCTAGTGACCACTAGCAAAATTATTACGGTATAGTTTATGGTTCCACGAGGAGAGCACAAAAGCACTTTTTTCGACACCAATTCGAATAAAATCGCTTCATCCGAAATAGATATATCGATATTTGAAAGTAAAAATGTTTTACCTTCCCCCACCACTTTATTTTTTAAAGTGCGTATTTAGTTAAAGAATATAATATTGGCATTTGCACTTTTGTTACAGTGGCTTTATAGGAAGACAGTGGCGACAATAGTGGTTAAGGTTTTGATTGGCTGGAGCTATTATCCGCCATTAATTTGCAAAAATTTTGTTTTTACCATTGATCTTATGGGAATTTCGTCTAGTTGATTTCAGTTTATTCTTACATTTATAATATATCGTTACTTGATTTTTGCTTTAATCTAAAGTAAGTTATTTGTACTTTGTATTCTAACAATATTTCTGTGGCTTGGGATCAGCTGTTTACAAAAATTTGATGATTTAGTTAGGCCTGTTTTTTTTCATATACTTTATGGTATGTTTTATTATTAATTTCATCAGTATAAAATAAGGTTTTAGCTTGATAGAAAGTGTAAATTTTAAACATTATAATAAATAAAAAAACTTAAAAAATCAATTATATGTCTATAGGCTATGTCCTCCAACAGGAAACAAATACAACAAATTTAATATTGATTATATCCATTAGGATTCTTCGCTTTTTAAATATCATTTAAAATTAATTTTTATTTGTTTTTAGGGCTTTTATATATTTGTAAATTAAAGTAAAAAACTTAAAACTCCATCTCGCATCACTGTGTTTAGTGTCTGTGCTTCGAATTTTAATTTTTTTTTTGTTTTTAGATTAATCGATTATATTTTTAGGTAAATTTGGCTCTTTACCTCATGCCTAGATGAATGAATATGTTTATGTTCAACTAGACCTTACAAACAAGAGCTCTTCCATCACACCGTACCGAGCTTAAAGTACATATACTATATGTATATGTACAGGGTATCCCATTTTCGTAGGTTTTACGGGGTTTCCAGCTTATGAGTAGAGATAGAGAGATGCGGTTTTCGCGACACCGTGCTACTTTTCGATGAAACTAAAGAGGCCGCAAACAGATTTGCCCTAACCATTTTAGTTTCCGTGCTACAGGGTGATTTTGAAAATTTGTCATTTTCAGACACCCCCTGTAACTCAGCTATCGTAAAATATATTTAAAATGTTTCAACTGGTATTTATAGATTTTTTCACGTAGAATTCACTGGCGTACTCAGATTTTTGCTGAGAGTCATAGTTTTTGACATATTGGCATAACCTACTATTTTTTAAATGGGACACCCTATATATTATTTTTTCATCTTATTCTTCGTGTCGAGAGCTTTTCAAAAACATACAATAAGTCATATTTATTTTCATAAATAACATGAAAAAATGCATTTTTCTTTAAACGGATTTATGGCATAGCAGATCAATCGAAATAAGAGAAGGTGGCTGTGGAGCCATGGAAAAAGTTAACAAATATTTATTAACGAAATAACAAAGTAACAGCATCAGAAAAAATTAGGAAGTAGGTAAAAGGTAATAATTATAATTTCATTAAAACTACAAATATTGTTCAAATTGTAGACCATTATGTGTCCTACAAGTGTGACAAACTTTAAAAATTCTTTTTAATGCTTTTTCTATTGTAAATGACTGTCTTTGTAACTCTGCAAAAGCCTTTTCGGTGGCCATTCTTAGTTGTTCTAAGTTTTCGTATCGCCTTACATAAACCTTGTTTTCTAAATAACCCCACAAAAAGAAATCTAAAACTGAGAGGTCAGGGGATCGTGGTGGCCATCGAACAGGTCCGTGTGTTCCTATCCATCTTCCAGGAAAATGGTCGTTAAGCCAGTTTTGACTTATTCTGGCATTGTGGGCTGGAGCTCCGTCTTGCTGGAAATAAATCCTATTTAGTTGAGCCAAGGGAACATCATCCAAAATTCCTAATGCGTCTTCTAGGATTCGCACGTAACCAATCGAATTCAGATTTCCTTCATATATTTGGTAAACTATTTTTCGGTTGAAAATAAAACAGGAGACATTGAATCCAAATCTGCCCTGACGCTCCCTAGGAA
>JAUTXW010001584.1:0-34432 GCA_030620095.1 Kuschelorhynchus macadamiae
TTACGTTGTGATAGTAGACTGAAATGTTCTTCTCGCATCATTCTCATTAGTATTAGAACAGTCAGGACCCGCAACTGTTATAAGGAACTATAGGTGGGAATAGTCGATAATTGCTATTGGCTTAGGATATTCGTTCTTAGTTTAGAGCACGCGACCTGGTATGCTAATCATGAATTTGTGAACCCAAAGGTCAAACAAATCCAAAATAGACCAATTACAAACCTCTTTATACTATACAAACCTAAGTTATCACATAAAATAAAACGAATAGGTAAACATTTTAACATAAGAACGATCTTTAAGACACAAAATACACTTAGAAGCAAACTTACAGAAACAAAACCTAACAATGAACAAGAAAATACATTAATTATATTAATAAAATTTCATGTCAATGCAAGAAATTTTACCTAGGTGAAATCTCTAGGCCATTAGCCAAAAGAATTAAAGAACACCAAACATGCATAAAAAATAGGGAATTTCAAAAATCAAACATTTGCCAGCATGCACTAGATAAGAATCAAAAATTAATTGGAATGTTTCTAGTATTTTAGCAAAATAATCATGTCCCAAAAAACGTAAAATATAAAAGAAACTGCCTTAATATGGTTAAATAAAAATAATTGTGTAGAATCTTGTTCCGTTAATTTTAATAACGCATGGCTAAATTTGTTAAATGCTGAAGAAAAAAAAGGACACCTCAAAATACATTAAATTAAAATGAACATACTCTAGGTACACATATTTCTTACCTTATTCTAACAATTAAAAATAACATCTTTAAATTGACATTCATTGACATTTTGTCAGAGATTAGCCATTCTGGTAATTATATTTCTGATACTAGACATAAGAAATATTCTGCTTGTAGATTTGCTGAAGACAAGGTTAGACATTCCCCGAAACGTCCAGAAAACAAACATTTTTCAGTGTCGTTTCTTGGGTACCTTCACAGCGGGCCCAGAACAGAAAGACTGCCTATTGATCTTATCAGGTAATTATCTTCTTTTGAATTCAAATTTTGTTTGTGTCGAAATCTCCAAAAAATAGTATCTGTTGTCTTTTAATTTTGCGTATTTTGTTTGTATAATTTGCCAAAAATTATCTAATCGACATTTCAGACAAATTTATTAATATTGAGAAAGAAAACTTGAGTTCGCTGGGATTAGAACCCGGTTCTCTCAGTTTCTAGGTAAACGCTTTTGACCACTAAGTCACGGAGACCATGAGCTTAACTAACAACTATGGCAATTTAACTGCAGGAGGTTGTTAAAAGGGAAAAGAAATCTTTCATCAGTGGCGGCTGCTCCATAAGGCCGCGTGGCCGCGCGTCCCTGCTGAAAAGTGTTAACATAACACACAATTTCAATTCTTCTAAATTTAATATTAATATAAAATTATGCTGAATTTTTTTACCAACAGATCAGTTCCTATCTCTAATTACCGGACCTCGTTGACTCCTGAGAATTCTCAAACATATGTTTCAGGCGCAGCCTCTACAGCGGGTATTAATTACTAGCTCCATCGTCATCTCGGAGAACATCATACGAAGTGACCCGAATATACGTTCGGCCTTTCCGGTATTTTAATTTAGTTCATGGATCGTGGATATGCTCTGGACGTTAAGCAGCGCATGATTGTCGGTCGCGTCCTATGAAAATCCGATATCAAGAGTGTCTTTGGTTTCTGGTCGATAGTTTTTTTATTTTATAAACTGTGTATGTCTTACTATAATAATACTGGCCGACAAAAAAAATTTTTTTTGTTGTAACACAAATCAGAATAGCATAATCTAATAGAATGGACCTATCCAAATACGAAAATGACAAATAGAAAGTTGTAGCACGTAGGGTTTTCTTGTTAGAGTTGTAGAACCATATCGAATGTTACGATACTTAATATCTATAGAAAAAATTATTTCAGAAAATTCTTAACTCTGTTTATTGACTATGTTTACAGTTTTCGCCTATTAAACATACCGTACATCTAAGAGAAAAGCAAACGAGGAAAATATTAACTTAAAACACTAATTAAACTTTATTTTTTCCGTTTATGAGATATCCTATCTTCTCTTTTCAAAAACCAACAGTAGTCACCCATCATGGCTGCATCCCATCGTCCTTGGTACCGAATTTCCATTGTTCTGATATCTTGGTGAAACCTTTCACCCTGCTCGTCACTAACAGCTCCCAAATTTTTAGGAAAAAATGACAGATGGGAATGGAGGAAGTGATTTTTTAGTGACAGTCTGGCACCAAGCGCTTTATAGACATCTAAAAGTTCATTAACTAATTGTTCATAATTTTCATCCATATTGTTGCCTAAAAATCCTCTTACTACATTAACAAATGAATTCCATGCTCTGAGTTCCTGCCTGGTAAGCTTTTCCGTAAAATTGAAATCGTCCAGCAATTTTCTGATTTGTGGTCCAATAAAAATGCCTTTTTTAATTTGGCATCACTTAAATGTGGAAAGACTTGTCTTAGGTATTTAAATCCATCACCATCTTTATTCAAAGCCTTCATAAAGTTTTTCATCAGGCCAAGTTTAATGTGAAGAGGGGGCAAAAGGACATTTTTTGGGATCAACAAGAGGTATAAATTTAACATTTTGATATCCCGGTTGAAATTCGCTTCTTTTTGGCCAAATTTTTGTTACATAATGCTGATTTATTGCACGACTATCACATAAACAAAGGAAACAGCAATATTTTGTAAATTCCCCCTGAAGTCTCACTAAAATCGCTACAACTTTTAAGTCCCCCACATTTATACCTATTGTAGTTTATTTTATCCAAAATCGTGCGCATATTTTCATAATTTTCTTTCATTGCAACTGAATGGGCAACTGGTATAGAGGGTTGAATATTCAATATCAAGTTACTGCATTAAACTGTCTATATCAGTACACGCGCACAACGAATTTTCCATACTGTAGAATTCAGAAAACGTAGCATTTCTTTTTCTGAAATTCGTAATTTTTGTTTCTTTGGCCAATAAGTTCCATTCCTTAAGACTCGAACCCAGAAGTTCTGACTGTTGCTTGGTTAACCCCAAATCACGTACTAAATCATTTAAATTCACTTTGAACAATCAAATGTGGCTCGCCGGAACTGGGACCTGTGGTAAAAGTGGGATCAGTGCACAATTCTTCTGAGCTGCCTGATGATGCGTTATCTCCATTATCTCCCAAATCAATAGCTTGCCAATTGAAAGGCGCAATCGGCACTGGCAAATTTGCATTATGAGGAACAGGTCGTATGGCAGATTGCAAATTTGGATATTCTATATTGTGCATTCCCTTTTTGGAATAACCTTCAGTCTTTGTCAGGCAAAAATAACAATCGTCAGAATGATTGGTGGGTTCTCGCCATATCATTGGAACTGCAAAAGACATACTTTTTCTCTTTCCTTTCATCCACTGCACCAATGATACCCTACAACTAACACAGCACACATGGGGAGCCCACCGCTTATCTTGATCCCCAATTAACACACCAAAATATTTAAAGTAGGCTTTTTTTACATTTTCGAAAAATGGCCTGGCTTGTGATTTCACCAGAAATTCTCCACAAATATAACAAAATTTGTCAGGAAAAATTTTGCAACTTCGGCGCGTTTGACTCGACATTCTCGTCTTCACATACACCTGCTTATCGATACACAGAGAATCACTCAATTCGAAACTCAACAGAAGAGTGATGTTTAACGTTTATTTTATGTCTAATGTTGTAAACAACCCAGTCTAGGTAATTTTTCTGTTGTAAAATGGACCCATTTTAGCCGCCCCACAGTAAAATTGTTTACCTGCCAATATAAAAAGTTCTAATTAGGCTATTAAAAAATGGTACGTATTAGGGCTTTCCCAATATTTTTTTTATTATTGGGAGGGTATTTCCATTATGAAAATAATGAGCTGGCCTGTGTTAGAAAAATCTTGTCGGCCAGTGTAATTAAAGGCGTGTCAATATGAAGGCTGTACACAATCTTTTACAAAAAAAATTCGACTCATTGGAGGATAAGTTAAAAATTAAAGAGCTTGGCAGGCCTTTCCCCGATCTAAATTTAACACAAGTTTGTGAACGAAAGACCGAAAGCAAGTCTTTTACATGACGAAAGAGACTGGATATGTGGATATGAAATAAAAAATGCATTGTACTGTTTCCCGTGTTTGCTGTTTTATAAAGCCGATTCTAGAATGGACCTTAACTGGGCGAGGAAAGGAATAAACGATTTACTCCACTTTCCTGAAAAAAATGAGGAAGCATGAATCATCTCGCGACCATATTAATTCTTGCACAGCTTTTGCTATTATGATATTCTAGACAACATACTACAAGTGTGTAGGGAAGAAATTTCTAACTCAATTGAAACGACAGATTTTTTTATCGATTCAAGCCGATGAAACCACTGATGTATCAAATTATTGTCAAATGGTTATAATATAAGATATTTTTATAAAGGATCAATCCGTGAAAATGTTTGGGGATTTATAAGGGTTAAAGATAAAACAGCAACCGGGTTAAAAACTTGCATTGAAAATGAAATTGACTCCCTAGTTTTAAAGACCCTCTCAAAAATGTAGTGCACGGAATTAACAATTTTGAGGAGAGTTATAGAAAATTTTATTTCCATGAAGGACCGCAGAGCGGATTTCAATTCTAAAAATTGACATTATATTTGTGTATATATTTATTGCCCGGTTTATTGCTTTTCCGTCCTTAGACAGTTACTAGTGAAATGACTTTTATTGACTATAAAAAATATTCATATTCCTACCCTTTGAAGGTTTTGAAGCTCATTTTGGAGATTTTAATTTTTGAAATTTATGTTATATTTGTGTATGTGTTGGCTTTTTTTACATTCATAGACAGTACAGTGAAGTAACTTTAACTTACAATATAAAATTATTCTTCTTCCTGTCCTTTTTAAAATTGAAGCTGATTTTAAGGTAGCTACTAGTGCGTAATCGTGAGCTTATATTTATAATAATATACCAATTTTTATAATCTAGCGCGAGTGCGCCCCTCTAAAGTCAAACCCCACGAGCCGCCACTGTCTTTCACGATTATTATTCATTAAGATCTATCTATTTACCTAACATGTAAATTGTTGCTTTTTAAATGTCTAAATTTTGTTTTTATCAATATAAGTCATTTCAGAACAAATTATTAAAATTGACAAAGTTAACTTGTCTTTTTTGGGGTTAGTACTAAGGACCGCGATCGCTTTTGATCGAACATAAAATTGATTAACTTGACTTATCATAGCTGGTTGATGGGCTCATGGTATTCTTGGCTTAGTGGCCAAAAGCGCTCTCCTAGAAATTGAGGGGTTCTGGGTTCTAATTCTAGTGAAGACAAGTTAAATTTTTTAATTTCATTAAATTTATTTAAAATGCCAAATAAATAATTTTGGAAAAATAAAATACAGATAATTAAAAAGCAAACAATTTAAAAATTAGCCCGGCTTGATATTTTTATACAGAGATCTGTCTAGGATTCCCCCTGAAATCGTTACATGTCAATGACGCATTTAACTGATAACACATAGATCTTAATGACTATTAGTCATGAATACATTTCTTGCCCTTTTAACACCTTCCTTGGCTTGTACCTGCCGAAGTACTATAAAAATCCGCTAACATAAAATAAAACAAGTCAAATTGCCATAGTTGGTTGTTGATCTCGTAGATTTCGTTACTTGGTGATCAGATGCGTTCAACTAAAAATCCCAGCGAAGACAAATTAACTTTTTGAATGTTAATAAATTTGTCTGCAATGCCGATTAAATAATTTTGGGGAAATTATAATAATAAATTCCACTTGTTTAGTAAGGTAAGCAACAGCACAGTCTAAAAGAAAATCGAAAACCTGAAAATGCCAACTCTGACCACCCATAGCTCGGAGTTGCACCGATGTTAACTTTTGATAAGGACCACAAGAACACCAACATACCAAAAATGATTAAATTTACAGGGGAGCTATTTTTCATGACGTTTGAGGGGAGTCCTTTTATTTTCTTCTCCATATGGACCAATTACAAGAAAGTCTCATAGACATACTTAAGGCTGTAGAGGAATATAGCTTAGAACAAAATTCGTATTCGTAAAATACCACCTGATCGTTATGAGCCCCATAACTTCAAGACTATTTATCGTGTGTCGGACTGTACAGGGTGATCGCGTATAATGTTACCCCCCTTTAACTTTTTTGTTTCTCACTGTAGAAAAAAAAGTATTATATAAAAGTTTTAGAACTCACTGCATACTATTTGCACAACATATTTTTGTATATACAGGGTGTGTCATAAACAAATACCAAAGCAAAGTTACCTTTTTTAAATGGAACACCCTGTATATTGTTGCATTTTTGGATTCTACAGGAAAGTCTAAACACATTTCATGTATAATGTCCTATATCTAACATGAACCGTTTTCGACTTATTGCTGTTTGAAAATTAAATAATATGAGAAATAAGGTCGCGCAGGTCAAGATGTATTTTATGGTTTCCATGGATAACAATATTGTTAACTTGGTTAACTTCGTGACACAAGTTGTCAATTTTGATAAGCAGTAAGAATTCATATTCAAAAATGCCTTATTCGAAACAAGAAAAGCAGTTTATTTTAATGGCTTATATTAAAAATAATTATAATGTGAAAATGGCGCAGCAAGAACTACGAAGAAATAATGCACGGATGAATGTTCCTTGTAAACAGACCATTAGAAGAATATTTATTAAATTTCAACGAGATTCAAACTTAGACAGAAAGAAAAGATGCATTCCACAAGACGAGGATACCGAATTGAACATTTTACTGGCTATTCAAGAAAATCCGAATAAGTCAATTAGAACCATTTCAACCGACTTAAGGCAAATGCAAGATAATCCAAAAAATACATCATATGGAAAAATTCAAAAAACACTTAAATTAGCTGGCTTCAAACCTTTCAAAATTAGACCTACTCCAAAATTAACCGTCACACAAAGAGAGAAAAGAGTAGAATTTTGCCGTGAAATGCTGGGAATAATAAACCACAATAATAACTTTCTACAAACAATTCTTTGGACAGACGAGTCAACTTTTGCCACCAATGGAATGATAAACAGGAAGAATACGAGGCATTGGGCAACAGAAAATCCCCACAGTTACCGAGAATTCCAGTGTCAGGGTCGTCAGTCTGTAAATGTATGGTGCGGCATACTTGACAATAAAATCATTGGGCCACATTTTTTTGAAGGTGTGTTAAATGGGAATATATATTTGCAATTTTTTCAAAATGAGTTTAAACCAACTTACGTTTCAGCAAGACGGCGCCCCGCCGCACAACATAGTTGAAGTAACGAACTATCTCACTCAAATATTTGGAAACTGGATCGGACGGAATGGTCCGATTAAATGGCCGCCTAATAGTCCGGACCTCACACCCTTAGATGCTTTCCTGTGGGGTACACTGAAAGATAGAATTAATGCAAACAACATAGAGAATCGTGAACACCTTAAACAACTCATAAGAAATGAAATTAATCTAATAAACACTAATTATGCTGAGTCGATCAGAAACTCCTTGGAAAAATTAAGAAGAACCTTAATAAGGTGTATTGAAGTTAATGGAGGACCAGTCGAACAACTCTATATTTAGTATAGCTACTTATATTTCTGCTTTCTAGTTCGTAGTTTTGCTTTGTGTTATTTAGTTTGTTTCATTACACATGTTTGACCTGCGCGACCTTATTTCTCATATTATTTAATTTTCAAACAGCAATAAGTCGAAAACGGTTCATGTTAGATATAGGACATTATACATGAAATGTGTTTAGAATTTCCTGTAGAATCCAAAAATGCAACAATATACAGGGTGTTCCATTTAAAAAAAGGTAACTTTGCTTTGGTATTTGTTTATGACACACCCTGTATATACAAAAATATGTTGTGCAAATAGTATGCAGTGAGTTCTAAAACTTTTATATAATACTTTTTTTTCTACAGTGAGAAACAAAAAAGTTAAAGGGGGGTAACATTATACGCGATCACCTTGTACAATGATCCCAGACCTCAGCGAGTATTGAATAGTACTATAACCATATATAATAACCAGTGCAGTTTTACCTTTTTTACAGGATGCCAATGATAAAACTGCAAGAATTCTGAGGAAGTCTAATATTAGCACAACCTTAAACACGCACAAAAAGATCGAGCAGTGCTTAAGATCCTCGAAAGATGTAATCCTTTATAAACAGAAGAAATTTATAAAATTTCCTATTTTTGCGATAAACTCTAAGGGAAAACTAGACAGTCTGCGTCTACTATAGTTAAGGAGCATCAGAAGTCAACAGGACACGTGGTTAATGTAAATGATAAAAATGTTCTTGCATCGGTCTTGGTATATTAAAAGATTAGAGAGTCTACTAATATCATCAAGGGCACGGAAAGTCTTAACAGACACGAGGGCTACGTGCTACAGACTGGGTAAAAAAAACTGAACTCTGCTCACTGGAGCTCATTTGGTATCTTAATGCAGTGACAATTCCTGAGCATGCCTCGTGCAATGTCTGAAAGTAGTTCCAATTTGGTATGCTCTAAACTACCGAGAAATAAATGGGGAACGACAGCCAGAGGTGAGAGAAAAATCCAACTAAGACCTTCTTTTTCCACCGTTACTTGTATGTCAACAATTACCAATTCAGTTTTGCCAAGTTTACTAGATGATATTAGCTATTTTGTAAATCTTTTCTTATTTTATATCACGTATCCTCTCTATGATGGTTGAATACAATTGTTATGTATTTAATAGCACTGACTGCCTCTAGAAAATATCAACTCTATGGTCGAAATCAAGAGTCTTCAACCCGCGGCCCTCGGGTTTTCTTACGGCTCTCATAGGCTAAAGAAAATATTGTATCGCGCTGCGCCCGCGAATGACACTCCGAGGAGGCTAGCGTCACCTAGTTAGAAGAGATCAACTCTGTGAACTCGCGATCACGACTACCCACAAGGCCACTAGATGGCATTGCATGTCTTCTATTGATTTTAGAAATTATCACTGCTAGAGGGACCTACTAGTCCAGTCTCGTAGCTACTAGATTCAAAGTTGACGCGCTTGGCCTATATAAAGCCGGTATCACACGGCAGCGGCCGAACGAAGCGATGTAGGCCGAAAGAGTGTCAACTAGCAGTGAAGTTGCTATCTGTGCGATAAGTGATTATAGTGAGTTCAGTATAGTGTATGTTGAGGCGAATAATGTATTGTGTCCTGCAGGCGCGCAAGTTTAGTTTTGTCGCGGACATTTTTATCGCAGAATTAAACTCGTTTCTTCTAACTTGACATTAAAAATGGCTTCTACTTCGGGTAAAAAACGAAAAATTAGTGAAGAAAAGCGCATATTTCAAGAAAAGTGGACTTGTTCGTTAGTGTTAATCAAAAACCCGTCTGTTTGGTGTGTCAAGAATCCGTTTCAGCCTTGAAAGAATAACTTAAAAAGACATTACGATACAAAGCATGCCACCAAGTTTAAGACATTCAAAGGCAAGATAAACTGAGAGCTCTAAAGTAAGCTTGTGCGGTGTTACTGTTACCAGAAGAATCGAAGTGTTAGCGACAGATATTGAAAATTCACTAAAAGAACGTGCATCGAAGTTCGTATACTATTCAGTTGGGCTCGACAAAAGCACATATTTAACCGATACCGCTCAATTAGCTATATTTATTCGGGGCATTGATAATAATTTTGAAATCACTGAAAAGATGGCTGCCCTTTTTTCCGATTAAAGGAACTGCAAAAGAATGTGATATGTATAAGCATTTGATGACAGTACTGAGACGATATAATTTAGAATTGACAAACCTTTCTGCAGTTGTAGCTTGACACTGTAAAGGCATTTGAGTTTAAACTGGATTTACGGAAAGATCAGTTAAAAAAAGAGTTTACGCACTTTCCTAAACTGAGGAGTTGCGAATGTACAAAAAAGAGCTCCAATCAAAATTTTCTGACTTCAGAGATAATGAAAATTGCGTCAATCTCTTTGCCCGACCATTAAGTGTATCCGTTGAAGACATGCTAGAAAATTGGAACCTATCGATTTGCAGTGTAATTCAGTACTGAAAGACAAGTTAGACATTGGTCTTCTTTTAATCAAAATATGTCAATCAAAACTCGTTTCCTAAAATCCGAAAACTTGCCCAGAAAATTTTGTCTTTATTTGAGAGTACATGTGTGTGCGAGCAGCTATTTTCTCGTATGAAGAATGTGAAGTCTAAAACAAGATCGAGAGTTACAGACTCACATCTGGAAGGAAGTTTGCTGGTTGCAACTACAAAAATAAATATCGACACACTTGTCAAAAATAAACAATGTCAAAAAATCGCATTGATTGATTAAACTTTCTAACCAATAAAGAGTTACACTTTGAGCCCTTGCTCTAAAAAAGGTTGAAGACCCTTGATTTAAATCTAATAACTATCATTCTGTAGCACACACAATTGATTTCGGGATATCTTTATATTTATTTATTTTTCCATGCATTTCAAAAACAACTTTGCAAAGTTTTTATTTATGTCTAGAATGTTTTCAGTTAGAATTTTATATTTCTTTTCCTGATACTGCCTTATTTTATGCCAAGTAGGGCATAAAATAAAGTATCCTACCAAGCAGATATAGTTTTTATTCTTTTTTTCTTGTTTTGATTTGCAAATTGATGTTGACAATAGAGAAAGGGAAAATCGGAAAAGCAAAAAGGAAAAAATTAGGCTAGAGCGTCAAGGGATTTGGAGAAATAACGTCGATAATTCTGTTTTCACTTACTTAATTAAATTCAACCGACTCGCGCGAAATGGGGGACTAAATATTTGGAAAAGCAAGGTAATGGATTATGACAATGATGTTTGGGATGTATCCAAAGGGGATAAAATGTAGTAGGTGACAAAACATAAAAGCGGAACACAAAGAACTTACTTTTTATTTGAAAAATAGTAAAAAAAATTGGGTAAATTTTCTTTACCCGGAATATTCCTTGTTATCAGGGGCGTGCAGTGAAATTTTAAGAAAGGGAAGCAATTTTTAGAAACTTACCTATTTGTAATGTAATTCGATTTTTTGGATCATTTTTTGCAAATTCAATTCAATCAATCAAATCAATGACGTCATCATAAAAACGTCGATGCTCCGACATATTTTGGAGAAGTTTATTTTCAATGGACAACAGCGATGTATGCGAAAGTCTCCTGCCCCGTTGATTTTCTCACGAAATTTTTTATACGTTTAAGTGTTGAAAAATTGCGTTCTACTGATGAACTTGTGGCAGGTATTGTCAATACTAATTCACACAATTTCGAGACTTCGGTGTAGGCATCTTCCAGCACCTTGTCTTTTAAAAATTGCATTAGTTCCTTAGCAAAATATTTTTGCGCTAACGTCATCAGTTTCGTAAATCATTTTTAGTTCAGATCGCAGTAACACTCGGTCGAAGAACTGGCCATAATGAAGAAGAAGAGATTTAAACGCATCTTCTGGAAAAGTTTTTCCTTTAAATGCATCAAAATTCCAGAGCTCGGGGAATTTAAAATCATTTAAACCGTTCTATCTATAGTTTATTTGTTGCTAAATTTGATCGATTATTTCGTAAAAGAGGCGTCTTTATGATGTTTGAACATCTCCGACCTTATCTGTTCGAAGACGTTTGGCTTGTGGCTCTACATTTAACGTCATCGTTTTCTCCCAAAATAGGTCAAAATCATCTCTTTCTTGGCTTAACATGGACTTAAAATCATCCACTTTTTTTAAGCAAAAAGCCATATCATTTGTTTTAGTTTGTAATATATTAAAAACATTGTCCGAGAATGGAAATATTTCTGAAAATATGTTCAACAAATAATTAAAATTAAAATCTCGTTTCAAACAGTCCAAAAACCCCCTCGAACTATTTATTGCTTCTGAGTCCCATGTTTCTTTATTTTCTATTATATTCTCAAATAGTTCAATAAGCGATTCACGATTTTCAGATATTGTTAACACAAGTCTTCCATTATAGTTCCACCTAGTAGGAGCTACTTTGGGCAATCGTTTGTGGACAATGGAGTCTAAAGCTTGTGTACGTTTTGTTGAGTTGGAAAAAAAACAGCCATGCCACTTAAAGTAATGAAAAATACTTTACACTCTTTAATGTGATTGATGGACTGGGATAAAACTAAATTTAATTTATGAGCAAAACAATGAACAAACACAGCACTTGGGTTTTCTCGAACTTTAGCTTGCAGACCCCCTAATTGTCCTGCCATCACTGCAGCTCCCTCATAGCTTTGAGCAACTAATTTTTTCTCTCCATTAATTTCTTTAGTAACATTATAAACTACGGTATACAATGCATCTGCTGTACGATTTTCGGACACATTCTTAAAACCTAAAAATCGCTCTTGAATACTTTCGTCGGTTTTAACGTAGCGTATTACTATAGATAATTGGCTAAAATTAGTGATATCAGTTGTTCGTCCTTTATTTGAAGAAACCCTTGACCTCTAAATCCCAATTCGTGCTGTCCGAGAAAACAAACAACATCGATAAGTCTTCTTACATTTGCCTATTTTTATCGACTAGTTCATTGTGTTGGTGGTGACTAATTTCCGACTGTTTATTAAGGGTGTGTTCAATTCTGGTTTTGCAGAAGACTTTTTCTTTTATGACGGGGTGCAAAAGCTCTTTGCACATAATGTGTCTTTTTACAGCTTTATGGAAATTGTTTAAATCGGAAAAACCAGTTTTATTCCAGAGACCTTTTTCATTTTCAAAAAGTAAACATGACCAACAAAATAATTTACTTATATTTTCACACCCTGTTAGCCATTTAAATTGTTCGTAATGTTTTTCCGGATAAAAATATCTAAATACAAATTTTCATGTTTGTGGTTAAATTTTTCATAGGAGGCTTTGCCCTTCCTTTGGAGATTATTTGAAGCTTATCAGCGAAGTTTAATGTTGACAATCCCTTTATTATTAAGTCACACACCACACATTCACACACACTCTTCTTACTAAATTCTCCAACATTTTCAATGTTATTACCGACAGCCGAAGTTGACGGTATTTGCATATCCACGTCCGTATTATTGTCTTCGATATCGCACTATGCACGACGCGACGTACGTATCACACAACACACGGATAGCCGTTCAAACAAAGAACCTACTCGAACGATAGCTTCCGCCACCACTTAACGCACCGACTGAAATGCAAAAATTGCAAACAGCCGGTGGAAAGTTCAATAACCTCTGGCTCGATTCACAGGAAATCAAGCCTACAGGACTTGGCTGCAGAGAAGCTAGCGGCCCGCATAGGTTCTATTCGATTTCTATTGTGGCTCGGTCGGAGTCAAGGCCGCATTTATTATGGGCTTGATAATTAAGATAATATTTTAGCATTTTTAGTATAAACTAAATTAATGGTTCCCTATTTCAAAAATTACATTTTTGTAATTTTTTTTTTGGGAAGCACTGCTTCCCTTGCTTCCATGGACTGCACGCCCCTGCTTGTTATTAATTTTTCCATTTATTAGAAATAATAAAGTTTGACCTAATTTAGTTCAGTATATAGTCATTTAGTTACACATATAAATATGCTGTTTTTACAACATTTTATTGGGCGCCATTTTGTTCCATCATACTGGATTCCTACCAGTATTTTACCAGTTTCTAACTATGGCACATTTAAGCTTTGGGCATAATTTAAAATAAATTCAATAAGTAGCTTTTACAATGACTCATTTGAAAATGAGAAATTTAAAATTAATCTATAAGTATAATTAATTTGACTTTTTAAATATTTGATTAGGCCGCCATCTTGTTTTGATATCTTGGATTCATACTAAACTGTTGTCAAATTGTGTAATATGTAATACAATTTGTAGTTAATGTTAAAAAATAGTGGGTTTATTGATCTTCGAAAAAATTACTGCATTTCGATAAAACAACATAAAGATTTTACAAACTATTTTTATTAAATTAATAGAAACGGTTTAATATGGCAAATGTGGAAAATATCTTTCATCAACTTAAGTACATTTATATAATTTATTTATCAATTGTTGAAACTGTGAAACATCAAAAAAATTTTCCGGTATAATTTCTATTACATCTGGTATATTTAATTTTAATTCATCGAAAATTTGTGGCAGCGGATGATAAGGGTGGTCCTTTGTATACCCCACAAAAAAATCTAGAAGGGTCAAATCCGGAGAGCGATTGTTTAACGAAATCTGGAAATTTTAGTAAAAGGCGGTGTATCCTCCATCTTGCTGAAAATAGGTGAAATTAAGTATATTTTCTTGTTGAAGTTGAGGGTAGAAGAAGAATTTCAACATATCGACATATGAAATATAATTAGCTATTAGGTTGACAAACAAGAAAGGCCCGTATATATTTTTTGTTTAACACCAAAGTGTTACCCTGGGCGAACCGAACGAAAAATTCTTCAAAACATGGGAGAATTTCTGATGCCCATGTTCTGCAGTTGCGCTTATTTCTTTGCCATTTAGATGAAACGTGGCTTCGTCAGACAATATAATTGTTCCCATAAAATTTCCTAGTGCCAAATCGCAACCAGGGCCTCCTCCCCTCTCTATAATAACTAGCTGCTCCCGATTCGTATTGTAATTCCTTTTCTCCCAACTACAACGCTGAATACTCACAAAACAAAGTATAAAATCAGTATTACTGCAATTATACGCTTGTTTTACTCTAACACCCAACACAGAATACAATATAGCAGACACTTATCCCCTCCTTTAATATAATATTATATAAAAATTACCTATTTACTGATAAAATGAAACAAAGAAAATTATATAAACGATTTTTGCTACAGCGGGGCAGCGCCGGACCCTCTTTTCGACGTGCCCTAGGCCCGGGCTTCAGGGGTCTAATGGGTAATGCGGCCCTGTCCAAAGCAAATAGCAAATAACTTAAAATTAACTATCAGTTCAGTAATTATTTTGCATCTTCGCTCCCTATTCCCCGTAGACATTTTGTTCGATTGATCTTTACCGACGTAAAGCGCTCCGCTGCTACAGAAATGAACCTGGAGGTGAAGGCCAATTAAAAATAAAAGGTTGGTTAGCTGTTTGGTGTACAGGGTGGCCATTTTATGGTGATACAGTACCTTATCTAGAAAACGGTAATAGTTACGACAAAAAGTTAAATATAAAAGTTGTTTGGATTCAATTAAATTTATATTTTATTTCACTTTTGTTTATACAGGGTGTTTCGTTTTGACGTGACACATGTCAACTTTCTTAATTTAAATGAGACATCCTATATATTATTACATGTTTCGATTCTACTGTTAATTTGCGAAAGTTTTTATAATAACATTTATATTTGAATTCTTTATCGTTTTTGAGTAAATTGAGTTTTTAGAATTAAAAAAAAAACATATTTAAAAAAAAAAATTTTACCTATAAAACTTTAATGGAACTGACTAATATCCTAAACATACATTACTCAATTCAACGAGTTTCAGGGTGTTAAAATGGAGAGCAAAACAAACAGAACTTTAAATGTAAAAATCTCCTGTTTTTCAAATGGAACACCCTGTATATTTTTATTTCATCTGATTCAGCGTTCAATTACCTATCATTACTCATATATATGTCCTATACCTAAAATGAACAGTTTCGATTTTATTAGCCGTTTTCTGATTTATCCCGGAATTTTGCCAGTAAATGAGATCAGAAACTAAAAAAATCAAGATAGGCTTAGGAAATAACCTAATGCAATTGTTGACTTAAGTTGACATTTGCTCTGTTTGTCCTTTTTGTCAAATTTTTGCTGCAAAATTTGTTAAAAAATTGCTTTATATAGTTTAGATGAACGTTTGAAATTATACAACTGTTTCATAAAAAATAATAAAAGTCCAGGGTTAGCCCTTAGAGAATATTCGAGGGAATATCCTAATAATCGAGTTCCCTCCAGGACTATGTTTTTTCGAATTGTGCGTGATTTGGAAAATGGTGTCCTTAAAAACTCTAAGAAAAATCGTCCCAATTTCCTCACTGAGGAAAAACAACTGGAGATTACTTAGGTACTTAGTAATGAAATCATGCCCCTTATCAACGACTTGCCAGCAAATATTCGAGAAAATGTCATTTTTCAGCAGGATAGCGCCCCTACACGCGGTTGCACAGGTAGTAAATTTCCTTAATCAACATTTTCCATTGTGGATAGGAAGACATGGTTTAATATCCTGGCCACCACGAAGCCCTGATTAAAGCCCTTTAGACTTCTTTTTGTGGGGTGCGCTAAAAAATAAAGTTTATAAAAATAGATCTGATAATAGAAATGAGTTAAACATAAAAATCAGGGAAGAGATCAATAATTTTAATGCATCTAATTCGGTAAGGAACGCTATTCGAAAAATGGAGGCTATTTACACTTCATGTATCGCAATGGACGGTGGCCATATTGAAAATTTTTTATAATCTGTTTTAATCATGTTTAATACTCAGTTAGTTATTAGTTATACCGTGTGGTACAAGATATTTTTTCTTGTGTCTCTCTGTTATTTTCGTAAACATTAAATAATAAGAACATAAATTACATAATATTTCACTTTTATTTGAAATTTAAATTTATATTTTATATAATTTATATAATTATAGTCGCTCTCATTTTAGGTATAGGACATATATATGAGTAATGATAGTTAATTGAACGTTGAATCAGATGAAATAAAAATATACAGGGTGTTCCATTTGAAAAACAGGAGATTTTTACATTTAAAGTTCTGTTTGTTTTGCTCTCTATTTTTAACACCCTGTATATTAATTGGTAAGACCAGCATGGAAACTCGTTGAATTGAACCCTTAGTAATGTATGTTTAGGATATTAGTCAGTTCCATTAAAGTTTTATAGCTAAAACATTTTTTTTTTTAAATATGTTTTTTCAAAAAAAATTCTAAAAACTCAATTTACTCAAAAACGATAAAGAATTCAAATATAGATGTTATTATAAAAACTTCCGCAAATTAACAGTAGAATCGAAACATGTAATAATATATAGGATGTCCCATTTAAATTAAGAAAGTTGACCGGTGTCACGTCAAAACGAAACACCCTGGTATAAACAAAAGTGAAATAAAATAAAAATTTAATTGAATCCAAACAACTTTTGTATTTAACTTTTTGTCGTAACTATTACCGTTTTCTAGATAAGGTACTGTATCACCATAAAATGGCCACCCTGTACGTTAAAGTCTATACAAACGGCGACACGGTTTTTTTCTCCCATATCGATAAAACTCACAAAGTTTTGTAAATGTAATTTCCTTACTTAAATGTGTCCTTTATATCGATAGTTTTTAGATCTATCGATAGTTCTGATGGGACAGTTTGGCGCAACCACACCACGCGAACCATTGTAGTTACACCACTGGATGACATTTCCAGAATATAACCTATTATAATTTAATTGTTGTATAATAAATTACACATTTTGCTTTTTCAATTAAAGAAAATATTTCGTAAAACTAAGACTTGTCAAGACTGACACTGACGTTTTATAACAGTTTAATACCCTCTTACACAAATTTGTTTCCAAAGCCGACTATTCAAAAATTAAAATTAAACGCAACACCTTTTTTCACATGCAGCATTTTTTTCGAAGATCAATAGATCCACTATTTTTAAACATAACTATAACTTCTATTACATTTTTGAAAAGCGGAAGTGTTTCATTTAAGATAAGAGAGTTGCCCTATACCTGAAAATCGGCCATTTTGTTATCGGTGCTTCTGGTTGTCGAAATAAAATGACATATATAAAAAAAACTTAACTATTTAGTGAAGAGGTTTATCAAAATGTGGTAGGCAATGTTGAACTTCATCGATACAAAATCGGTATATAAAAAGTGTTCAACAATTATTTATCTTGTGAGCTCCGGTATTAAATCAAACGAAAATCCTGGATATTAAAGCAGCCTGATATCCAACACTTTAAACAGGATTAAATTATAAACGACAATAAATAACATAAAGTAAGCTGCTCTGTGTTTAAACTGAAAACATCCAAAGTTTATTAGTTTATAATGCCGGTTTAAATGTGAACACCGGGAAGCAGATACGTTAACTTGGATTAAATAACTTTGAAAGGAAATAGATCAGGCAAGCATTAAGGATGTTACAGGTTTACGTAAGAGATTGAATGAGCAGTTCTCTTCTGATAATTATTTGGCAATTACGCTGCTTGACAAGTTTGACAAGACGATATAGCCTGTCAGAACGATAATGTTACGTAGGGAAATTCGTTACCGTTGTGTAACTTTATGTTACGTAAACATAATTCATAAAAACCGCTAGATGTCAAAAAGAACTTTATGTTTCTTTTTTTTAGCTTAAAAATGTGAATGGATGCTGTAATCATAATAAAAAAATGTATAAAAAAATAGAACCGATTTGAAAAACACACAACAGAATTGTTATTACGTATACATAAGTTATAAAATACTTATGAAGCCCTATAACAAAAAAATAATTAAATAATGTTTATAAATAGATAAAAACACAGAACTTTTTAAGTTTTTATATATGTGAAGTTATTACGAAACATTCAGTGCATGAAATCACTTCGATTAATTTTCACACAAGCAAAGCAAAGTCGTAAAAAATTTAATCCGCTGAACTTGAGAGAACAATACTTTGTATTTGTGGTTTATAGTCAAGATGCTCATAAAGTTTGAAATAAAATGTGCTCTATACAAGACACTTCTTTAATTGAAATAATAACTATACGCCATTTTTGTGAAATATAAATTGAAACAACTTTTCAGAAACAAAATTTTATTTAGAAAATATACTAAAAGGCAAAATAGTTATTTGTTTCAACAACCGGACTGATTTGCTGTCCGTAAATCGAACCTTATAGTATCTGATACGATAATGTGTTGTCTAGTAACACTATAGTCAAAAGCAGTGTTATCGTGCGGGTCATACGATTTATCAACGACAAACTTTTTAAGATTGTTTGTCTTTTATTACGTGTAATCATATCCTCCGCATAAAATCCGGAAGATGAATTAGATAGACCTATGATATTTTCATATGAAAAAAGAGGATAAACATATAAATACCAGCAGTTGCAAAAATCTTTGAGCGATGTCACTTCAAAGTCAGTGACAACATGAGTTATAGAAAACAATTGTCGGGTTTTTTGCATCCACAAGCGAAAAAATGGTATTAAATCTAATAAAATATTAGAAAAATGAAAATCCACCGGCCAATATCCAGGAGACAGTAGCAAAAGCTCTGGGAATCCGTATAAGGACAAGGAAAATTGTTCGTGAAAAAAAGCATAATTTACTACCGAAGAAGATTAAGAAATGTACACGAAAAAAAGCCAAAGACAGAAGACTTAAGTGACAATGTAAAAATGGATGTTCGTAATGCAATTTACGATTTATACACATCAAAAACTAATATAACCCTTCAAGTTTTAAAAGAAGTTTTAAAAAATCAAGGTATATTGGAAATTGGACTAAAATCGTTGTCAAAATTGATAAAAATGTTGGGTTTTCGATATAAAAAGGACTGTAATCGAAGATATTTATGCGAGTTGCCACATATAGCAAGTCAGCGTATCTACTTTTAAAGAAATACACGGAAAATGTTAATTCAAAATTTAGAAAAGTGGTATTTTTGACGAGACTTGGATATTTTCTAATGGAAGTGGTTCGAAATCTTGGCAGGACGAGTGTGTAAAAAGTGTCAAGAGAAAAAAGGGATGTGGAACTGGAAAACGGTTCATCATTTTGCATGCAGGTTCTTCAGCAGGATTTCTCCCAGGTGCAAGTTTACTGTTTTCTTCAACATCCAAAAGTATGGGCTACCATGATAATATGGACTGTGAACTGTTTGAAAAGTGGTTAAAAGAACAACTGAATCTAAATTTAGATGCTCCATCTTTAATCATTCTGGACAATGCACCTTATCATTCAAGAATCTTAAATAAACAACCTACTTCATCCTGGAAGAAAAGTGATATTTATGACTGGCTAATAAAACAAAAACAAAATCCTTTACCCAATAAGCTGAAACTAGAACTTCTGTTAATGGCAAAATCTAAATGGACATGAGTTTTTACTACTGCCGCCATACCATTGCCAGTTTAACACAATAGAATTATGGGCTGGGGCAAAATCATAAAAAAAAATACGTGAACGATGGTCTTACATCAGATGAAGTGCAGATTGTTTGGCAAGATTCATTAAATTATATTACGCCAGAGTACTGGAAGAAATCTGTGGAACATACGGAGAAATTAATATGGGACTAGTGGAATCGAGAACGAGTTCTAGATGTCGAAATAGCACCAACGATCATTGCGCCATTTGAGGACGACTCAGAAGATGAGGACTTTTTAAGTGATGATGATATTTTTTAGTCTATAATATTAAAAAGTTTTTGAAGGATTATATTAGTCTTTGACGTGTATAAATTATAAATTGCATTATGAATATCCATTTTTGCACTGTAACTTAAGTCTTTTGCCTTTGGATTTTTTCGTGTACATTTCTTTATCTTCTTCGGAAGTAAATTTTGTTTTTTTTTCATGCACAAGTTTCTGTTCATTCCTTAAACCTATTCTCAGAGCTTTTGCTACTGGCTCCTATATTATATATATATATATATATATATATATATATATATATATATATATATATATAAATATATATATATATATATAATATCGGTAAAATCGCTTTACCATATATATATGTATATATATATATATATATATATATATATATATATATATATATATATATATATATATATATATATATATATATATATATATATATATATATATATATAGCCTGTATTTTTCGCATGCATGGCCCTTAATTTAAGACTGAAATTTGAAGAAATCGGATAAGTAGTTTTTTAGCTATGCCGCGAACAGACAGACTGACGGACAGGCATACCTACAGACAGACGGAATTGAAAAACATGTTTTCCGGCATCTAGGGACCCTTAAACGTAAAAACCTGAAAAAATCTCACAAGGGAAGTAACAACTAATTATCTTGTGTTTTTAACAAAAGTGTATAATATTTTTTTGTTATCACAATTGCACAGGGGTGGCCCGCATTTAAATAAATGACACTGTATAAGTGATTAGATTTTTAGGTCAAGCGGGGCTCATAATTTTTGGTGATTGATAAAAAAATCTCACTTTCATTAAGTGGCTGTATAAACTGAACATATCCAAATGTTATAGGTTTACGCAAGAGATGATTGTTCCACTGATTCGAACCGCCTTTCAAGTTTATTAAGGCGCTTGCCAATTTGTGTATTTTTGTTTTTGCCCACCAAAATTTGAACCAAATACATATTTAGCGTTTTTTTTTATTTAGTCCCTCGGCTTTTAATATATAAAATAATATTAAGTGGCTATCTTAATAATATTGCGTAGTATAATTAAAAAAAACTATTTTCTTTCTCCCTGTATATTTGTAAATAGACCATCGAGATTTAATAGCTCGATAAAAGAATCATGCAACATTTTGGTATTCACTGTGTTTTCTGATTTGATTCATAATGTAGGTGACCTTTGCACCCGCACGATAAGACCGCATTCGACTATACCACGTTAATTACAACAAAGAATAATTCTTTTAAACAGTTTTCTATAACTCTATGTAGTTACTATCTTTTTCCAAATAATTAGTTACTTTTTAATATATAATAGTTTACTTGTTTAATTTAGTAAAAACTATTAAATCACTATGAATTATGTACTTATTTCTGCACGCCTGTAGAAAAACTATTGTACAAAACACTTGAGGAAAATGTTTTTTCCGCACTCGGCTGTTTCACCGGAAGTCGCCTAGCGGCAGACTCAAGCGGAAAAATTCATTTCGACCCCAATAGAATAGAGAACCCCAAACGACAGAAAAACCTTTACCTTTTTAATTTTGGCGAATGCACCGGTTTCCTATAATGTTAAAATATATTTCATACTGCCCTACGGACAATAATAACTACAAAGGGCATTAACTAGACCCCATCCACTCGAAACCGCTCAATTTATCACTTGCAGACATGTAAGGCTGGCGCAGTAATGGCAGGCACGATCGTGAAATCGTGAATAAAACTAAAACGAAAATTGGGTGTAAGTGCAGCTCGAAAATGGGAAAAGGGTTAATGATTAATAAAACTGAAAAGCTATTTAAGTTAATTAGAAAGACTTGAGCTAAGATATTCAATAAGGCAAGATTCGTATGTGTAGAAACGACTAATTGGCAATTACTTTCAGACCTCAATCATTTTTATCATTTTAGCTTCAATATATATAAAATGGCAACATGTTAGTTTGTCTTATCAAAAGCAATGAACACTTTGATGAGGCTGCAGCTTTGTATCTTAAAGGTAAAACTTTAATTTCTAATTAGGGTGGAACGTAAGCAAGCATATCAAAGGTTATATTTACTTAGGCAGATATAAGATATACAAAGTATCCTAGTAAACAGGGTAATACAATATTTAAAATAAATAGACCGCTAAAAAACAAAAAATAATATTTTATTTATTCCTTAAATATAGACACCCAGGCATTACAAAATATAGTTGATGTATTTTATATTACGTTTACTTATAAACGAAATATATAGGCCTTATATCTTTTAAAACTGATGCCTGAGTCACTTGCTCTCAAGGACTCTTTGTGGAACAGGCAAACTGCTATTTTCATAATACAACTTTTATTTAAAAATATTTAGACACAGAAATATTTTGGAGACCTTGCAGCTGTTGGCAATGTAGATATATATATATATATATATATATATATATATATATATATATATATATATATATATGTATGTTTTCATTCCATATAACAAGAAAATGATCCTTGTTTGGAACATGTTCTGCATACAATGATAGCTTCAGGCCGCCATAGTAGCCAGCCCCGTGTAGGGCAAAGGCACAAAATTGAATCACAAAAACAACTACTCCGCTGGCTAATACCACGACCGGCATTATTACATTGTGACTCCTGGCTTTCGTTGGGAGTATTAAATGATAGTATGTTTTCATTCCACTTACACCAACGTCATAACAAGAAAATATGGAACATGTTCTGCATCACAGCAGACACAATGATCCATTTTAGTCAAACGACGATCGCGATTTCGCTCTTATTAGAGCTCATCAGGCCGCCATAGACTAGCCAGCCCCGTGTAGGGCAAAGGCACAAAATTGAATCACAAAAACAACTACTCCGCTGGCTAATACCACGACCGGCATTGAATTACATTGTGACTCCTGGCTTTCGTTGGGAGTATTAAATGATAGTATGTTTTCATTCCACTTACACCAACGTCATAACAAGAAAATGATCCTTGTTTGGAACATGTTCGCATCACAGCAGACACAATGATCCATTTTAGTCAAACGACGATCGCGATCCAAGGCCGCCATAGACTAGCCAGCCCCGTGTAGGGCAAAGGCACAAAATTGAATCACAAAAACAACTACTCCGCTGGCTAATACCACGACCGGCATTGAATTACATTGTGACTCCTGGCTTTCGTTGGGAGTATTAAATGATAGTATGTTTTCATTTTTGATAACATGCATCACAGCAGACACAATGATCCATTTTAGTCAAACGACGATCGCGATTTCCAATCAACAAGCCAGCCCCGTGTAGGGCAAAGGCACAAAATTGAATCCCAAAAACAACTACTCCGCTGGCTAATACCACGACCGGCATTGAATTACATTGTGACTCCTGGCTTTCGTTGGGAGTATTAAATGATAGTATGTTTTCATTCCACTTACACCAACGTCATAACAAGAAAATGATCCTTGTTTGGAACATGTTCTGCATCACAGCAGACACAATGATATTTTATATATATATATATATATGTAGGGCAAAGGCAATATATATATATATATATATATATATATATATATATATATATATATATATATATATATATATATATATATATATATATATATATATATATATATATATATATATATATATATATATATATATATATATAATAATACAAAAAGTGACGAATAGAGAAGGAAAGGACACTAGTAAAATTAGATTTTATAATAAACACTTAAGAAAATTAAATAAAAGTAAATTATTTGTGACAGCTGCGTTTTTTGAGTTAAACATATTTAATACTTTCAAGACATTTTAGCTTTCATTAACTATTATGATAATGATAATAATATACCGGGGCCACAAAAAAAGTTGCTCACCCTTATAACTTTTTTCATTTTCAAGATAATAAAATTAAATTTTGGTGGTTTAAATAGGACAAAATTTCGCATTTGTTGACGGGTACAGCGTTGCCAGATCTTGATTAGCTTCGTAGTTTTTGCTACTAACTTTTGATTTTTAAATGGGACACCCTATATATTTTTGCTTATTTACGTTCTATACAACATTCTACGAACAGACATGTCATTTGTCACATTTTGGCATATAAAACTATTTTAATTTTAATTTTAAATTTTTGATCTAGAGGGCTGTGAATTATCAAAATCGATTAATTCAATTTTAAGAAAAATAGAATTTTCTCTTTTTTACTCATTTTTATTTTTTTTACATCGATTTAAATGTGAAATAAATGAAAGGGTAAGAGGGTGGCTCGTTAGATCAGTCGAAAAGAGCATCCCCTGTCGAAGAATTTAATATTCCACTTTAATATGTTGTCTCAAAATAATTAGGTCAATAACGTTAAAACATACATTTGGTTACATCGCTAATATTGATATTTAATATCTAGTCATTCATGATATTAAAATATAGTATTTTTGATAAAAACAAAATATGTACGTTAAACGTTGAAACTTGTCAAAAGAACTCCCTGTGTCATAGTAATTATCATTGTTTATTCAGATAATGAGTAAGTCCCGGACAAAAGAAACAGTAAATATGTGTTAAATTATAAACATTTAGAAATTATTTTTAAAGATTTTATTATTGTTATTATTAAATAAATTAAAATTAAATTAAATTACGTTTATGCAGTAAAACAATTGCTTTTTCTTTGTCAGAATATCCTATAATTAAGAAATTAAGTAAATCGGGTGCCCAAAACCAGTGACAAAATGGCCATGTTAAAATAAAAACAATTGAAATCAAAGCCGCCTATGTTAAATTTACTATGAGCCAGAGCATTTGATTTTTCCGGGTTTTAGATCAAATTTATGCGATAACCGTTAGTCTGAACATGGACAAAATATATATTTTTGAAATCAGAAAAAATGTTAAACGAATTAAAAATATATAGGGTGTCTCATTTAACATAACAAAGTCGATGTTCAATTTTTTAATTTGTAATTGTCATTTGTTAATCTTTTTAGCAAATTCTGGCGGTTCAGACAGAATCCAACAACTTTTGATTTAAATTTTTTTCCTAGCTCTAAGAATAAAGCGTGTAGACTCCGTTCACAATATAACCGAAAACCCTGTATATGTTTAGTGAAACGGATTATAACGTTACTGATTGAATAGTGGGAGATTGCACATTTTCATGATCATCCTGTATACAAAAAATTACATAACGGGATAACGAAACAGATACCTTTTAGTAAACAGGGTATGTCCAATGTTGGTAAAAACTTGAGGGGCATATTGGGAAGATCTGGTAACATATTGGTAAACATCCAATATGGCGACATACACATACAGTGTTACATAGATATGAATTGGTAACATTTTAGAACGAAACCAAATTGGCGACCTTATAAAATATATATAAAATCAGCCAGAGAAACTACTTTTAATTCCAAATATTATGCAAGCATTAAGTATTATAATTGAAATAAAATGTGAAATATTGTAACAAACTTTTTCGTTCGTTACAATGTTAACATTCAATTTAAACTAAATAATATTAACAATTTTCTAATTAATAGCATCAAATCACAATTTTACTGTATTAACAATTACTTGGATCGCAAATTCTCGCTTCGTAAAACACGTTCCAAGGAAATTTCTAGATTCAGATTTCGTCCGCCACATTTAAAATAAAATTTATACATATGCTTTTCAATTTCATGAATATTATTATAAAATGGTCCCTAATTGATTCTTTATTAGGTGTATCACATAGATAGTTGTATTGAGAAAATTTCCTGAGCTTTAGATTGATCAAATATTAACTATTAATTGGGTTTTTCATTATTAAAAATCTTAACTGCCAAAAATAGATTCTGAATTGGCGCCATGTTTTGGTGAGACATACGGATGTACTGTTTTTATGTAGTCCGATTCCATAAAACCGAGTGGGTCAGTCGTTTCGAGCCTCTTTTGCAAAATTTCTATTGTTGAAAGCAAACATGAGATAAGTTAGTTGGAATTTAGTTAATATTTTAACTTAGTCAGCCTAGATGCTGGATTAAATCCAATAAAATCTCAATTCAGTAATGGATTACTGCTTTCTTAAGCCATAACATCTGGTAAGTTAATTTTGAGTGTTTTCTGGCAAGAAAAATTACATTTTTGTGCATTGTGACTCATTTCGTCATTTTGTTTCAGGTTTCTTTTTTCTTTTAACATTTTTCCTCTTCTCTACAATTTTTTCCTTACCACTTTCAATTGTTTTAATTATTAATTAGAAAATGGATATTAAAAGTAAATAATCAATAAAAAGAAGAATTTATTGCATAATTCAAATTAAAAGTGATTCCTGGGCGAGGAAAATTTAATGGTAACGTTTTGTGGTAAATCTTCTCAATTCCTGGAGGAAGAAGTCCTTTTTTAGTACCGTGTGGTCATTTTTCTGGACAAGTGCTGTGTGGCCAGTTCCAGGATGTCATTGTTCCTGTTTTGGACTTGGGTAGTCTACAAGGAATGACGCCATAGCAAGGATATATTCCCGGACATATGTTGAAAAGATAAGTGGTTTATAATTCTATTATTTTCGCTTCTTTGGATTGATGTACTGGCCATGCATTAATTCATTAGGAATTACTTAATGCTTATTTGAAAACTACATACCGAAACCTCTCTTCAGTCTTCAATTCCTTATTTTTATTAATTAATAATTATCTTTAAAAAATATATAAATGGTATAAATTATAAATTATTGTATAAATATATATATATATATATATATATATATATATATATATATATATATATATATATATATATAAAAATTTTCGTCTCGATTTACGTAAAATTTAAACATATCTTCTTGATTTAAATATGTATATGTGTATAAATATTGTCTACGTGGCATTGGTATATTTACTTGTAAAAATTATTATCTGTACCAAAAAAAAATTAATTTCTTAAAGATTTTTGGACATTTACATTTATCCTAATTAGGTATAAAATTTTTCATTCTTATAAATTATGTGAGTGTATATTAAATCAAGGTATCATACTAGTGAGTAATACCATTGATATTTCACTAATTTAAATTTAAGGTTGTGGCATTTTATTTCATGGCAAATTTATTTGGATTATGGAACTGAAATTTTGATTTTCTTTTGTATTGTAATTTTCCTCTAATATCAAATTGGACTTTTTGAATTAAAATTTCTCTTATTCTATCTTAATTTGAATTTATAATAACTTGACTATTTATGATTAAATTTTTTCTACTTAAGAAATTTGCTTAAAAGTGTCTAGAATTATCTAGAGTCATGTTGTCATTTTAGAAATTTTGAATAAGGTCAAATATCAACCGATCATAAAATTGAGTTTCATTGTTTGTTCAAAAAGAACTTCATAATATCAACTAATTAAATTAAATCAAAACTGATTAAAGATCAGCTGCTTTACTAATTAATATTCAACAACCGAACACATAATTGAGTTTCATTGTTTGTTTGTTCGAAAAAAACTTCATATTATCTACTAATTAAATTAAATCAAACTGATAAAAGATCAGCTGCTTAACTAATTGATAATCAACAACCGAACACATAATTGAGTTTCATTGTTTGTTTGTTCACAAAGAACTTCACATAAATAAAATTCAATCATACTGATAAACGATCAGCTGCTTAAAAAATATTAAAAAAATCTAATTACCAACTAAATTTATTTAACCCATTTAATTTCTTTAGATCTATATGATTTTCTTATCCTTGCTGACTTAAATCGTAATTTATTATCTTTGTTAAATTGAATCGTTTGAATATTTTAACTTAATTTTATGAGAAAATGTACTTTCTAACCTTAATTTAATAATTAATTGATTTTTATGCATATATTGAGAAAAAATAAATAACCAAATCTTTTTCAAAATATAAAATATAATCATTTCAATTGTAAGAGAAATTTAATTTCACTTCCACTTCTAAATTGTTATTAATCTATATATGTGGAAATTTATAAACTGACGTATGTCAGGTACTTATATTGTAAAAATTGAAAACAATATTCAAAAAAAAAAACACGGTCCAAGGAAAAATAAATTGGTAGTTACGTGATTTTGTTTTTCATTTATTTAATTTAGGTCACATTAGCATATATTTTATCTTTATTTTTATTAAATATCTAAATCTAATTATTTTAAGTTGCTCTCTTACTTTATTTTATATGTGTATATCTTTCTTCTTCGAGCTCCTATAGCTCTGGCGCCCATAGCCAAATTATAAAAAAACTTTTCCAACGTTTGCTAAGTTCAATTAGCCGGAGTATTTTACATTAAAATTATAATCTTATTAAGTTGCTCTAAAACATCAGCTAGTCCGATTTTTCTTAGTGATCTTAAGAGTCATTTAACAAACATAAAAATATAAAAAAAGCACTAAAGAAGACTTTATAATATCCAATGTGGTGGAACAAAATGGCACCCAATAAAAATGTTTGAAAAGACACTAAATTTATATATGTTACTAAATGACTAGGCGCGGAATTAAATTGGGTCACACTTTGTTATTCCTAATAAAAGAAAATATTCATAACGAATTACACTACGTTCCCGAACGCCATTGGAATGGATAATTATAGTATTAATACTACAAACAAACTTGCCAAATGCTTCTTCTACTTGGCACTGGTAAGGTGCCCTTTGGGACCCTACAAATCCGTATAAGTATAAGGTCAATCAAAACGGTTCTCATTTTTTAAAGTTAAATAAATCATTCAAAATTATTTGAGGTTTTTATTGAAAAAATCTAAATTCAAGCATTTGCGGATTTAATTTGTTTTTTAAATAATATTGTGGAGATGTCTGCCCTGGTGTGTCTGGTTCGTCTCCATACCATATTATATGTTGGAAGTAGATTTATTTCTTGACGAATTTGTTGCTTTAATTAATAAATATCCACAGTAGAGTTAACATACATTATATGCTTTAAATATCTCCATAAAAAAAGTCCATTGGGGAAGAGTCTGGTGAGCGTGCATGCCAGATAACCGCCCTGCTCTCTACTCTCATTAACAAATCCGCATCGGTATTCTACCTAAACGCTGCACAGTGTGGTAAATCGGCCATGTAGTACGACATAATTATTCAAGCATTGTTTTAACGTTTTTTAAATTTCATATAATACTTTTTTAGGATAGGTAACAAAATGTTTTGCAAAAAAAAATGTAAACAAGATGCGGGTTACTAAAATGGCTTCAGTTTTTAATAAAAATGTAATGTTTTGTGGAACTTAAAAACACAATTGATGTCAAAATGCATGAATCATTGCTTTAAACTTATTATTAACTAATAGCTATATGACGCATATAAAATTAAGATAGAATACAAGGTGTCTTGTCAAATATTGCTTTATTTAGGTTATGTAGAATTGTGAGTACAAAATATCATTGAGTTTCTATTCTATTCATTACATAAACAATAGAAGAACTTTTAGACTAAACAATATGTAACAGATAATGTTTTAGAAAAGCCCACTACGTATGCACCTGCACCCAAGCACTCCTTAATTTTTTTGATATTGGTAATAAAACATTCAAATAAAAATTAATTAGTTAGGTATACTTTTCGTGATAAATAAATTGTTTTTGTTATTTGCCATATACAATGAAGTCGATATTTTTTAGATATTGCACTTAATATATTTTTATATTTATTTTTGTATTTATTTTATATTTTATATATTGCACTTTATATATTTTTATATTTTTATGAAATTATCTTTACAAAAATGCCAATTACTGGCACTGAACTGGTAGCTTAGGAGATATCTTCGTTTAAGATTTATTTTTGTAAAGCTAGAAAAGTCGTTAAAATTTACCTAATTGATTAGTTTTTTATTTGAAATTTTCATTTCTAATATTAAAAGAATTGAAGGGAGTGTGGTTTTATAAAATTATATCTCAGTTATTTACCGAATTTTAAAAGTGTTATCATTTTGCTTGGAAATAATGTGGCATTATAACTGTTAATTTAGTTTTAACACGATAAAATATCCATATTTTTAAAATGGGTTCGCCATCTTGAACTTTAAAAAGATGACAGCTGTAATACAAAATTCCGAAATTTTGTACCTTAGTCTTTGCAAAATGTTTACCGTTATTACACTCGGACGATTATTTGCAAAGTTCTGGTCATATAAACATCGTGCAGTTTTTTTTGGTGCAGTCAGTAGTAATTAAGGAGCCATAGTTAAAGCTATATAAATCCCGAATGGGCATCTATGAGCAGCTAATTTTTTGGTTTTTGGTTAAAAGGGATCCTTTTTCTTATTTTTTATATAAAAATTAAACTAAACTTCAACAAACTTTTTTTTGCATGCTCTACAAGTTAAAAAAAAACTACCTAAATATAGTAATACCTAAAAAGACCCAAATTTTCTGAGGTAAGGGCTTTAATATTTAAAAAGTTTTGATACCGTAGAAAACTTTAATTATAAACAGTAGTCATGTAAGAAATTAGAAAAACATTTGCTATGTTTAGTATCATATTTTCTGTTTTGAAAATGATGTATAGAAACATGTTAATTTCAGATTTAAAATATTTACTAACTTTAAGGCTTCTCCTCCGAGAACTGTAATTATAATTTTGTTTCTCAATTGCATTTTTCTATTATTAACACTATCTTAAATATAGATTTTTAGAATATGTTAAGAATATTGCAAAATTACATTTGGGACTTATGTCGTGCTAGACGGCCGATTTAACTCACTGTGCGCTGTAGTCTCTTCCCCTTACCGCAAATAGATTTAAAATTATTTAGATTTGAAATAAAAATTTGGAAATAATTTCATAGCACATAATTTTCCATTTTTCCCCTTACCTTGTTGGTTGGTCCTGTTCCTCACACTCCTCCTGTTGGTCATCCGGGCGCTTTGGGACCTCGCGGCCGGCCTGCGCCTCCTCTGAGTCGGAGTACCGTCGGCCGCTGGCGGAATAGCTTCCATGCTGGAGCTGCCACCGGTGGCGCAAATAGACGCGGATCGTCCTTTAGAACGCGGAACGCGTTGCGGTCTGTCGTCCGTCATGGCGGAAACTGACGCTGCCGACGCTCTCTCGGTCCGTCGCGCCGGCCCGCCGGTAAGATGACGACGGCGGACGGTGTTGCCACAAACTTTTTGTTTTGTTGTTACTTTTTCGGGGTTTCGCGGGGCTTTTTTTATTAGGCACTTCGATAGCGGCTAATCTTATACGTCTAGTCCGATGGAATTAGGTGTGCGGTAGGATGAAATTGTAAAATACGATCTGTGGAGAGGGGTGACAATGTACCAGAGCATGGTAAAGGTCATGTACGGGGTATCCACTTGTGAGGGCATTTCTGTTATTAGAATTGTAAGATAAAGACTGCGCAAATCTGTCTTTACCAATGACTGGTCACGTGTAACTGTGTAGATTGTCACGTGTCCTCTGTCTAGGAGATTTCTTTCAAAATTCGGCAAATAATTAAAAAATTAGTTTAACTATCATTTATTACGTAACTGAATAATAAACACTGAATACTTATTAAATACAATAACTTTTGCTTATACAGGGTGTTACAAATTCAAAGGGATAATTAAATTATAGCAAAGTTCTGTAATTTAATGTCAAATAATATGCCGTTGACAAAGTTGGAAAATTACAACCACTTATAATAATAATAAAATAAATACGGACCTGGATTTTTAGTTTCATTTTCCTTCCCTCGTAAAAGGGAAGTATTGTAGTCGTGAAAAAAATCACCCGACCGACATTTTTTCAGATCTTTACGTTTCAGGGTCTCTAGATGTCGAAAACATGTTTTTTCAGTTCCGTCGATCTGTCTGTCGTTGTGTCAGTTTATTTTCATTGAAGTAACCGGAACTTGTTGTCGCCAAGTTCTGTTTAAGCTAAGACTACGTAGTCATTACCAAAATGGAGAATAATTTTAGGGTAACGATTTCGTGAATAACATGTAACTGTGACTTTGACTATTACGTAGATAGTACGGAATTGTGTAGTTTCATTTAAGTAGCCGAATAGTAATAATTCACCCTATTCGTCACTTCCTTGTTTCTGTCTTTATTTAGTCCATTTTAAAAATATGTATGGTTCGTTTTAATACAAGCAAAACAGTTATGGCGGCTACAAACACTCAATTTGGGAATATGGTGTAGAGCGTGTAGAATACGTTATTGGTATTTGAGGTAGGATACATGCGTTTCACTTAGTTTTCTGGCTATGCTAAGGACCTAAAATTAAAACGCAGGCAATTTCTCTGGTGAATATGCTGCTGATAATCGTAAAAAAATTACACACCTTTAAAATTTCTTAATTTTCAATACATTTTAGTCAAATATATTGACCAATTTAAATCTCAAAAATGTAATTTTGGCCTTTGGTTTAAATAGTAATTATCATTAAATATATTATTATAAAGAGTGATGATTTCTATGCATTTTTATTCTCTATACTCACAAAAACAAACATCATAGCTAAATGATTTCAGGGGATATTAAAATAAACAATGGCGTTCTATTGGACTTTTACTTTTAGGTTGGCTGCATTTCTTCAATTACACTGAAGTTCTTATTAAACCTATACTGCATATTATTACCATGTGGTTACGATTTGGGAACATTCCGCCGCGAAGAGTTGCGGTACTTGAGTCACTACTACAATTCTGCCATATTTCATAACCATAATGGTTATGGTTATGATAGATGGCAGAATTATAGTTGGTTGTTTCGTTTTCATTTTTCGTTTCCTTAAAATACCGCTTTAGGTTGTTTCGTTCAGGTATGACATAACCATTTTTAATTTTTCTGTAAAATGTGGCTGAGTGACGAAAGCTACATTTTTTCTTATGGTATTTGAAGCCATAGTGAACCATTTTAACTTGTTACTCGTAGACGATATAGTCAAAAGCAGTGTTATCGTGCGGGTCATACGATTTATCAACGACAAACTTTTTAAGTTTGTTTTTCTTTTATTACGTGTAATCATATTCTCCGTATAAAATTCGGAAGATGAATTAGATAGACCTATAATATTTGCATAAGAAAAAACAGGATAAACATATAAATACCAGCAGTTGCAAAAATCTTTGAGCGATGTCACTTCAAAGTCAGATTGACAAGTCGTTGACAAAATGAGTAGTATAAAACAATTTTCAGGTTTTTTGCATCCACAAGCGAAAAAAATGTTATTAAATCTAATAAAATATTACGAAAATGAAAATTCACCGGGCAATATCCAGGCGACAGTAGCAAAAGCTCTGGGAATCGGTATAAGGACTGTGCAGAAAATTGTGCATGAAAAAAAGCATGATTTACTACCGAAGAAGATTAAGAAATGTACACGAAAAGGCCAAAGACAGAAGACTTAAGTGACAATGTAAAAATTGATGTTCATAATGCAATTTATGATTTATACAGATCAAAAACTAATATAACCCTTCAAGTTTTAAAAGAAGCTTTAAAAAATCGAGGCATATTGGTAATTGGACTAAAATTATTGTCAAAATTAATAAAAATGTTGGGTTTTCGATATAAAAAGGACTGTAATCAAAGATTTTTATGCGAGTTGCAGCATATAGCAAGTCAGCTCATTCAGTTTTTAAAGAAATACACGGAAAATGTTAATTAAAAATTTACAAAAGTGGTATTTTTATACGAGACTTGGATATTTTCTAATGGAAGTGGTTCGAAATCTTGGCAAGACGAGTCTGTAAAAAGTGTCAAGAGAAAAAAGGGATATAGGACGGGAAAACGGTTCATCATTTTGTATGCAGGTTCTTCAACAGGATTTCTCCCAGACGCAAGTTTACTGTTTTCTTCAATATCCAAAAGTATGGACTACCACGATAATATGAACTGTGAACTGTTTGAAAAGTGGTTAAAAGAACAACTGATTCCAAATTTAGATGCTCCATCTTTAATCAATCTGAACAATGCATCTTATCATTCAAGAATCTTAAATAAACAACCTACTTCATCCTGGAAGAAAAGTGATATTTATGACCGGATAATAAAACAAAAACAAAATCCTTTACCCAATATGCTAAAA
>JAUTXW010001585.1:0-340000 GCA_030620095.1 Kuschelorhynchus macadamiae
AAACTATTTAAAAATGTATTTTTCACCAGACATCTTCAATGGCTTTTTTGTTAATGTTGTCAAGAACTAACAAAAAAATATAAAAAAAGGTTTCTATTGTCCCTCTTGATAACTTACAAGGGTTAGGGGTTTAATAACATACCTGAACATAGTTTTATCTTCACTGAAGTAACATTTAATGAAGTTAGGGACATCTTAGTTAATCTAAAGAACAAAAAGAGTAAAGACATTTATGGTTTGAATACTTGTCTTTTAAAATCCGTAAAACATTTTCTAGTATCCCCAATAACGAGGCTTTTAAATATATGCTTTAAGAGTAGCATCTTTCCTGATTGATTTAAACAGGCAGATGATCCCTCTAACTAGAGCCCCATTTCCCTTTTGCCGATTATTTCAAAGATTATTGAAAAATGCATGTCTTTAAGAATTGCATATCAGTTTGAGTCAAAAAACCTCTTCACAGAATGTCGGTTTGGCTTTCGTAAAAACCTAAATACCAGCTTAAGAATTCTTGATGCAGTTAATTATGTCATAGAAACTTTTGAAAATTGTGAGTATGCCTCTGCAGTGTTCGCGACTTAAGCAAGGCGTTCGACAGCGTGCCGCATTCTCTCCTGATTGAAAAACTCAAGTACTATGATTTTCACTAGAGTAGTATTAACCTTTTACAGTCCTACCTGGCAGGCAGGTCACAATTTGTTAAAATTACAGGTACACTGTCTTCCGAGAAAGATATTACAACGGGCGTTACGCAAGGATCGGTATTAGGACCGTTACTATTTCTAATATATATCAACGACCTATCTCAAATTGCAGTTAATGAAAAATATACTCTTTGCTGACGACACCACAATTCTGGTCAGGGGTGGATGTTACGCTCAGTCGATACAGAGATCGAGAGGCTCTTTTCCAAAGCAAATGAATGGTTTGCCTCGAACGGTCTGTTTCTCAATATTGCCAAAACTCATGAAATGGTACTGTCCATGAGAGTGCTGGAGGATGCCACTGCATCAGTTTGTTTTGTAGGTGTAACGCTGGACTCCAGACTTTGGGACCAACACATTAACACCGTTGCTCGCAGGCTTACCAAAAATATCTTTCTATTGCGAAATTTTGCAAACCAGGTTTCCAAGTCAGTCTCGGTGCAAGCTTATCATACTCTGTTTCAGTCTCACTTGAGTTATGTGGTGCCGGTATCGGGACATGCTGCTGATGCTGCTCGAATCTTCCGACTGCAAAAAAGAGCTGTTCGAATAGTTGCGAGTCTGGGATATCGAGACAACTGCAGAGAGGTTTTAATCACAAATCAAATATTTTCACTGCCGTCTTTATACATTTTGAAAAAGTTATTGTATGTTAAGAGGAACTCAGGTTTAGACCCGGCCCATGGAGATGTGCACCAATACGGCACAGGACGAAAGCAGGACCTGGTTCCGGCATACAGGAGGCTGGCGCGGAATCAGAGTGAACGAAGTTATATTGCCATACGCTTTTATAATAAATTACCACATACTGTTAGAATATTACCCCTCAAAGAATTTAAAAATGCCATTAAGAATCTCTTGGTTAACAATGCATTTTACTCACTAGAAGAATTTATATTCTATCGGGGTTTTTGAAGACTGGTTTTGGCAATATTTGATTGTTTCAATTCAAATATAGGGTAGAGCCATTTTTGCAAAGATTGTGAGTGTTATTGACATATTAGAAATAATTATTTTAAAATTTGTTTTGTCTTTTTAACATTTCTATTATTGTATTGTAATTTTTTTATTGAATGTACATGACTGTATTTTATCTACCATTTTTGACTTGTGTGAGCATTTTTTTGTAGTGGCACCAATAAACGAATTGGATTTGGATTTGGATAATACTTAACTAAACAGGTGTGCTTAATTCCAAGAGAAGGTAAATTAAAAAAAATGTGCTCGGCATTTCAGCACAATGGAAGTTGAGTTAGCCATTTTATGAATCTTCCATCCTGTCAAAGAAACAGGAATACACTTCCATTAAAAAAGACATGTAAGAGAAGTTACAGTACGTTAAAAGTAAGATGTTAAAAATAATAAAATAACGGATTCTTTGAAAAAATATAGTCAAACAAGGGTTATATAGAGCATAGAGAGTTAATTAAAAATATTACAAGTTTAATGTTTCTTAAACAATTTTAGATCTTGAGGAATTTCATAACGAAAATTACACTGACTATTTATGTATTAATATTCTAATGTCTGCTGCTAACGAATCTTTTATTACTACCAAATTTAAATGGTTAGAAAAAGTTTTAGAAGTTTTAATGCCGATTTTAATGAATTTTTAAAAACGTTCTCCTACATCATTGATAACATTATCGAAGATTATATTATTGTTTTGCATAAACAGTATGTCAAAAAGTTTTTTTCCGCAGTCTTATTATAATATGCAATAGCCGGAATATATAAAAGTTTCAGATAACTTAGCTATATTTAAAAATGTTTATAAAACATATATTAAACAAACAGTGGCAATTTAGTTTATAAGAGGTGGTGATTTATTGTTGTAGAGAACTGTTTTAATTATGTTATCTTTATTTGTAATTCTTTTTATATGTGTTCTAGCCAAATGCTAATAATACAGATTATATTATTATTATTAATATTTTTCTTTTACTAGCATAAAGAGCTCGGTAACATCCATACTCCGGCGTGAGAAACTCTCCAGCGGGGTAGGCTTGTGAGATGGTGTATTGGTTTAAAAATTTTCTTGTAATATGGTAGGTCTGTGGAATAACTGCCTTTTGAATGACTTTGAGTAGAGTTGTTGTGAAACTAAGCTGTTCTAGGTACTTCAAGAATTTATTGGTGACAACCCTTGTAGCAGATAATATTAATGGTACAACAGTAAGCTCATTCATCCTCCAAACGTGCTTTATCTCGATTGCCAGATTTTGGCATTTATTGATCTTTTCGGTTTCTGTTTTCCTCAGGTTACTTTCCAGGTGGCAACCGATGTCTATCACGACAGCTTTTTTGTTATTTTTGTCAATCACCAAGATATCTGGACGATTGTAATCGACAGTCCTGTCAGTGAATAGAAGTCTGTTCCAAAACACAACGGTTTCATCACTCTCTAACTTAATACCAATTTCTCTATAAATGTCTGTTGCTACCTCATTTTGTTTGCCTAAGTACATTCCGTTGGCTAGAGCAAAGCAACCTGCGACAATATGCTCAATTGTTTCTCCACTAGTATCGCACTTTCTACAGATGCCTTTCACTTAAGAGATCTTTACAACGAATTTCTCGTGATTTCGTGTTCGAAAACTCAATCCTGAATGGCCTCGATAAATCCTTCAGTCTCTGGATGACGATGGCTGTCTTTCAACTATAACAAAGAAGCTTCCTTATCGACATCAGGGCTGTTCAGCGCTGCTGGGTACTTTCCGAACAACATTTTCTACTGCCAGGTTGTTTTCATTTCTTCGTTAGTTTGTATTTCCCTAATGTACGTTCTATCCCGAAGATTGAGCGGGGTATATCCTTTATTTTTTCTTGAATTGGTCGTCAATCCGCTTATTTTGTTGAATTCCAAGGTATGAATAGGTTTCGTGTAGTGGAAGTTGTTCGAAATTGCAACTTTATTCTGGAAGCTCCGTTATTTGTCCCTTTCTTAATTCTTATTATGTATCAAGGTATATGATATAGATAGGTAACATAAATTTATAAATAATTCTAGTCAACACAGCATTAACTTTATAAAAACATTCAAAGCACAAATTAACTTATATCAATCGATTTTGACTTTTTTGTAATTTCCAGAAATATTTTCAATATTCGGGGCATAGATCAACTTCTGTTTCTTAAATGAAATATGCTACTTCTTTTCTGAGTTTGAGTTTTGCTCAATATTCTAAACATATTTCATGCAACACGACTTGTACCAAAGTTCAATAACTTTCGAGTTATTGGCGTAAAAAAGGCTATAAAAAATACTTCGATAAGTTTCCGATTGGCTTTTGAAAAGTAGAAAAATATTTTCATCTTTTAAAGTCCAAAATTGTCAAATTTTAAACGTCAGTATCTCGAAAACAATTGAATTTAGGTATGGGACGTGCTACAACCATATAAATATGAGGGGGGATAGGAATAGTTATGATCGAAAAGAAAGTGACATGGATTTGTTTGTATTTCCATCTGCAAGCCGATTTTAAGGACGCTACAGGCAGTTTAAGATGTATTTAACTAAGTAAATTGGAGAATTATACAAAATTTCCCGCACTAAAATATATGTTCTGTATTAACTACAGTGCCAGTAAGGAGAAGCATTTTTAAAATTAACGGATACACAGCTTACTTCCTTCCAGCTCAGTACTCGAAAAATATGCCCAAAAAATAAAAGTATTTTCAAAGAAAATATATTACAAATTCCTAAATAACACTGTTATTTCCAATTTATTTACAGTTTTCAGTCCATAAATGAAACACAAATTGTAATATACCTAAAGAATTTTTAAATTAGTATTTACCGAATAGCAGACTTGTTTTAGAATTTAGGCGAGTAGTCACTGCCCTTAAATTTTTCTTTGGGTCCTATATAATCATTTTCCATTTCGAGTGCATGTATCAGCCAGATCCACTAAACACTTCTACCGAAGTTTAGAATAAAAACCACAGAAAAAAAACGATTTCGCTTGTAAACTAATATGTTATAGGAGAAAAATGCTTTGTTTCTATTATTTCGATCATTGTCAATTGCAAAATAAATTATCATGTAACTGTCTTTTCTGTTTTTACACATAAGCTGTTCGATAAATTCCTGTATCTTTTTTTGTAAAATGGGTCCACTATTTTTATATGGCGTTTATGACAAACAAGCTATATCCCCTCTCATAAATTCAAGACTACAATATGAAAAGGATGTTTAGGAACTTGTGTATAATTTAAAATTGTATAATGCAACATGGTGTTTTTTTAAACATTAAAAGTTGACCCCTGCAAATTAGTCAGTGTCAATATAGCAATATTGTAGGTATCAAAATCCTCCTGGTCGTTATGCAGAATATTTTTCTTATAATTTTGAGACAACCTATAGAATAAAATCTCCAAATATATTTTTCAACCATGACCGTCCTTTAATTTAATTAAAATTTGTTTTAATACGTGGTGTAATTCTTAAAACAATGAATCTTAATTGACATAACATTTTAAATTTCAACGATGCGCTTGATTTACAAAAACATTGACCCTCCAAATCGGAGGTATCTAAAATAAACAAAACGTATTACTAGCATAAAAATAAAACATGTGAACAGAACAAAGGCTTAGATAACAAATTATGTAAATGTAAAATAAAGATGAAATACTTCACACCTTTCCTCATTAAATAATGTTTTTAAACACAAATCTTTCAAATTTTCCAATACGATTTATCTAACAAAAAAATGTTTAAGTTTAATATGAATAGTACGCCGATGGAACTCTGGATTTTGTGCCAATTTAATTGCGGCGTCGTTATCGACCATAACTCTGGGTTTTGGTTTAAGCTTCACAATTTCTTCATACAGTCTTTTAAACGATGCAACTCCTCGAACGGCTTCACTGGCGGCAACTAGCACTGATTGGGTTGTTAAGATTGCTACAAAAGTTTGTCTTTGACTAAGCCATGATATTTCGCCATCAGTATACGTAGAAGCAACTCAAGTTGTAGAACATTAGTTTTCTTTGCAATAGGCCTTGAAACAGGTTTACGATCAGTCATACCAAAACGTTTCGTATAAACAAAATTTCTTTGTATAAGCTGACTGACAGTTACAGAACCATGTGTTTTTCTTCCTATTTCTAAACTCAAAGAATATGAGGCAGGTTTTACGGTAATTTTGAATTGATTCGCGAACTCTTTGATAAACTTCTTTTTCATGGTATCATTAGATATCATTGATCTTACTTTTTGAAGAAAAAACATGAATCAGTTGTACTCTTTTTAAAACCAAGTTGAAGTAAAACACAGTTAATTCTTTTGTCCAGTATTTTGGAGCCTGTTTGAGACCGGGCAAACTTTTTCTAAGGCGACATACTTTATTAAACCCATCTTCATATCCCTCAGGTTGCATCATATAAAACTCTTCTTCCAAGTTCCCATATAAAAATGCTATGCAAACATCAAATTGAACCAATGAAATATTTTCACTACCAGCAATACTGAGCCATGTCTTATCGTTCCAGACTTCACAAAAGTGCTAAAGGTCTGATCACAATCTTCTTCCTCCTTTTGTGAATATTCCTTTATCACCATTCTTGTTTTCCATTTTTCTATGGATCTATCTCGATTTGTCTTTATTTTATATACCTACTTGCTGGGAATGGCCTTCTTTCCTTGTAGTAATTCTTCCATAGTCCAAGTTTGATTTTCTTGAAGTGATTGTACTTCTTTCATGCATGCTTCACATGATCATATTTAGTCGGAATTTTTCTTTCTAAACGATGTTTTACCTCTCTTCTTTCTTCAATATGGTTATTATTTTCTTGTAAACTTTCAAATTTCTTTCCTTTCTTTCTCTGTAAGTTCTCAGACTTCGTAAGGGAACTGATTTTCTGTACTGGATACCCCTACCTGTTCAGTCAGTGGCGGCTCGTGGTGAATTATATTGGGAGGTCAAGAACAAATTTAAAAATAGTAATACTTAAAACAAAAATAAATATCTTATCTTTAAATTGAGCTTTAAATTCTCTTGAAGTTCAGGTCTTTGTTCTTTAGAATTGGAAAAATGCTGAATGACACGTTCGTTAAAATTGCACGCACATTTCTTTTATAAACGATTTCTCGATACTTCTTAACATTGTTAAAGCGGATAGTATATAATGGCTCAACTCCTCAACAAAATTTATAAGCCCTCGAAAAACCCCTGGATTTTCAGACAAAGCTGTTTCATCATGGCCACGTAGTGCCAGCTCGAATGCCCCACAAAATTTTACACAATCTATAATTTTGTTTAAAATATAACGATTTTTGGATATATTTTCGTTAAAATCTCTAAGAGATTTTCTATAGGCTGTGTCTAGCCGAGTGCGAATATCAACACTTCCGACCGAACATTTCATGTGATCTGCAGAAAACGTATGTTTTTTTATTTTTTCTTTTGTGTGTTTTACGCCGGTTTTGCACCATAATGAGTCCGACGAGTCCTTAGAAAACAACAAACAAATATAACAGTAAAATGAGTTAGAGACTTCACAACCACATATCCAGTTAGCTAAATCGTACATACTTTTGCGAAAGTTTCGATGAACCTCTTTATTTCTGTCTTTACTAGTTTGTCGTATACTAAGTTCTGGCAAATTGCGACCACTTACCTTGAATTCGGTTATTTTCTCAAAATTCAGTTCGTTAGCACTCTTTAGTTGTTTAATTTTTTGCACTACCGACATTTTATTTCATCTACATTCATAACTCAAACATAGACCACTTTGAAATTGGTTATTTTTGCAAAATTAAGTTCGTAAGCACTTTTTAGTAGTTTATTTTTTTGCACTAGTCACTACCAACATTTTATTTCCTGTATATTTCCAACTCACACATGGATCATAAAAATAAAACATATATATTACAAAAAACAGTATATAAATTATTTTCATACATTAAAAACTTCCGAAACAATATCGAGTTAGAATATCGACCGCGCGACCTCTGAACAATTGAACTTCCACATGCCGACGTGATACCGCGACCGATCGAACGAATTATTAGAAGAGACCGGCTGATGACCCAAATCGCGATTTCTTATTCCATTTGCTATCACGTTCGGCTGCCGCTCGGTAGCTGTGAAATCTTCGGGTACTTTCGTCAAGCTTTAAGGTAATCAGGGCAATTCGGACTGCCCAGCCTAGCTTAGTATAGCGTATTTTATTATGCCTAAGAAACGCAACGAGACCATTCGAACCGCCGGGCGCGGCTAATAGTGTAGCGTATTTAACTTTTCCCAAGGTTCGCGTTTTATTACAATTATTAGGAGGGACGTTCCAACTAATAATTTATTTTCTGAAATATTTTTGGGGGGTCATTGACCAAATGACCCTATAGAAGAGCCGCCACTGTGTTCAGTATATATACGGCAGTTGTAATCATTTCCGCCCACACTCGAGTTACTTCTACTATAGTTCTGTTGTCTCTTTCAGCACAACCGTTTTTGCGTTCGCGGCATCGGAGCCATAGCGCATCGCAAAAGTCTGCACGCGGCATTTTTTATTTAGCGTATATTTTTTCTGCCTTTCATATCGCTTTAAAATAGAATGTAAGCAATTAGTTTACGTTTCCCTTTTCTATGGGATAAATCTCTTTCCAACAGTAAAGACAGGACAGAGCTGAAGAAGCGTTATTAAAAATTTCTATTTTATATATTTCTGATAATCTGCGTACCTATGTTTTCATTTATGAAGAATTCGAGCCTGAAGCTAACACACATCGTTGTGTATTAACAGTAGAAAGAAAAATGTAAAACGTCCGGGTGTAGCAACTTTACATGTGTTCTTGATACACCTAATCTGCATCTACGTAAAATCAATTTTCTTTCTGATTTTCGCTTTTCTGCTGCTGCCGATGTCGCACTAGGTCTATTTAATAATTCGGACTCTTTGCGCACTTTTGCCCCAAATGCATTTTACAAATAAAGTACAGAAATATTTTTTTAATGAGAACATGGATGACGTCATAAAAACTGCACTATTTACCCTTAATACGAAGGAGTAGTAAAAAGTGCAAGAATGACAAAATTGCCTGACAAAAATCGGCCATTTTGATATAATAATAACTCGGAACAAGCCGAATAATTATTGAATTATTATTAATAATTTTTATATTTTAAATTACGTGTTATATAAATTTTGACTTTGGTGACAGATGACATTCTTTATGATTTTTAATAATTGATTATTAAACCTTAACCGTTCTCCCCATCTGCACGAGTACCGTGAGATATATTTGCATATTTTTATATTAACAATCATAAAATTGCAATGGCACCCTATAAGATCTTAAATATGAGATCTATACCCGTATGATCTATATTTTCTATAGGACATAACGAATGGCAAACAAGGGGCCAAATAAAACCAATATTTAAATAAGATCACAAACAAAAATGCTTACATTCGATGTTTGTGGCTAGTCGCTATTCACATTTCCATACTTTTATTTATAAATAAATGCGCTAAATAAAGATATATTCTTTTAAAGAATTTAATTACATTTCACTAAAATAAGATTCTGAGTAAGTTCAATGATAACATTTTGATAAATAATAAGCAGTTAAAAATAATTAGCAAATGTATTTCCATTCCATCCAAACAATTGTAAAGATATAATGTCAAAATATCTTATCTACAGTCCAGTGAAAAGAAATTTTACGAATTGCTTACTGGACAACATAACATGTTTTTTCTTAATCTCTGACTTGCCAAAAGATGAACGTGAAGAAAGAAAAATTCAGGGTGATTACTTCCCTGATACGAGAAAAATAAGAAATAATAATTAAAGAAAAATAAATAGAAACCACAATTGCTAATAATAAAGTATATACTTCTTACAGATTCTTAATTTTCACTGACCAAATTGGATAACAAGCAGAAGTGATAAGCTCAACAGCCTGAAAACTATTAAAGTTACTCTCTATCTATTTTTTAACTCATAAATTATTTATATTCCTCAGATCTTTATATACACTATACGATATTTTTAATGACTGAAATGAGCTTTTTTAACCTCGATTAAAGGTCAAATAAATAATTCTTATAACCATTCTCTCTGATAGACCTTACAATATAATAAACGTTGATCAAAGAGCGAATATTTTTATTTTTAAAACACTGAAATTGAAATGACCTAAAAAACTAAATTTATAAAAAAAAATAACTATGCTTTTATAAAACGTTATCAAGAAGTAAATTTGAAGTAAACGAACTGTTACGTTTCCTCTCAATAATATTTAATTAAAATAATACATATATTAAGATTAACCCGATCTACCAAATGAACATCATAAAAAAATCATAGAGGTCGATTTTAATGGGCAAAATGGGAAAATAAAGATTCCTGTACCCAAATCGTCCCGAAAAATACAATTTTTTGTTTAATCAAAACCCGGAAATATTGAGAAATTTAATTTATTTTGTCATCGAATAATTTTTTTTTCATTCAAAGCAGGTTACTTACATTTTCCGGAAAAGGCAATTGATTTTCCTTAAATTTAGTTTTACGGTATTTACTTTCTTTCGGTGGTTGTGCAAAACGTGAAATTTGAAACTTTCGGCTGAAATATAAATGGTCAGTTTACAATAATTTGGGCAAAACAGAACGCAGAACATTGCGAAAAAAAATCATTCTCAAGTTGATTGGTTCAATAATCAAGTTTACTCACTGGATATTGAATATATTTCGGTCCGAATTGAAAAAAAAAGATTTAGACAAGCATGTATGGCGAGCTTAACGTTACAGACAATTATCAAATTTATCCTGTAATTAACCAAGAAAACCCTAAAGCACTGCCTGTTGAAGTTTATTAATGATCCTTTAATAAAAGTAGGTCTAAAATAAATTTAATTATCTGAATTGAAAAAAAAACGAAATTAAAAATTTGTATGCTAGTAAAAAGTTATAAAAAGAAGCTGAAGCATCTAAGCAAGGCAGCCCTTGCCCTTCGAAAAATTAATATTGGAAGCTGCCTAGAGTGTTTAATAATGGAATTATCTGTGTTTATCAAAAATCACGTGTTTTTTCTTTAATTAATATCATTTTCCCTTTTCTCGTATACCTTTTTTCAACAACCGGTATCGAAACCATAAGTAAAGTAATTATTCTTTCAAACTTGTCATTTATGTTCGATTATATCGTAAAAAACCTGAATCCAAGACCCAATCCTTTTGAGCCTAAAACAATATTATTAATTTTCAAGGAGATATTTACATTAGCTTATTTTGGACTTACACTAGATCTCCTTTGCCAAAAATCAGCCAAATTCAGCAAATTCAGAGAGTTTTTTTGAGTAAAAATTAAAACAATAATCCCAAAAAATGAATGTAAATTAATTGAATTGTACCTTACTGACCGTCATCAGAAAGTTCGTTTTCAAGGCGAACTGTCATCTAAACTTGACATAACCGCGATGCACCTCAGGGACCTATTCTTGGTCCATTTCGGTTTCTTATATATGTCAATCATTTGCCGATAATGCAACAATTTTATGGCACCACAAAAATCCTTACATTCTGAATGATGATGTGCATAATATGCAAGAATGGTGCAATGCGAACCATCTATCTTTTAATGTCGAAAACTAACTAAATTTGAAATGTCAAATAAATAAATATCTATTGATTGTCATATAATTAAAAACATGAAAGAGAACAAATCTTTAGGATTGTTTATAGATAATAAATTGAGATTTGACGTGATTATTAATAACTTTTGCAAGAAACCGAGTTCTGGATGCTATGCTGTTAGAACAGTTAGGAGTGAACTTAACGAAACAGTAACAGGAAAAGTATATTTTTCGGTCATTGAATCACATTTCTGCAGAATCGTGCGATAAGATACTTGTACAGCTTAAACCCACATTTCATGTCGGCCAGTCTTCAATTCAGGCTGAATTTTTAAATATTTTATTAAGCGGCAACTTTGTTTCGCCATCTTGGATTTTAATAGGTAACTACTTCCGAATAGTTAATATTTGCAAGGTTTGAGATAAATTGAGTAAGTAGTTTTTTACCATTTGACTAGACCGCCACTTTGTTTCGCTATATTGGATTTTTCATAAAATGCTACCAAGTCGCTCTCATATGATTTTTAACCAAAATTTGAAGTCGATCGGATAAGCAGATTTTAGCTATGCCGCAAACAGAGAGACCGACAGTCAGACAGACAGACCGACGGAATTGAGATAACATGTTTTCCGGCATCTAGGGACTCCAAAACGTGAAGACACGATTACAATACTTCCCTTTACATTGACAGACACCGCCATTTTGTTACGTCCCTTTGAATTCGTACCAGTTTATCCCTATATCACATTTAATTTATCTGCAAAGTTTAAAGTCATTTGAATAACATTTAAAAAAAAATGTGGTCGCATCCTGATTTGGTACCACAACTTTACCAGTTTATCTCTATATCACACTTAAAGCTTGCACAAAATTTTAAATTAATCTTAGTAGTTTTTTCAGCCTCATTTTTTTAAATATTTTATTAGGACGTCATTTTGTTTTGCTATCTTATATTCATAGATTCATACAAATGTTATCCATTCATTCCTTTGTAACACTTGATTTTTGTCCAAAATTTTAGGTAAATTTGATAATTAGCTTTTTAGTAATAATGTTTCCACGTTTCACTAGGCCGGCATCTTGTTTCGGCATATTGGATTTTTACCAAAATATTACCAGGTCATCCCCATATGACCCTTAATTATTGACTAAAATTAGAAGTCAATCTGATAAGTAGTTTTTACGTTATTTTGTGAACTGACAGAAAGACGGACAGACAAAACGACAGACGCACTGACGGATTTGATAAAACATTTATTTAACCGCCATTTTGATCCGCCATCTTGAATTAGTACCACAATTTTACTAGTTCATCTCTATATCACAATTAGTTATAGCACACAATTTGAAATCACTTCATTAAGAAGTTTTTCAGACTGAATTTTAATATATTTTATTAAGCCGCCATTTTGTTCTGCCATCTTGGATTCGTATCAAAATTTTACCAGTTGATTCCTACATAATATCGAGTAAGCACATTTTTAGCTTTGTTGCGAACAGCCAGACCGACAGACCGACGGAATTGAGAACACATGTTTTTCGGTATCTAGGGGCCCTGAAACGTAAAGATCTGAAAAAATCTCGGAGGGTGATTTTTCACAATTACCATACTTTCTTTTTACGAGCGAAATAGTAAGAACACAATAACTAACTAATCGAAGCACCAAAATGGACTGACTAATGAACGATGCCTAGTTTGGGTCGATTAGAAAAACTTTGGGAACTGAACTTGAAATAAAAAAAATATATATTTGCGAAACTAAAGATTCAAACAAAGCACTAATGAATGGCATCAAATTTGAGCGAACTAGAAATACTTTAATAAATTACAATAACAAAACTACTTGAGGCACTAACAAAGCACTAGGAACGACACCTAGTTTGGGCCGAAAAGTTTGGGGGCTGACACTAAAACAAAAATAAGCGAATATTTACAAAATTAAAGCACTAACGTAACAAATTAAAACAACAAAAACCGCTAATAAAGCATTAAATAACGAAACCTAGTTTGAGCCGATCAGAAAAATTTTGGATGCCTACCATGTAATTAAAAAATTTTTTGCGAAACTAAGAAAGTACTAATGAAACCAGCGAAATTTGAGCGAATCGGAAATACTGTGGGCTAATTTCAGGGACCTAAATTAGGTCTACATTTAAGATTGAATACTATTTAAACGTTACAAATGCGTTTTCTAAGCTTTCTTATTTAAAAAAAAACATGGCCGGATTTAGGACTTATGGGGCCTGGAGCTATAACCCCTATATCCCCATCTTTAATCCTGGTCTGTAAAAATACTATTACTACTATAATACAGTATAATATAATATTCCCTATATAAATAAAGAGTTATACGCATAAAGAAGGTAAATAAAAGATAACAGACCATTAGTAGTAAGCGAACACGATACATTGAAATGTCTCGGTCCTTAAGCTAGGTAAATTTATTTAGATATATTTTATTATAATCAACTTGATTATTCTTAATAGTGTATTGTCACATACTATTTAATAAAAACGTATCAAGTGACGCCAGAATTTAAACAAGAAATTACGTTGATATCAAGTAATAGCATATCATCATTTATATAATTTATTTTGTGCAATGTGAGCCAAAAATAATATGCATATCCTACAAGAAAAAACAGTATAATATGCAACGAGCATATATGACTATTACTCGTAAAAGTCAAATGTAAGGAGCCTGTTAATCTCACGAAGCTACCTCGTGTGGCAATTTCCCAAGGATACCTCGGAATCATATGGATAAACAAACCGCCTCAAAGATGATCCAAGCTGAATTTTATTACGAGATGTTAATGTGCTAAGATAAGCTGCTCACATTGAGGCTGTGGTGGTTATTCTCGGCGGACGGAACACCTCGAGTTGAGGTTGTTAAAATTTGTACTTTTATGATATATTTTTTTACTTCATTATATTATTTTTCAGTATTATTTATTTTTTTGTGACAAAATGATCCAATGTCATTTTTGTTGTTTCATATTGACGTCTATTTATTTTTCAAAAAACTTAACTTTATGGTTGACATATACAATTTATGTATTATACATATACTAAAAATACAAATAAACATTTATCTGTTACCAACATTTTTTTAACATACTCCCTTAACAGAAACATGTTTATTTAATAATAAATATAAATAAATAAATGTATGAACTCTAAACTCTTTCTTAGTGACACATTAAGGCGTTTCGATATTTAACAAAGTTTTGACGCTGTAACGGCTTAGTAAGGATATCAGCAAGTTGAGCTTCTGTGGGACCTTTCACTCAGATAATGGTATTTTACTTCATCATGTCTTCTACCATTCAGACTGAGCTGCCTTGATTTAATAAGCTTGCTTGACCTCTGATTGTCAAAATGCAGTGTTACTTCAAGTGGTTTATTTGTCATCTCTTTTAACTCTCCTGCAGCTATATACTCGGCTTCTGTTGTAGATTTTGCTACCATACTCTATTAGCGTGAACACCGTGCCACTGACCCTCCTTCTTAGAGAATCACATAGCCAGTTATGCTTTTGCTCATTATGTCTCTTAGTTTTATTGGCTCTTCTATCTTTTCTTCACATACAGAAAACTTGATTCGCAGTTCTTTTGTACCATTCGGATAGCTCATAGTTCTCTTCATCTTCTTGACGTCTAATTGGCTATGGCTTTCCATGAAGCGACTTTCATAGTTTACTGCAAATGCATGATCGGGTCATAATTTACAGGTCAAGTAGAGCAAATTTCCTACTGCATTTCTGTCTAGAAAACTTGTAATATTTTCGTCCTTATCTTCTGTTTCAGATTCGACACTTACAGTCCCTGAATCTTGATTTGCTAATGGTGACTTCATCCGCTTATTTTTATTTATATTGTACTTCCGGAGCACTTTTCAGGTATGATCCTTTATAGTCATTTCACACTCATTTTCTAATTTCTTAAGTAGTTCGTTCATTTTTTTTTTGGTGTTTTGGCCAATTACCTACATGAACAGCAAGAAGTAACGACTTCTTTTTATTTCTGATAATGCACTGGTCTGTCTTCAAAACCACCATACCTTCTTTTATAAGATATCTTTTCAACCTTGTTCCATTTAGATAGCGGTTGCTGGAGTCCATAGAGACTCTCCAGGTTTTTTGTATACTCCTGTAACTGTCATGTATATTTCATCATCTTCTTTCAATTCACCATGCAGAAAAAGTGTCCTAATATCCAATATCATTATCTCCTGCTGCATGAGCTAATAATAATCTCAGTGCATTTGTAGCCACTACAGAACTGAACATTTCTTTGTAATAAATCGAGCTCATTTTTTTGTTGACATCCTCGAACCACTAGTCAGGCCTTGTATCTTTCACTATCTTTTACCTTGAATATCCACTTGCTTGCGAGTCTTAATTTTCTTTGTACCTCTTCTTCATCCACAAATTTCCATGTATTATTCTTTTTCAGTGATTTATTTTCTTCTTCTATAGCAGCAATCCACTTTTCTTTATCTTTGTCTTGGAGACATTCGCTGTATGTTATAATTACTTCCATATATCAAGTCAAACTCCAGATCTTCTGGGTCAAAATCCATTCCTCATGTAGTATTTCATTCATAGTTATTTTCTTCTAGTTCTTCTATTCGTATTATTTGTTTTTTTCTTGTCACTAATCAGGTTTTGGTTATCAAAAATAACATCTCTTGAAGTGAATATTTTTCTCTTTTCTGTATGCCATAGTCTGTAACCGTTTTCACTATATTCAACAAATACTGCCTTTTTAATTCTTATGTCTAGCTTCTTGACTTTTTCTAGACTTTTTTTATATGTTGCAGCACCAAAAATATCTCATCTTGACAGATCTCATTTTTTACCATACCATTTTTCTGCAGGTGTTATATTAATTGTTGACGTTGGATTTCTGTTCATTAAATATGCAGAAGTCTGCACAACTCTTGCCGATATATCTTCCTCCATGTTGGCATCAAATACAAGGTTCTGGTTTTATCCATCAGTGATGTAATAAATATTTCGGCTTTACCAATCAGTTGTGGAGTTTCTGGAATAGTATAATCTATTACTATGCCTTTTCTGCTACACCATGACTTTAGAGTATTCGCTTCCATTATCACACGAATTTTGGCCACTTTAGTATTAAATTGTACCTCATTCTCATTCACATACTATTTCAAACATTTTTCAGCTTCATCGTTGGATGTTGAATGGTACACTTTACAGAAATCTGTAAAATCATCAAGCACTGTCATCTAATAAAATTATCCATCATGAGTTTTGGATTAATTGGTCCGCAGAGACCTGTGTGTATTAGCTGAAGTGGTCTCACTGCTCTATCTCTAGCAGTTTTAAATGGTAATCTTGTTTGTTTTGGTTTCACACATACTTCACAAAACTCTTGTTGCCCACTGATTTAGGTATACCACATATACATAAAATTGGCGATTTCATCAATTAATCAAAATTCAGATGTAGCATCTTTCTGTCCCAATTCATATATTGATTTTCATGTTGCGTGAGCATAGCTTCTTTGTCGTCATCCAAATCAACATTATACAGACCATTTTCATGTTCGATGCCTAAAGGTCCAATTCTGAAAGTGGTGGAGGCGTAATTTTGGGGTCATTAATATTTATAATTTACACTGCGGGTATTATTAAAAACCTAAAAATATGTACAGGGATAACCAAATAAAAGAGAAGAGACCTTTCTTTCTAAAGTTATAAGAAAATGTTAAATATGAGAGTTGTGTAGATTTTTATGGAACGTTCATAAATATTATTACAGAAATAACTGAGCATCGAATAAAAAAATATAGTACAAAAAAACGATTTTAAATTATAAAATAAATTTCAAATTCAAATATTTCAAAAACGACTATAAAACCGCATTGGTTATGTTAGAGAATAAGTCTCGAACTTTTCGTAGAATCCAAAACTACGATGAAAATCACATTATCCAGTAATTTAAAATAATCGAAAAAATCGATTTTTTTATACACTTTTATTTATGAATGATCCAAAAAAATCCATAACATTTTCGTATTTAAAATTTTCTTTCATCTTTATATAGAAATAAGTTATAACGGATGTTTACTTTATTTGAATACGTCTGTATCTATAAAGCTCATGACGCTAAAGTTCAATTCGGGTTTGGTCCCCAAGAATTATACGGTGCAGATTATCTTTTAAATGAGAAGCCCCGGAGGATGTCTACCTTATCAAAGGAGCATCCATAATTCGAGAATACCGATTGTTAAGGCAGCAAAGTAACCAGAGAATATTGATTGCGGTGTGAAAAAGTAAGTGAAGTACAAATTTCTTTATATGTGAAGGGGGTAGCATATTTATACAACTTGAATACTTTGAAGCAAGAAAAACTTCTTTCCACTGAAGAACTTTCGACGGTATTGTCAAAATAAGGGAAAACAATTTATATGCTTCGGTAAAAATATATTTATTTTTATTAATTTTTTCACTTGCTCTTGCAGCGATATATTCCAATTACTCTCATTGGCAAAAATAAGACCAAGCTCATTTTCAAGCGAGTTTTTAAGTCGTTGACTTTTTGAAAATATTTCCCCATATAACTGTAACAAATTTTCAAACGGGCCAGTCGGAAAATATAAACTATATTCGGAAAATTTAGCAGAACCTACCAAACATGAAAATGTAAGTTTTTCACAGTCTTGAAATCTTAGCGTCATTTCCATTAAAATATGGTCCAATATTTCATAAAAAAGGATTCTATACTTAGCCCTAATTTCTTCAGGTGAAAGCTTAGCAAGCTCACGTTTGTAATGATTTATTTCTGTAATAGAATTTGCTTTACCAAACATGGTATTAAAAAAATGTTCATTTCTTTTTTTACAGAGCCTCACGACAGCGTTTTATATTGGATATGCAAAAATGAATGTCAAGCGATTTTTTTTTTAAGAACGTCAAATAGTCCGTCATTGAGAAAATGTCATTAAACACTAATGCCAGAAACGTGAATTCAAAATCGTTCATCTCACCTAAAAATCCTTTCGCAAGCCAGATTAATTTTTCATCAGATTTGTCACAGTTCGTAATACATTCAAAGACGTCTTTTAATTTATTCCAGTCTTGAACAATCACATTTACTAACTTCGAATTTGAAGTTGTAACTACACTATAAATAAATATAACACAAAACAGTCAAGTTAACTGCAAAGGAAATCACCGGTTGCAGCGAAATCCCCGAAAATAAAAGTAGACATCCACCGCAAACTGAACGACACGTGGCGTGGGTGTAGTGTACTGCGCCTGCAATTCACCGAGAGCGTTGTATGGCGCTGGGCTCGATGTCATCGGATACGCGTTATCATGGCAACATATTAGGAAAATCGTAAACTAAACACAGCACCTTCAGCAAAGTCAAAGCGGTTTGGGCCACTGTTATAGTTGTTATAATAAAGTTCGATTGAAAGTTTTAAAAAGACATGCCGCCAACGGTAAAGTAAAATAATTATTCGACATTTTTTACCAATTAGGTGAATAAATGAACGTAAAAAATAAAATTTTAAGAGATATATAATAAATATAGTTAAATGTTTATTTGTTTATTTTTTCTGGTGAAGTAGCACTTCACCTATTTCACCTGAATAGCCGCCACTGATTGATTGCTGCTCAACTGAAGTTCACAGAAAATGTAAGCCATCTGATTCAAACTCTGTTTACTTGGTTTGGTGAGATATTTACTGTAGGGGCCTGAGGGTGAATACATTACTCTTGATTTGGGCAGTGTACTGCCACCAAAGGTGCTTAAATTTGTTTTAAATGTGAATAAAATAAACTAATTATGTAAGAAATATACAATGTAAATCCCATCACGTATTTCGCAATGGTCAAACACACTATCCCAAAAAAAATACATTTTGGGCGGGCATTTCAGAATACTCTAGTATCGAGGTCCCTTATTTTTGAAAATAATTTTCAATGGCTCTATTTGCCTCGAGATGCTACGAAATACAAATAAAACACTTATTACTGCAGTTGTTGCCGAAAATTCACGTGAATTCTAAATGGAAATTATATACTTTCCAACAGGATCGAGCACTTTCTCACTTATATATAAAATTAATAATAATTATAATGCATATCCAGGAAGATGAATTGATCTTCGAGGTCCCACGAAGTAGTCAGCACTCAGCACGGTTGCCAGACCTTATATACCTTGACCATTTTCTCTGAGGCTACATTAAAAGGAAGGTATTTAAAACTAAGGTAAACTCTCTTTATGAACTTCGTCAAAGCATTATGGATATTTGCATTGAAATTACCCCTGAAATTCCCCATAACGTCAGAGAAAAAATTATGTAAAAGATGTTTATTTGCCAAGAGGTTCAAGTTCAAAGTGCACATTTTTAGAATTTTTTAAACTAATATTTTTGTCAGTTTGCGTTTATTATTTTTTGCTATTATGAATTATGTGTAATGTATATCGCTCTTTATTCAACCTTTTGAAAATAATTTTATATAAAATCATTCAAATAATTGACACATCTGGTAGAAAAAGTAACATTTAATCTATCGCCTTTTCAAAACAGGCATGTTTTGAAATCTTTTGCTACTTTAGGAATGAATTGAGTAGGGAAAATTCTTCAAAACAAAGTATCACGTGTTCCCTGTTTCCATTAAAAAAATTGAAAAATTATGCCAATGTTAACAAAATTTCATCTTTGGTGAAATCAAGACTATGTATCAAGTTATTTATGAATGCACACTAATAATGTTTTGTTTTTTTTAATGATTTTTTTACAAATCGAATTTGTTAGGTTTCCTAATTATGCGACCAGAACGTGTAGTCACTTCTATGTCAAATTGAGGAGCATGTAAAGCGGATTTTTGTTGTGTAAAATTAGTTTTGACATCAGTACTAGAAGGTTGAATATAGTCATACATTTCATAGGGATCACAGTGGATAGTAAATAGATTTTCTGCCACTAGATTCTTGAAACTCTTCTCTTCTGCGAAAGCTAGATTCTGCCCGAAAAATATTCGTTTCTAATTCGCAACTGGACTTCTGGTTTTTAACGATTCCAAGTGGATTTTCCCCGAAAGGCCCTTTTTAAAACTTTATTTTTTACATAATGTATATGAGCACTCACCAGTAAATAAGTTACCTATCAAGTTCAATTCAAATTAGAATGCGTGTTGTTTCTGTTAAATATATGCCCTCCCGAAAATGAAATTAAATTAAAAACGAGCATTTTAAAAATGAGTGTAATGTTATATCTATTCTCCTTCCACTTTGTCTTGGGTTAAGTGTAAGAACAGCCATAGCTAGTGCTAAACTCCGTCCTAGCCAAGTTGGCTTATGCATTTTTAAACTTAGAACTCTATTAAATTGAATTTTTTAAATGCAATAAAAGACTTTTTTTATTATTATTATTACTATTATTATTAAAATAAAATATCAAATTTCTAAGGATGGTTGATGTGAATATTCTAAATATTCACAACAAAACTAATATAACCTTCAATATGTCTATAAAAAGACCTGAACTACAATAATTAATTTTTGTTTTTATTAATACAAAATCAGTCCCATTACCATGGCTGATTTTAAGTGGTTTTTAATACTTTTTAATTCGGAGAAACTTGTTTTACTACAACTATCAACAATACCCCAAAAACGTAGCTTGCCAAAAAGGCGGATATAACTTTTTAAAATAATGGCAATACGAACGTTTAATAAGATAAAAAAATTGTCAGTCCCCTGAGCATTTACTGTTTTTTATTTGTTTCAAGATTTCACTTGTCTCCGCAATTATTATTCCTGGCATCTTCTTCGATCTCAAATTTGTCGTATTTTCTAGACAGTAAGAAAAACAGTAACAATTAACTGACTTTTATTTTAGTTTGTAAATACATTTCGGGTTAGAAAAATGTTACTTTTTTAATACATGCAGGTAACTAACGTTATTATTTTGCACAATGTGTTACGGGTTACGGTTCTCTATCAAATATTTTTTAACAAGAGTTAGTGCTTTAGATAAGATCAGCTTGCAAAGTAAGCCGTGTATTGTAAAATACAAGCTTTATATATTAAAATACACGTGAGCACTGTGCCCGTCTATATATTAAATATTGTGCCCGTCTTTGTTTTGAACTGTATACCCGTTGTGTTAAATGTTAGTTTGTCTATTTTTCAATGAAATTTTCCTATGTGCCAGGATGAAACTAAAGGAGTGACTTCATTAGTACTGATGAAGACTTATATTAACAGACTATTCTGGTTGAAACGTCTGTTGTGTCTGTTGTGTGTAAGAGTCTCCACACTTATATGTTCTTTCTTGTTTCCTTTAATACAATATGGCTAGGGTAGCCATATTGATTACTGTACATTCCGAGACAGCCCCGCAGAGCCAGCACGAGATTTTGCTGGATCCTTCAGTTGCCTCTTAGGAAAGCAATCAAGTACGGCTAACGATTAAAAAAAATCCTCTCTTGTGTACCACATGCAACTATCAATCATAAACAGATGTAAACTATGAGTGAAATTTGATAATGAATAGTAGGACAACTTACTCGGAATACGAGACAAGCTAGACATTCCGTGAAGATCCCGGACATGTGGTAACCTTACTCATGGCTCATTTTAAGTGGTTTTTAATCATTTTTAATTTGGAGAAACTTGTTTTATGACTAGCAAAATATCCCAAAACGCAGTTTGCAGAAAGGACGGATAAAACTGCTTAAAATAATAGCATTTTCCAACTACCACGAATACGAAAGTTTGATAAGATTTATTTGTTTCAAGATTTCATTTGTCTCCGCATTTATTACTCCTGGCATCTTCTTCGATCCCACATTTATCGTATTTTCCGAACAGTAACAACTGACTATTATTTTAGTTTTATTTCTGCTTATATCAACCATACCTTTTTTAATAAATGCAGACAGCTAACGTTATTATGTTGCACAATGTGTTACGGTTATCTATCAAATATTTTCAAACAAGGGTTAGTAGTAGATAAGATCAGCTTGCAAATGCGTGCGTTACTTCCGAATTTAATTCATATCGTAACATCATATTAGTTAACTGATTAAGATTTACAATCCCGTTAAAATTTCACTTTTTTTAATAAATGCCTGGTTGTCTACAAAATATATTGAATCTGGAACGTTTAAAATCAATATTAGTTCAGAATATTTATAGTACGTATAAATTTAACTCACTTAGAAACAGGCTTGTAGTGATGTTAGCGTTTTCTCAATTTTCTCCTAATAAATAGCAAATCATTAGTTAATATATAATATATTATAATTTTTTTTGTTACGCGAAGAGTCCGACAGAACATGATTTTTTTCACCCGAGCCGATGCCAAACTTCGGCTTCCCCCTCGCTGAAACCGAAGGAAAACTGTCTTATTTTGATATTAATACCTGAACCACAAATTATGTGTCTGAACTAGTAATTCATCACATTTTTGTAGTTGTAAGTTGTAATACGATAAACAGAATGTATGAGGTTGTGTTTTTTATTAATACATTGGAAAAACTAACAAACTAAAATAATTGTGACTAAAAACGATACTAATAAACAATCTTAATTTCTTTTCTTTTAATATACGCAAATCAAAATAAATTTGTCTTTAATTCAATAAAAAAAACAAATCCCATTCTAGTTTCTAGTGAACATAAAACAATAAACACAAATCACAATCAATAAATCAGATGAATATAAACAATAATATATATAATAAATTAAAAACTCAAACACAAATATTATTAAAAGAACATATAGTTCTTGTCTACAAAGTAAGTTGTATAAAAATAAAAACATTGGGGTCTAATCATTGAAAAAATAAAATAAATAAACATGCACTGTAAACTAAGTAACAACGTACATATTATACAAAAAGGCACAAATATAATCATAATAAAATCGACCATTAAATATATAACACAGTGGCGTGCCAAAAGGGCCAGCAGGGTCCGCGGCGCGATTGAGCCCCGGCCAGTAGGGGGCCCCCAACTTAAACAGGGTATTCCAATAAAATATTTTTTCCATAGTTAAAAAAAATCACGGATTTCGCAATTTTTGCAACCATCGGATACATTAGAAATGATAATAATAAGATAACGTAATATATAAACCCTATGAAACATTTGGAAGTGACAGTACTTAATGCGTATTTAGATGTAATAGTAAGTAAATAAAAAAAAAAGATAAATTGGAAAGCTGAATGGGAAAGATTATTTTCAAAATTGAAATTAATTAAAATTGTTTACTTTTTTTTTTGAAAACATTATGCAGGGGCACCCAAGAAAAGTCTTGCGGGTGGGCCCCTAAAAACTCGGCACCCCACTGATATAATATAATAAAAGAGACATGAAACTTTTAAGTACAGATTTTAGCCACAGGGCCCAAAAAACATGAGTAATAAAAAAAAACAAAATATATGGAATGCTCACAAATTATCATCGTAAAATTCCTGTAAGTTATAATATGCTTTTGCCTCCAAACTACATTTTACTTTTTACTATACTTCTAAATATTTGTGGGAGGTGGTTGTAAATTTTTTATAATACATGAGTAATAAAAAAAACAAAATATATGGTATGCTCACAAATTATCATCGTAAAATTCTTGTAAGTTATAATATGCTTTTGCCTCCAAACTACATTTTACTTTTTACTATACTTCTAAATATTTGTGGGAGGTGGTTGTAATTTTTTTTACTTTCATATGAAATTGAAGGTTGTTCTGGGGATAGGTAGTGGGAGGTCCAAGTTCTGTCTAGTATTAAAGGCCCTTTCAGTTATTAAATGTCCATGTTTTTTATGTATGAGAGATACAGATTCAAGTATTAAGGGCAAAGTAAGTGTTAATATTTTATATTTCACAAAAAGTGGATTGCAATGGTCTCGGGCCCCAGCTTTACACATGTAACGAACAGTCCATTTTTGCAAAATAAAAGTTTCCGGCTGCAGTAACCCCAAAAGGCTATACCATAAGTTAGTTATGAATTTACAAATGCAAAGTAAGTTATTCTTGCTGCAGTAATGCCGAGCTCATTTTGCAACTTTTTCATTTAGATTATTTATACGGTTAATCATAGTTATTATCAATTGGTATTCCCAAAAATTTTGTATTTTATTTGTATAACCTTAGTATCTGATAAGTAAAGATTATCAAAGTTAAACTTAAACGTGAAAATATTAGTTTTCGACACATTAAAACTAAGGTGATTCGCATTACACCATTTCTTAATTAAGATTAGATCTCTTGAGATATTTTCTTTCAATAGGTCTTCATTTTTATTTCACCAGACAATAGGAGTGTCGTCCCCAAACAATGTAAAAGTTCCGTTTATGTTAAGGTCTGGTAAGTCCTTAATTTATAATAGAAATAAAATGGAACCCAAGACAGATCCTTGTGACGCCCCACAAGAAATTGTAGTTGAACTAGACATCTTTTGACTAACTGATTCCAATTTGTTAAATATAACTTAAACTAGTTACAGCAGTTACCCTGGAATCCATAACGCTCTAACTTTTTTAGATGAACTTCATGGTTTATACATTCAAAAGCTGGAGTAATCGCAAAAAACCGCAGAAAAGTGGGTAACTAATAATAATTAAAATTAAAGTTTTATATTACGTTAGAAAAGGAAGTTTGTCTGCTAGTCTAATTCACAAACTCAGACTAGTGTTAATTCTTGCTACCGCTAGCAAAAATTTGAATGAGAGCTCATTTGATTCGGAATGATGTGTAGAAAAATGTACAAAAGTTTTCAACCCATACAAACAATTACAAATTAAGAATAAAAATGAGGAGTTTAGTTTTTTTTGCAAATACCTCGGAAACTAAACATTTAACAAATAAAAAAAGGATTTCTTAAAGAGGAAGAAATTTACAATAAAAAAGTTTCAACTCTCGGAACTCTATCCTTTAATAATTTTATTTTAATGTTGAAACAAATTTTTGCAAAAAAAACCACTTCAAATAAATAAAAAATAAAAATAAAAAAGTGAAAAATAATATTTTATTCCATCTTGAAATATCTACTCTATGAAGTCGGTGCCAAATTAATTCACTTAAACACAAAAATATAGTTATGTACTTATTGAGAGTTTTTATGTCTAATACCACGAGTATATTGTCTACTGTCTTTATTATTTTGGCTCCGACTTCACAGAGGAAATATTTCAAGATGGAATAAAATATTATTTTTCATTTCCAGTGCATTTTTTTATTTTAATTCATACTTTTTAAAACTATTTATACGAGTTTTATTATAAAAGTCAGGTTTAACAAATATCCACTGTATCCACTATATATGTAACCTCATTGTATAACCTGTCTCATTATACAATAATGGTAACATACACACTTTTTTCCTGATAGAATGGTGAACGCATATATGAACGCTTATATTGTTCAATGTTCCGTCGCCTAAACTGTTCAGAATTGCGCCAATTCTCCATTTTTAACATTTTTTCAATATGCTATTCCCGGAATATTTCGTCCAGTTTGGTCAAACTATGGCGGACTAATCGATGTAAATACTTATGGTCGATTAGTTCTTGACCAACATTTGAAACTAATGGGGTAATTATTTTTTAGTTAAAAATACATGTTGTCAACTAGAGATCCTAAAACGTAAAGCTCCTAAAATACTGGGAGGGTGTTATTTTTTACGATTACAAACAATTTATTTGGCCGCCATTTTGTTCCACTATCTTGAAGTCTCACCAAAAGTGTACCACTTTATCTCTATATCATAAATAATTCTTGCACAAAATTTGAAATCAGGTAAATTAAATAAATAGTTTTTCAGCAATAATTTTTGGGGGCCGCCATTTTGTTTAGCCATATTGGATTTTTACTCAAATTTCTGGCCAATATTTGAACTCCATTTTGTAAGTAGTTTTTTAGCTATGCCGCGAACAGACAGACCGACAGAATTGGGACAACATATTTTTTAGCATCTAGTAAAGATCTGTAAAAACCTGGGAGGGTAATTTTTTTACGATTACAATACTTCTCTTTTACGAAGGAAGTAAAAAAAGTGTGTACTTATTACAAAAACTGGAACTTTTACTTTTATTATAATCGTGAAAAAATCACTTTCCCAGATTTTTTCAGATCTTTACTTTCAGGGTTCCAGATGCCTCAATTCCGTCCGTCTATCTGTCTGTCTGTCTGTCGGTCTGTCTACTCACGGAATAGCTAAAAAACTACGTACCCGATAGACCTCAAATTTTGTTAAAAAATTAAGGACATGGTAACACTTTGGTAAAAATCCAATGTAGCAAAACAAAATGGCGGCCTAGCGGTATGTTGGGACGAATCCAAGATGGCGGAATAAAATAGCGACTTAATAAAATATTTAAAATTTCAGCCCGAAAAAATTACTTAATGGACTGATTTCAAATTGTATGCCATAACTAATTGTGATATAGAGATGAACTGGTAAAACTGTGGTATTAATTCAAGATGACGGAACAAAATGACGGCCAGATAAAATATTTGCAATCGTGAAAAAATTACCATCCCACCTTTTACATATTTTCATGTTTTAGGAATTCCGTCGGTCCATCTGACGTTTTGTCTGTGTGTGTCAGGTCGCGGCATAGTTTAAAAAGGTAGTTACTAGATTGATTTCAAATTCTAGTCAAAAATTAAGGGTCATATAGGGATGACCTGGTAATATTTTGGTAAAAATCCAATATGCCGTTACAAGATGGCGGCCCAGTGAAACGTTAAAAAAATTATTACTAAAAGAACTATTTATACAATTTCCTCAGATTTTGCACATAAATCAAGTGTTACACAGGAATGAACTGGTAAAACATTTTGATATGAATATAAGATAGCAAAATAAAATATTTAAAAAATCAATCTGAAAAACGACTACTAGATTAATTTCAAAGTTTATGTAAGCATTAACTGCGATAGAGATAAACCGGTAAAGTTGTGGTACGAATTCAAGATGGCGGAACAAAATGGCAGCCAAATCATTTTTACTTCCTTTGTAAAACTGAAGTATTGTAATGGTGAAAAAAATTACCCTCCGAGATTTTTCAGTTGTTTACGTTTCAGGGGCGTTAGATCCCGAAACATACGTTTTCTCCATTCCGTCGGTATGTCTGTCGGTCCATCTGTTAGCGGCATAGCTAAAAACTACTTAAACGATTGACTTCAAATTAGAGTTAAACATGGGTCATAAAGGGATGACCTGGTAATATTTTGATAAAAATCCAATATGGCAAAACAAAATCGCGACCTAGTGAAATGTTAAAAAAATATTACTAAAAAAATACTTATCCAATTTATCTGAAATTTTGCACAAAAATCAAGTATTACGTAGGAATCCACTGGTAAAATTTTGGTACGAATGGCGGCTTAATAAAATATTTAAAAATTCAGCTTAAAAAACTACTTAGTGGACTGATTTCAAATGGTGTACCATAACTAATTGTGGTATATAGAAGAACTAGTAAAACTGTGGTACTAATTCAAGATGGAGGAAAAAAAACGCGGACAAATAAAATATTTATAATCGTGGCAAAAATCACCTTCTCAGGTTTTACATAGTTTTAGGATTCAGTGTCCCTAGATGGCAAAAAATATTTTTATGAATTTCGTCCGCCCGTCTGTCTACTTATCAGAGTTTCCTCAAATTTTAGTCAAAAATTAAGGGTTACATGGGTATGACCTGGTAATATTTTGGTTAAATCGAGTATGCCAGAACAAGATGGCGGCCTAGAGAAACGTTAAAAAAATATTACTAATAAAACTAATTATTCAGTTTCTTTAAATTCTGTACAATATGTTACATAGCAATGAACTGGTAACATGTTGGCCTAATAAAATATTTAACAAATCGGCCTGAAAAAACTACTAATTTCAAAATATATACAAGCATTAAGCCTGATAAACTGGGAAATTTGTGGTACCAATTCAAGATGGCCGAACAAAATATCAACCAAATTTTTTTTAAACAAGGGAAAAAACGTCTTATTCATTTGAATGTGTTATAGAGATAAACTGGTACGAATTCAACATGAACGGTGGTGTGTGTCAATATAAAAAATAATTATTGAATTTGTTGTAAATTATGCCCAAAAATCTACTATGGCATAGGTAGAAACTGTTAAAATATTGTTAGGAATCCAATATGATGGACCAAAAAAAAAGGCGCCCAATAAAAGTATTTGATAAGATAGTATATATGTGTTATTAAATGACTATGTACTGAACTAAATCGGGTCACACTTCACTATTCCTAATAAAAGGAAAGGCTTATAACGAGGGATGTTCCGGGTAAAGAAAATTTACCAATTTGTAAAAGCGTACTCAAACTCCTCCCTTATATTAGGAAATTTGTACTTCATGACATCAACAAAAATATCCGAAAAGTAAATGATACTTTATTATAAAATAAATACTTTTTTGGTGGTACGAAATATTCAGTAAGTATTCAGTTTCGTGGCAAATACCTCTAATAGATGAATACATATAAATTTAACTCAAATATTTATGCAGAACTAAACGGCAATATTTTAAGTATGCGTTCAGGAACTTAAAATAAACATGAAAATGTTCATAACATTAGTTCATAGAGATCACAAAGATACTAGAGTACGAATTAAAAAAATTATGCATATTTTTTTGTGGATGGTTTAAACTTTAAATCTTTGTTAAATGCAAATATTGTGGACACTCTGGAGGCCATGGGGGGTTTACCTCCTCCCCAGACAGGTCAAACTTTAAGTATGGTTTACATATATTTAGGTAGTTCTTTAAGTAAAGTAGCAGCGAGGCACTGGCATGTTTTATATATTAAGTACTTATTTAAAGCGTGAGGCCCTTTTTTTAGCCGTAATATTAAAAAATATATAAATCTACATAAGTGTTCCTACTGAGTACATCAAGCTATTCACACAAACGAATTGATATGTGTACAGAAGTAGACAGTGGTTTTTCTTAAAATGTTCAACAAAAGAAATAATATTTTTTATACATTTATATTGTTTTATTATGACTAATGTTTGAATAATCTTGCAAAATAAAATAGCGAATTTATCTGTTACTGATCTAGAGTGGCAAAATTAGAAAAGTTTGTTTCCTGGTATAATTTCTGAAACATAAGAGGATGATCGGAGTTACACAACACGTTTTTTTGAAGGTTTTATTTTCCAATGAGAAGGTGTTTCCAGCAAAAGTACGCTGTTTTTTTTCGTGAGATTCAAGGAAATTATATTTTGTTAATTGCAAAAACTGTTGACTTTCCTATACTCTACTATAAAATTTGAATTAAATTTATTTTATGATTTTTCACAAAAAACTCAAGGGATTTTGCACTGAACTTCCCTCGTTATGAACCTTTCCTTTTATTAGAAATAGAGAGATGTGGCCCAATTTAGTTTTGTACCTAGTCATAAATATATACTGTCTTTTTAAATATTTATATTGGGCGCCATTTTGGATTCCTAAAAAATTTTAGACGTTTCCAACTATTCCACGCTTGATTTTTGGAAATAATCAAAGAAAATAATAGCTTATTATTTTCTATGCCATAATTTAAAATAAATTGAATACGTAGCTTTTACAGTGACACACATCGCCATATTGTTCCGTCATGTTTAATTCCGAACCAAAACTGCAAAACTTAAACTGAAGAAGATGCAATAAAGGCATCGAAACGTTGCTTGGTCATAAATAAGATTTAGGCATAACTATCGTCCGTTATTCCCGAAAAATCTTCAACCTAATGATACTTGATTTTTGTGCAAAATTTTATATAAAGTGGATAAGTAGTTGTTTAGTAATAATTTTTTTAACATTTCACTAGGCCGCCATTTTGTTTTGCCATATTGGATTTTTACCAAAATGTTAGCAGGTCGTCCCCATATGACCCTTAATTCTTTTTCGGCATCTAGGGAACCTGAAACGCAAAGATCACGATTAGAATACTTCCCTTTTACGAGAGAAATAAAAAACGAGCACTTGACTTCATGGGATTTATGTGTAACAACAAAATCGAGAATTTAAATTCACTCCGAGATCCTATTAAGAATTGTGCATTAATAGAACGAAGCTTTTTTTTCCCTGCTTATCAAAAAAATGTTATCGACAAAACGTTTTAAACTGTTTCATACTTAAGTCCCAGAAGCACCTATTAAAGATTTATTATAATAAATTGTTGTAACCTATTGTTCTTAGTAGGTATGCGTAATTTTATTCTTATTATGGAATGCTTCGAGGATGTTGCGTTAATATATACAATTAATAAACCATTTCGGGTAATTGTTGTTTATTTTAATCTCACATGTCGCAGTTAGTTTATTTTATATACCCGGTGGTTCGAAACTATTTTGATTATTTTAAATCACACAAGGGTGGGCTACCACCACAATAAATTAAATAAGGAAAACTTCATTTCGAAATTGCTATACTAATTTGGTTATTTTCAAACAACATAAACAAGAATCGTTTCAAAACTGTTATTTTTTTTAATTAGGCAAAAGGGTGATATAAAAAATCTGTGTATTTCTGTATACAAAATTAATATCCACTCAGAGCATTTGATGATGGATAATGAGATCTGATTCGTCTGATTCTATCCCGGTCGACCTCTAGAGTTTTTCTCTTTAGCATTATCTCTCTCTCCAAGTTATTTCTTATGTTAATCATTTGCTCTTGAGATTTCTGAGCTTGCCCCAATTGAGCTTGGAGAGCCGCCACGTTTTCTCCAATAGATTTGACTTCATTTATCAATCTAAAAACAATTTTAACTTGTTAATAAACTAATATAAACTGTTTTTATCTTTTTGCTTGCTCCACTTTCTCTAATAAACAAGGTTAGAATACTACTCTTAATAACCATGTTGAATTATTAAAAAGTTCCCGCTTCTGAATTCAGGCCCATTTCAAGTGGGATTTCTTTGGTCATTACATTTTTTTAACTGCGACTGTTAAAAAACTGTATTTTAGTGATTAAAATGAGTGGTGCAGGAAATTTTCTATCTTTAATGAATAAATTCAAACGATGGCTTATTTTGCCCGTTTACATTTACAGCTAACCGTAATTTTCGTTTGAAAATTATTTTCATCGCAAGATTTGTTTAGTTTATCCTCTCAATTTGAGAATGGTTTAACTGGAATCTTACCCAAAATGCGCCGCATCTCTGCAGTTTTCAACTCTAGGTCTTAAGAGTCTATTATCGAGTCTTGTCTGAGCTTTCTTCATGGGTGTATCCATTCTTCGTATAGCAGCTTTAAGCGCGTTTACAAGGTCTTCAACATCAGCTAATTGTCGAAGAATCTGTTTTAAACAAGATATCAAAATAATAAAAATTCACACCCACCTAATCGCCTTAAAAATAAAGAAATATTAGTCAAAACATGCGTAAAATACTTCATAAATATCATATATTGGTACGAAAAAAAAATCCCTGAAGTTAGATTTTATATAATTTCATCCATGGTACCTAACTAAATTTACTTCTAAATATATTCAAAAACTGGACCGAGGGTGAAATCTGAAAAATATTTAGAGAATTATTTATCTATTTGTATTGAACAAAATAATTGAACAGGTCGTATTCTTCGGTTTTGGATAGTGTTAAGGAAAGGTATTGTTTATGGAGAAAAACACAATGTCTCGTTTTTCACTCAGAATGAACAAAGAACTTTTAGAAGACGCTAGAAGTATTAGTTTTAATTTAATTGAACGGCTGAAGATATAATATAAGATGAAAATAGTAAACTGCAGCCAGATTCACTTTGGAAAAACTAATTTTTATTGAGTAAGCTGAAAAAGACGAGAAACGTTCCATTTAATGAAGATTGTGTTATAAATTCAATCGAAGATTTAGATACGGTTCAAAAAAGTGAAGAATCGGAAGAAACTGCTCATATGAAAGCACTGAAAAATATTATTTATTTAGTTCGGTTAGTGGCGAATCTAGGTTACATGAGGCCCTCAGATAACTATCACACAAAATATCTAAAACACCAAAATGTATTTAAATTTTTAAATGGATAAAACTAAGACAAAAAACAAATAATAAACTAAAAAAATAATGCGACTAAGTATATTCTATTAGTACTAAAATTCCATTGCCAAAAATATTTCAGTAATTTCTGACAAATCAATTTCGTAGGCACTCTCTGATTCGATTGATAATAAAACTAATTAAAACTAATGAAGCTAATGATTGTACTAAATTAAACCAGGGGCGCGCAGTCCATGGAAGCAAGGGAAGAAGTGCTTCCCCAAAAAAAAATACAAAACATCTTCTAAAATGTAATTTTTGAAATAGAAAACCACTCATTTAGTTTATATTGAAAATGCTAAAATATTATCTTAAATATCAAGCCCATAATAAATGCGGCCTTGACTCCGACCGAGCGACAATAAAAAATGGAATAGAACCTATGCGGGCCGCTCGCTTCTCTGCAGCCAAGTCCTGTATTCTTGATTTCATGTGAATCGAGCCAGAGGTTATTGAACTTTCCACCAGCTGTTTGGAATTCTTGCATTTCGGTCGCGTGCTTTAAATGGGGGCGGAAGCTATCGTTAGAGTAGGTTCTTTGTTTGAACGGCTATCCGTGTGTTGTGTGATACGTACGTCACGTCGTGCATGGTGCGATATGGAGGAGAATAATACGAACTTGGATATGCAAATACCGTCAACTTCAGCTGTCGGTAATAACGTTGAAAATGTTAGAGAATTTAGTAAGAAGAGTGTGTGTGAATGTGTGGTGTGTGTCTTAATAATAAAGGGATTTTCAACATTAAACTTCGCTGATAAGCTTCAAATAATTTCCAAAGGAAGGGCAAAACCGCCTATGAAAAATTTAACCACAAAAATGAAAAAAGGTATTAGACATTTTTATCCGGAAAAACAATACGAACAATTTAAATGGCTAACAGGGTGTGAAAATATAAGTAAATTATTTTGTTGGCCATGTTTACTTTTTGAAAATGAAAAAGGTCTCTGGAATAAAACTGGTTTTTCCGATTTAAACAATTTCCACAAAGCTGTAAAAAGACACATTATGTCCAAAGCGCATTTGCAGACCGTCATAAAAGAAAAAGTCTTCGGCAAAACCAGAATTGAACACGCCCTTAATAAACAGTTGGAAATTAGTCACCGCCAACACAATAAATTAGTCGATAAAAACAGGCAAATATTAAGAAGATTTATCGATGTTGTTTGTTTTCTCGGACAGCACGACTTAGGATTTAGAGGTCATGACGAAACAAGGGTTTCTTCAAATAGAGAAATTTTCAAGATTTACTTAGTTTAATGGCTAAATATGATGATTGCTTAAAAATCATTTAGAGCAGTCTAGCGTTTTTCGCAGAACGTCGAATCGAATCCAGAATGATTCAGTTTCCGCTGTTGCAACCATTATTCTAAAAAGAATTAAGCAGGAGATTGGTTCTGGACGAAACAATTGATATCACTAATTTTAGCCAATTATCTATAGTAATACGCTATGTTAAAACAGACGGAAGTATTAAAGGGCGATTTTTAGGTTTTAAGAATGTGTCCGAAACTCGTACAGCAGATGCATTATGTACCGTAGTTTATAACGTTACTAAAGAAATTAATGGAGAGAAAAAATTAGTTGCTCAAAACTTTGATGAAGCTGCAGTGATGGCAGGACAATTAGGAGGTCTGCAAGCAAGTTCAAGAAACTTTCCCAAGTGCTTTGTTTGTCCATTGTTTTGCTCATAAATTAAATTTAGTTTTATCCCAGTCCATCAATCACATTAAAGAATGTAAAGTATTTTTCGTTACTTTAAGTGGCATGGCTGCCAAAACGTACACAAGCTCTGGACTACATTGTCCACAAACGATTGCCCAAAGTAGCTCCTACTAGGTAGAACTATAATGGAAGACTTGTGTATCTGAAAATCGTGAATCACTGATTGAACTATTTGAGAATATAATAGAATATAATGAAACGTGGGACTCAGAAGCAATAAATAGTTCGAGGGGGTTTTTGGACTGTTTGAAACGAGATTTTAATTTTAATTATTCGTTGAACATATTTTCAGAAATATTTCCATTCTCGGACAATGTTTTTAATATATTACAAACTAAAACAAATGATATTGCTTTTTGCCTAAAAAAAGTGGATGATTTTAAGTCCATGTTAAGCCAAAAAAGAGATGACTTTGACCTATTTTGGGAGAAAACGATGACGTTAAATGTAGAGCCACAAGCCAAGCGTCTTCAAACAGACAAGGTAGGAGATGTTCAAACATCATACAGACGCCTCTTTTATGAAATAATCGATCAAATTCAGCAATAAATAAACTATAGATTTAACGATTTCAATGATTTTAAATTCCTCGAGCTCTGCAATTTTGATGCATTTAAAGTAAAAACTTTTCCAGAAGATGCGTTTAAATCTCTTCTTCTTCATTATGGCCAGTTCTTTGACCGAGTGTTACTGCGATCTGAACTAAAAGTGATTTACGAAACTGATGACATTAGCGCAAAAAATAACGCTAAGGGACTAACGCAATTTTTAAAAGACAAGGAGCTGGAAGATGCCTACACCGAAGTGTCGAAATTGTGTGAATTAGCATTGACAATACCTGCCAGAAGTTTATCAGTAGAACGCAATTTTTTAACACTTAAACGTATAAAAAATTTCGTGAGGAATTCAATGGGGCAGGAGAGACTTTCGCATACATCGCTATTGTCCATTGAAAATAAACTTCTCCAAAATATGTCGGAGCAACAAAGTTTTTATGATGACGTCATTGACAAATTTGCAAAAAATGATCGAAGAATCGAATTACATTACAAATAGGTAAGTTTCTAAAAATTGCTTCCCCTTCTTAAAATTTCGCCGCACGCCCCTGAATTAAACAATCCTCAACTTTTGGTAAGACATTTCATTCAGTTCAAAAAATTGAATGTAAAAAATCTGTAGAGCGACGAGTAGTGGAACGGTCGATATCAGCGACATTACTACATTTTCAATTTTTTTTTCTGTATTCGATTTAATAAACTTCCAGAATATCAAAGCTTACGGTATGTTACTTTTTGGACAAAAATACGAAAATGACCGATTTTCTCAAAAACCAAGCGTTTTTTACCATTTTTTGTACAGAGAGGTTTACGAGGAATCGAATGCAAAAAGTAAGTAAATGGGGTGTTTCGTTTTCATAATCATAAAGTAGATAACAGTATTGATATATTACAATTTTACAATGTATAAGAGATTATACCTGTTTTAATTCATTTTCATATTTTCTCACCACCTCTTCAGTACATGATACCTTCTTGCTTAACGCAAGCTCCACTCGATCGGCTTGAGACCTCAAATCTCTGGAAGCGTTCATTAGAATGGCGTCCAAAGTTCCTCGAAGTGTTACGGATCGTTGACGCGTAGCCTCACCTGCTAGAAGGGTTTCTTTGGTAAAGTGCTCCCAGTATTCCGGAGTGGACTGGCTACAAAATAAAAGAGACTAGAATATTTTTTCTGGACTATATATTTTGGGTAATTTATCGTTTGTTTTAAGTAACACATACGAACAATATGTTTGTAAGGTATATTGATCGTGCTCTAGCGGATGTTTCCAATGTCTTTGAAGACGATCGATTGTCCCTGATCGGGACTGATCGGAATATGTCGGCGAGTGATGCAGATGCAGAGCTAGTGTGATTTGTAATAGTGATAGTTTTAAATATTGTAAAGACAAACTCACTGCTTTTTTCTTCAGCTAAAATAAAACAAACAGAAATCTTGTTAGCAAAGACTACAGGTGATACTTGTAACAAGACTCTTAAACAAAGTTACACCACTAAATGTTTGGGTGTACATATTGACAGCCTTTTATCACATTGAAAATCTGATCAAAAGGTTACCATCAAAGAGCTTTATTTTGCATCAACTTAGGAAAATATACAATCTCTAAACCTTGAACAATTATTCTATATAGCTGTGTAAACTCCCTGTTACAATATGACCTCTATTGGGGAATCAATCAGACCCATCCTAATGGGCCCGCAATAACTTAATTTTGTGTAGCAAACTGCTGATGAAATTCAATGAAACGAGAAGCGTGAAAGAGAGACGCGGATCAGGCAAACCGAAAACAGTTACTAATGCTGATACGGCTCTGGATATTTTAGTTGACCTAGATAATAATCCAAATCGATTGCTTCGCCAGTTTCGCCTGGACCACAATATAAGTTACCAGCCAGTTGAAAATATTTAAAAGCGAAAATATTCACCTAGTTCAGAAACTATCAACTGATATCTTCAATAGAAAAACAGAGTTTTGTCAAATTCTGATGAACAGGTGCAATGCTAATCCTAATTTTGCCCATATTTTTTTTTCTAAGAAGGCTACCTTTATGCTTAATGGCACCATCAATAGACATAACTGTAGATATTGGTCTGCAGTTAATCCACGGTGGATGCCCGAAGCACACGCGCAAAGGTCAGAATTTTATTAATGGAAACCTTATGTCAGCACATTACTTAAATTTATTACGTGAACAGGTTATCCCACAATTAAAAATGTTTCATCCAAACCAAAGATTTATCTGATTTCAACAGAACGCTGCCGTATTTTTAGAAGTGCACTAATTTTTGAACCAATTATCTCCAAATCGGTGGATAGACTTCAGACCTCACACCTTTAGACCTCTATTTGTGATCAGAATACAATTTATAAACATAGGCCGAATAATATGGATCATTTAAAGACCCGAATTAGAAATGAAATTCCTTGGGATACTTTTGACGTCTTACAGGTATTTAGGGACAAAAATTGAAAGAAAATGCAACAAAAACGTGGTTTATAAAGAGGTATTTAAATAAGACGATTTAAGTTCATTTTACATTGTGGGTAAGGGAATTTTATTTTATATATTTAATATATAGAGCAAATAGACTTACTTGTCTGGAAATATAACGGCACCAGGTTTAAACAAGAGAATCGTAGATCGAGTGTTTAAGGAAGAATTCAACGCATCTATTTCGTGCGCATTCCTCTTATCGCTCCAATCATATTCTAATCTACAAACAGACAAATAAAAATTAGGCATGTATACCAAATATTACAGGTGTATTAAAATCCTCACCTTTGCTTCGCAGTGCGATCTTCCAAAAGCTGTGTTTCAACATCTTTGAGAGTTCGAGAAAATATATCTCTGATCTCCGAACACAACGCTACTTCCCGGATTAACTCTTCTTCGACTTCGTCACGAACTAATTCGCTATCTAAGCGACCTGTTCTTCTCTCAAGACATTCACCAGCTAGAATAAGTTACCATATTATATAATTTTTTTATGGATCAATTTTAAATTTAAAATTAAATAACGAGTGGAACTCTCCGTATTTCTGACATGACACTCTACAAGTTAAGTCTTTAAGGACCAACTGCTAATTGGCAAAGTGAAAGTCAAGTGCTTCTCCTCACCCGCAACAGATAACTTGAACTCTTCAAAGACGCACTACGGCCCTGTTAAGAAATCTAGTGATTTGATATCTCTAATAATTTCTAAAAAGATAACACATAAACAATTTAAGCTTAGTCGCTCAGCTGAAGTCTATGTCACTTTTTCACAACTATTCAATGTAAGGATTATTCACATTCAAACAAATTTTATCTGAAAAATGGACAAAAGGACATGATACATTAAAAATGATATTAAAACCTAGCCTTGTATTGTCTAACAAATAGAATACAGAAATAACATAAAATTTTGTTAAAATGTTAAATTAATGACAGTGGAGGTGCAAACAGGAAAATATATAAAGATAAGGTGATTTGCACAAACAACAAAAATAAATATTAGGTGTATAACATTCCATTTAAAACCAAACATAGTTATTTTATTACTATTACTAAATTGTATTATTCTTATTACTAAAATGATTGAGGTCCAGCAAACTATTACAAACCACTGGAGCACGAAAAGAAAAAGAATCCTCGAATGCTTAAGTCTTATGAAGTCTTTATAAAAAACTACTAGCACTTATAGTATTTTGTGAGTCCTTTGCTTTTGTTTCATTTGAATGTATATATTTCCACATTTTCGCATGTTGCAGCGTTTTGGTTGTGCTAATAACGAAGAAAATATTACAAAGCGGTCAAAAATTTTGCCGTGAAATTATGGCCGACCAGAATATATCCTCACAATCTTTTAGAATCGGAATCACACCACATATTAACGCTTACGTGTGTAGTTATACGTTATCCAGGTAGTTAAACTGTCGGACTCATTACTTTGAGCCACTGCTAATGCAATAACCCCAATAATTAAAGTGAATGGACCGTTCAGACTTGAGGTCCAGCAAACTATTACAAACCACTGGAGCACGAAAAGAAAAAGAAGCCTCCAAAGCTTAAGTCTTATGAAAACGACGAACTATTCCTTTCAGCTTTCTCAAATGAACTTTCTGCTTAAATAATCAAGATTTCCAGATTCTAAAATCCTAACCATAAAGCAACCAAATGAATGAAACTCAATTACTAATATTTAAAGAGCAATGTGGGAAAATTGAGGTACAGGAGTTATAAAATGGACAGCACGATTCATAATTTTCTGCAGTTGATGCCGAGCCTCACCAGTGATACATGGACCCTAGACAATGATACGGTATTTAAAATGGGTCACAACCAATAAAACACTAAGCATTTAGGCCAAGTAATGCCTTTTGGCATATAGAACTAACATGTTTGTCAAACTTCAGATTGCAACCAATAAAGAGGTCCAGATTTTTTGCAGGCTGTACAGTACCAATCGGATTACCACAAATCTGAATAGGAGGACTACTTCAGATATTTAATATTTTTGGGATACCAACAAGGACATGCAATAAGCAGTTTCTATCCGCCCATTTTTTTATAAGGCTCAGATCATTCTGATCTTTGGGCGCAAATTGAAAACTTGAATACCGTCAGCGAACATATGATCTCACAAGACTGTGCCGCAGATTAAAATGCGGATCAAGTAAGGATCCCTGGGAAACTCCAGAGTAATGTTCTCTAAAGCTGGAGACCGATGTGGTATTGGATTCATTTTTATCCAGTATAGTCCGCTGAGGTCGCTGTCTTAGATAGTTAAACAGCCAGTCGAATACTTCATTATGAATCCCAAAATAATAGGGCTTAGACATCAGGCAATCAAAATCGATGGTGTCAAAAGTTTTAGTCATATCCAGAAAAGTTAAAGAAGTGAGCTTTTGGTGATCTAAGCTAAAAACTGCTAAAGTAAATATCACCATACTATATATTTATGAAATTTGGAAAAAATATCTTTCCGTCAGAAAGTTTTGTGGTGTCTCATTAAAAAATATTTCAATTGTGTAATTTTGTTTTTTGTCAAATCACTCTAAGATATCCGACGTCAAATCTACAAGTCTGGTATTTGTTATACTTTTTGTAGTAATAAAGGGTGTAATTATTGTTCAACTTTGATTCGATGAGTTTTGAGCATACATTTTGGAGCAAAAGGATTAGAGCGCTGTGATTTTTTTTGTACAGGGTAAATCCTAAGCACCTCCTCCGGCGATGATCAGCTGTGCTTTGGATAGGGTGAAGGAGAGTTAGATGTAGAGGGAATAACAAAGTGGATGTCTAATTTGTTGACAGTTTATATGACAGTTGTATGAGAATTGTTGTTGTATGAGAATTGTTAAAGTGTTGAAAGAGGTAATATTTTTGCCTCCTTCTCAATAATTTTTTTCATAGTCCTATATTGCCCACATTGATTTTGAATTTGGAACTTGAACTAGATCATTGGCATAACTGTGGAGCAGATTGCTGTTGAGGGAACGCAAGTTATCTTGGAAGTCCTTGGGTTAATTTTATGATAGCTGTGAGCAGTTGGAATAGAAATAGTTCCATCGAAAAATAAACTATATAAATAGAATTTTGGACAAACACCATATGCGATAATTTCTTAAGGGATTATTGAATACAAATTTCTTTATTGAATTCCGGTTTTTGATCATAGCCTCACCTATCGATTCCGGCATCTGCAGTACCGAAGCTGCTTGTTTCAGCCTCCTCCTCTGTTCTTCCATCAAAGATATCTCCTCTGCCGCGGCAGCAATAGCACGTTCTAATTCACATTTCCAGCGCATAATTTCCATTTCTCTTTGATTTAACCTTTTGGTATTGTCCTCTTGATTCTTGTCTACGTCCGACTGCGTTTGTTCTAGACATTGTCTTCCGTTCCAGTCAATCCTAAAATCGAGCGAAAACATACATAAATTCAAAGTTACTGCATTTAATTTTTTGTGGAAAAAAGATCTTTGATAAATTTAGTTACAGGAAAACATTCAAAATTAAGGTTTATTTTTGGCCAAACCTGTGAAACTAATAATATAACTAACTAAATAACTAATATAACCTGAAATATGTGGTTGAGTTTTATTATTTTAGAAATGATGTTACCATTCCTGTTTTAATAACCAGTGGCGGCTGCTGCATTAATTTATCAAGTATTTGGTTTAAGTAACGATTTTGGAACTCGAGAAGTTTGACTTAATTAACATCGAAGTTGACCTCTTGGAGGTATATATTGTCTGCTTTTATCGATTTTAAAAAGACATCTAACTAAGAACTCAAGACTTTTATTGTCATTTTTTGACGCTAGTGAGGAATCGGTTTAAAGCTAAATTCTAGAAAAACAAATTGGTACTCGTCAGCAGAAATGGTAACTCATAATTTTTGAAAATATTTGTTAGAAGGTGAAAATGCGAGGGCTTAATCAGCTGTGTCTATTTTTGAACAAAATTCTGCTCTGGAGGGAGTTCGCATATTATCACAAGACCATCTAGGCGCTTTTAAGGGTTGCAGCAATCATATAAAATGTAGACTTTGTAAGGTTCGAAAAATCCTTTGAACTGAAGAAGAAATAAACTGAGTTTCTCGGTATCATGTAGAAGAAATAGGAGTAGAGGTTTTGTGGTGGAGTAGATTTTGTTGAGGTCAGAAAACTAAAATAAAAGGATTTTTTTTACAGAAAGTAAACGTATGCTCACAAGACGACTATTGATTATAACCTCCTTCAAAGTGGTGCTTGTAGTCACCTGGCCCTGTATATAGGAAAGCTAGACTTAGACTGACTTTGGTAAGGAGGAGGAAATTCTACTCCCTATTTGTGTATAGACAAAGTTAACGATCGCATTTGGAATAATATTCATACCTCTGTGAATAGCTTTGGCTAGTTTAAGGAAGCGTTAGAAGTTGTGTACTTGGTTGAGGTGATCTCCAATGTGACCTACCGGTTAGACTTCGGCCTCCCCTCAACTACAACTATTACTACTACTACTGCTGCTATTACCACTACTATAACTACTACTACTATCACTACACATAAAAGCCTGGGTAGAATGCAAACATAGAACAATCGAATACTATACGACACAAGTATTTACGGGACAGGGATCTATCTAAAAAGATTTGGACTTATATAGGACGTTGCCTGCTGCACAGCAAAGGCAAATGAGAAACTAAGACATACTTTCACTGAAATATTTCCCACTGCGGTGTTTCCGGAAAACAAGCAAACGAGAAGAGAGGGGAAGGTTGTTTTAGCTGGTAGCCGTACCACTTAAGGAGCGAATCTGCACACCTCCGCCACTTAAGAGGCCGGGTAGTCTTTGAAAGATTTTTTACATGCTACTACTAATATGAACCATCCCAACCTGTACTGGAAAGAACGTACATACAGGCGTGGGAAACCAGCGTCAACCTGAAAGAACGCAAAGCAGCCAAAAAGCAAACTTTGAGGATTTGGCAATCTCAATGGGACGAAAACGCAAGAAAGGCACAATGGACCAAGAGACTTATCCCGAATATAGACATGTGGCTGAACTGTTCTCGCAAGACACTGGACTACTATACTACGCATGCGCTAACGGGCCATGGATCCTTTCGCACATATAGCAAGAAGATGAGAACAACCGCTAACGATCTGTTTGTATACTACCAAGAGATAGACACGCCTGAACACACACTCTTTCATTGCCCTCAGTGGGTAGAACCAAGTCTCCCTAGAGGTTTTATTAACTCCTGACAACATAGCCGAGAAGATGATAAGTAGCAAAACAGGTTGGACTATCCAAAAATGCTCCACAAAAAAATATGAGAGAGACCTCGACAGACAATAACAAAATAGGCCGAACAACGGGTAAACGGGGGGTGTTGATAGCAAGAATATAAAACCAGAAGAAAAGACAGCCCGATGCGCTTGATGATATGCCATGATTTACCGTACCAATGCATCAAAAGAGCGGTTGGTAAGACTTGTCCAGTACTTGCGCAGGCTACATCCTACATAAACAAAACTACTACTACTATTGTTATCTGCTGTAGAAATAGTACAAAACATGCAGGTACCTTATTGGTGGAGTGGAGAAATAGAATTTAGAAGGAAGAAATGTAACTCGACGAGAAAACTGGCACAAAAGAAAGACTCGAAAAAGAGAAAGAGCTTTTCAGAAAATCGGTTTCGGAAGAGGGCAATCAACAGTACAAGACGTTATGTCGGTTTTGGACACGGTGAGACAAACACGAGAAAGATGGAGCACCCTAATCACGTTAGATGTCAGCAATACCTTGAACAAGGCCACATGAAATTATATTATTGAGATATGACACGTGGGGTACCGCAGGGCTTAGTGTTGGGCCCACTTTATGAAATGTGCTGTTGACGGTCTCCTAAGACAAGATCTGAGACAAGACGAAACACCGATATCTTTTGTAGACGATTTCGCATTATTAGTAAAAACAAACGAGAACTTAATCTTCAAGACAAACGACAAATTAAGAAGAAACAAACGATAAAAGGCTGGATTACCATGAACTGGCTCCAGAAAAACTGAAGCATTATTCTTGAAGGTAGTAGAAATACAACAAAAGTTAAGTTGTAGTGATAAAATCAAGCAAAGTAGTAAAGTATCTTAGTGTGTTTTTAGTAAGTCACCGAGCATTTAGAAAACACGTGAACTACATTGTCAAAATAGCTGAGGAAAAAATAACGATTTTAGTGGTGTTGTCCACTCGATTATTTTGTATGCAGCCCCTGTCTAGCACGGGATGATAAAATTTAAGCTGCAAATGACGAAGTTAGAAAGAATTAGAATAAAAATACTACTGAGGATGGCAAGCGCATATCGGGCCGCATCCATAAAAGCCCTACTAATCATTACAGGAATCGTCCTTATAGAATTACAGATCGAAGATTTGGTTTTACGTTGGATGACATTTGTATATATTGTGGAGAAACGGATACGGTGGAGCACACCCTATTTGCGTGCAAAAAGTAGAGCAAACTTAGAGAAGACATAGAAAATATACTGGAAGACAATCTAAACCCAGATAATATAACTGGAAAATGCTCTAGAAAAAACTAGCAAAATACAAGAACTTGTTAGAGAAACAATCAAAAGGAAAGAGAACAGAAATGACGGATAAAGAAACCAGTAGGCGAGAATAGTACTTCGTGATAAATCTGCCGAACCCCCGGTGGACGGGGATATAGGCTTGCGTGGTAAAATCTAGAAGACATCCTATGTTTCACAAAGATATGCCACACCCCGGCGGTTTCCTGATCCCGGTGGACGTCCCCATTGAAAAAAAAACTACTGTTTATCTGCTAGACCTATCCTTGTTCTAGAGTTAATGTTAAATAGTATAAAAATAAGTAAGTTTGCACTTACAAGTTTGCCCGATGTTGTTCAGTTTTCGTAGTATCAAGCAGATCCTTGTTATGAGAACGCCATTCGCCTTCACTATACCGGGTGATGGAATATTTGTCAACTACTGGTCTGGTACCCGTTAGTCCTCCTAAAGGCCCCCAGTCGGCTTTACCTGTTGCCCAAGGCCCCACCGGACCCATCTCATTAACCTCGAAAAATTGAATCAGTTTAGTAAAACCTTTTACATATAATACGTTTTACTAAAAAAAAAAAGACAAAACATGGTATAAAATCATTCAAAAGTTATTTAGCGATAATATGAGTAGTATGGTTCTTGGGTCTAGACCATGTCAAATTGGAACTACTTTCCGACAACGATTATATGAAGCATCTTTAGGAATCTTCACTGCACGAGATCAAAACACTGAATGATATTTATACCCGACCTGTTCTCACCTACGAGTGACTCACTATAATGATTGGCTTCCACCCAAGATATAACCCGACACTGACGCAAAAACTTTGGCATCCATTACATTTATCATATGACCTGTTGCATACATATTGAAATAGCCTATAGAATAAAAAATTGATAACCGACTGTGTCTGAGATGGATTAGAGTGAGAGCTAAAATTTAACTACCCATTCGTATGTGTTAGTTAGTAGAAGCGAAGGGCACGATCTGCCTCAATTTTCACAGTGAATTTTATATTAGAATGTTGTTGGTTTAGATGATCTAGAAACATAGTAAATTTTTCATCTCGATGAGACCGTATTATAACTCATACCGTGTTTTGGTCTCGTGCAGTGAAAATCCCTCAAGATGCCTCGTACAATCGCAGGCGAAACGTTTTGACACAAACCCAAGAACCATGATTCTTTCGTTGTTTCCAGCCGTGAAAGCTTTCGTAATATATCAGAAGTACTTTGTACCTGTTGAGCCATAATTGAATCCTCAGGTTGTGGTAAATAACAGGCTGGCCTCTCGGCAGGAGGCACGGGCCTTAAATCATTAGGTACAGGTACTCGAGCTCCAATCTCGGAATTCTCTGGATGCGACGGATCTTGTCGACCGGCCGTAGCGTGCATTGCCGCTCCTTGAGGATTTGGAACTAACTGGTTTCGTGATTCTTGTGGTGGTAAAAAATCTGCTTGAGGCCCGTTATTTTGACGCACAGGTGGCTGATATGACGCTCGATTAGTTGTTTCGCTTGGCAAAGCGGGAGCGCCCTCTTGTCTACTACCTATATTGGGAACGAGGCTGTTTCCAGAGCTTTCCTGTGCTTGATATCCTTCCCCTGGTGTTGAAAGATACGATGCTTTATTGTAAACCGGCAGAGCAGTCGAATTTCCACAGCAGCAGGTGGAAGGGTCGCTATTATTTGAATTCTTAAGAATCCCTTTCAATGGCTTTATGGTTCCTGAAAATAAAGTGTTAATATTTATATTTTTTTCCGCTCTGTATAATACTGAAAAATATATTTATGGCATTTAAAGGAAAATTGGCTAGCACCAGTAAAGCTTTAAGAATTAACAAAAGATAATCGATGTTGACAAATATTTCAAAAATTATCCAGGGCAGACGTATACAATGGAAGAAGAAAACTGATAATATTTCGTTAAGTATGTTTACCTTCATTATTAAATACTTCGCAATCGATCTGAACCTTTCCCTCTTTACCAGTACTATTATCTCCATTATCCAAACAACATCTCATTGCTGCAGCTTGGGCACATGGTGGCATTCCCCCTAAATTATGACGCATCAAAACCTCATCCCTGTTCATGAAATTAGTAGCGTTAGTTTGAAGATCATAATTGATATTCCCCTCTCTTAATGGTGATGTCTGAAGATCTGGAGACTGATAAGATTGTGGCACGCCTAATTGATACTCAGTAGGACGGCTCGATTCTTGGAATTTTACTTGGGGTTCGGGAACGGTGTTCTGGGTTAGGTAATCGGATGGTTTAGGAGGCTAGAATTGGAAGGTTTAGGTAGATAAAGCAATTCTTGAGGAGTAGTCGCCTAGACTGTTAACGCCTTGAGGTCAATCGTTGCTATAGTAGTGGAAGAGGAAATTTATAGGAAATCGAATATATGTCGAACTATCGCTTCAGATGTTCAGGATATTGACTCATTATAATGTTTCGAAAATGCAAATCCAATATCAGGACCGATAATATATTGCTAACAAATTGAATGTTCAATAGATGTTTTAATTTTTATTAATTAAGCAATTGAGTGAATGTAACTAGAATCTTATTAAATTATTTATGTAATATAAGATTCCATTATTATTCTTCTTGTCATTTTTTTTTAACAATACACTGCTAATCTAATACTAATGTAATCATGTTTTACTAATACAAAACGTACGTGTTACTAAAGTGAAAACGACATTTAGATAGATGTAAAATTCACATAAAACTCGTGTGACGTACAGTCCTCGTCGTTCTATGACCTGTGATATACAATCGCTCTCTAAAAAAATTGACTTTTTTTTCTTTTATGAAATGTACTATTTTCAACATAGAGACATTTTACATTATACACTTTTTATGCAGTGTATGATTGAAGTTTTTTTTCTAAAAAATTGACGAAGATTAGGGACTGACCATTAATTTTTATTATTATTATTAACTAATTTCCTCTAAATTATCAAACGCTCAGCGGTGAGTACGACAGGTCCCAATATTTTGCAGATTCAGAAATGCTACTAAAGTCCAGAACTGGCTTACACTTCTGATATTTTTTATCGAACATGTAGCGATGAGTTTTTTTGCATCGTATTTTGGGCTAAAAACAACACTTATTTCTCGTCTAATTTTGTGGATTTAGATTTCTGATAAACTATATTTTTTAAATATAGCACTGACTGTACTCAGGCTGTGCCTTGTAAAATAAGCTGTATGAGGATCTGACTCAAGGCATAAAAATCTAGTTGCGTAACAGATATCACTCTTAAGTAGATAGTTACTTATTAGTTTATCAAGTGGCAACAATAAATACAAAATTTTAGTCGTATATTGTCTCTAAGATCAATATATTCTAGAGGATGGCATGCGAAATTAGTGATACCGCGAGACGAGATTAAGGCTTCATCTAGTCTCGTCTCGACTTTGGCGAATCTCGTCTCGTCTCGTCTCGAAACTTTGGTTGAAACGAGACTTGACCAGGGCCTTGTCACATTTTGACTCGAAAAATCTCGTCTCGACTTTGAGTATATTAACCTATCCGGTAGGATAAATAAATATATTCACTGAAGATGAAATTTAAACGCCCACACTGTATCATTGAACTGCGCGCGTTTACAAATTGCTATTTTATCATACCTGCCTAGATGCTCGACACTTGAAAATTTCTTCTAACCTTTTCTTTGAAAAGTCTTCTAACCCTTTGTTTTATAAGATGTGCAAATGAAGCAAGAAAATATCGCAATAATTTTTTTTATATGTGGGAGGGGTAGAATATTTTTTTATGACTACTATCTAAATTTGTATACTAAATTTTGTATACTAAATCAATTCTCCTATCCTTCAGAGCAGCAAATTTATATACAACATCCTCATAAAATGGATGAGTTGCCCTAATCTCCTCCAGAAAAAAGTTTTTACACGTCTGAGGCAAGAAAAACTTCTTTCCACTGAAGCACTTGTCGACGGTATTGTCAAAATAAGGGAAAACACTTTATATGCTTTGGTTAAAATATCTTCAGTTTCATTAATTTTTTTCACTTGCTCTTGCAGCTACATATTCCAATTACTGTCATTGACAAAAATAAGACCAAGCTCATTTTTAAGTCGTTAACTTTTTGAAAATATTTCCCCATATAACTGTAACAAATTTTCAAACGGGCCAATCGGAAAATTTAAACTATATTTGGAAAATTTAGCAGAATCTGCCAAACATAAAAATGTAAGTTTTTCAGTCTTGAAAGCTTAGTGTCATTTCCATTAAGATATGGTCCAATATTTCATAAAAAAAGGTTCAATAATTTCTTCAGGTGAAAACTTAGCAAACTCACGTTTGTAATGATTTATTTCTGTAATAGAATTTGCTTTATCAAACATGGTATTAAAAAAATGTTCATTTCTTTTTTAACAGAGCGCCTCACGACCGCGTTTTATATTGGATATGCAAAAATGAATGTCAAGCGATTTTTTTGAAGAACGCAAATAGTATGTCCGTGATCGAAAAAATGTCATTAAACGCTAATGCCAGAAACGTGAATTCAAAATCGTTCATCTCACCTAAAAATCCTCTCGCAAGCCGGATTGATTTTTCATCAGATTTGTCACAGTTATTTATTCCAGTCTTGAACAATCACATTTATTAACAGTAACAGTGCTGACTGTAGACTTTCTATTAAATAAATTGATAAAATAATTTTATGACATGTTTGCTACAAGTTTGAACTCTTCCGAGACTACCTGTTGTAACAGTGTAGTGTTTACTATAAGTGCTGCATTTTTATCCTTAATAATATTTCAATATTTAAAAAAATGGCATTTATAAATTGACCCCAACTTTTTTCCCGGGGTATAAGTAATCTTGACCAAAATAGGCTGATACGAAAGAGTAGGTATGTACTGATACCACAAGAATAATGTATCTATTTTTGTGCCAATACCATAAATAACGCAATAAATATCTAGATTATTAGTTAGTTCTTGTTACATGTTATTAGCTTTTTATATGTTTTTATATGTTCTCGAAAGTTGTGAAAAGAATAGACAGTCAGGTGAATATAGATTTTTGTTTTGAAAGGTTCTTCGATTAAATTATGATTGTCCCTCCAGGTTTTTTGACCAGTAAAGCAAAAATTGTATATTTCTTTTTAAATCATTATATAATAAAGTATACATAATTTTATTCATTTCCATACATAAAATATATTTTTATGAAAATGGTTTAAGGGGGTCACAATGAACTAAAAATAATAATTAGTTCATTGGCGGGTTCTTATTTAGGGTTTACCGCTATTTAAAGGTAGGCTTTAGATTTGTATATTTTTTAATCAAGTGCTTTAAAGCATCCAAACATCAAATTCGATATGTTTATTTTCGCCTATTGTGGCTAGCTAGAGGTTTTTGCGTTTTATTTTAGCGAGTTAACATTACTTATATGAAATTTAAAATTATTAGATCGCTAAAATCATGTAATCATATAAGTTTAAAAACCACTATCCAGTAGATTGCATCGTGTAAATATCCTAACCCTGGGCATGTAAGTAGATTGTATCAAATTACTATTATAATAAATAATACACTTTAACCCATAACTAATTGTACCTGAAATTTTGCTTACAGTGCAAACTTGTGACAAGAACAATGCGTTCGTAGACAACACTATTGGAACACTAAGAAGTATTTAGATTATTTTTATACTTTTGATTTACTGCTATGTTGCCATATAAAATCAACCACTGTGTAGCGTTGGCGACGGCGATCGTCTCATCCTGGATAAAAATTATCGTATATATATATATATATATATATATATATATATATATATATATATTTTATATTGGCTTAATTTTCTTGATTTAAGGTTATTGCTAAACTTGACAGATATGCTTTAAATGATATATTTGTTCAAATACATGTGAAGTCAGATAACGGTTCGAACCTTCAACTCAAAACACAACAACTTGGATTGAAAATTTAACTGATAAAAATATTCCGGATTTTGCAATAGATATACCCAGCTTAGGTCTCAACTATGCGGCAGAAATAAATAACGAAAAACAATTACCAAGACATAATATGTAACATAGAAACAGGAATATAATGTAAAAATCGAAGAAAAAGATCAAATTAGGGCAAAAATTTGCAATATAATGACTAATTTTAAAAACAAACTTAAAACCCAAAAAAATAATAATAATAGTTTCTCCTCAAAAATAACAAAAAATAAAAAAATCTTAAAAGAAAACTTTGAAATCAAGATACTTAGAGCCAATAAATCCAACAAAACTGTAATAATATCCTTATATACAAATGTACCTATACCACTTGCAATAAAAAGAATCAGAGAAAAGTGGTAAGAAATTAAAAAATATACGGATATACCACAAGAGGAATTTATCAAAACAGTTGAATTAACTCTTAACTCCACATATTTTTTATATGAAGATCAGTTATACCAACAAACAGAGGGATGCGCAATGGGTGCCTCCATATCTAGCGTTGTAGCAGAAGTAGTCATGGAAGACCTTGAAACAAAAGTTTTAAATGATCTAAATTTGGACATACCATTTTTTTATCGTTATGTTGATGATTGCATTACTACAATAACAGCAAATCAAGTAAATAATGTTTTAAATAAATTTAACGAATATCACAAAAGCTTACAGTTTACAATTGAAGGCGAAGAGAATAAGAGACTTAGCTTTTTAGATTTAACAATACATCATATAGGCGAAAATATTAAAACTGAATGGTACAAAAAATCAACTTGGTCTTCTAGATATTTAAACTACAAATCAAACCACCCAAATTGCCAAAAAATCCGTAATTGTAGATTTAGCAGATCGTGCCATCATGCTTTCAGATCCTGAATACCGGAAAGAAGCCTTAGAGAAAGCCAAAAATGCTCTAAAAATAAATAACTATGCAGAACATCTTATAAATAAAATCATTAAAAGTAGAATTCACTAATTTTATAACAACAAAAGAACAAAAAATAATCAGACATCAAACTCAACAAAATGTATATCTTTACCTTTTATAAACAGCTTATCCCAACCACTTCAAAAATTACTCAAACAATATAATATTCAAACTTGTCACAAGGCTTCCAATATGCTCTCAAAAAATTTTTCCAGATTGAAATCTAAAACCCCAAAAAACAAAAAAGCATGAAATATATGAAATATTTATGAAGCGTCACAAGTATGACAAAAAACGCGACGGCTCTAACGAATAACGAAATTTCAAGAAGACATATCTTTGAAAAAAAGAGAATTTCTTGAGATCGTCGAGATTCAAAAAAGCAAAAATGCCATAAACGATAAGAAGGACGTCATCAACTTGAGTAAATTGTATATTTCAGTACTAGAATGACCACTGGCGACAATGTTAGCATAATATATATATCATAATTGTTTTAAGAGTATGTATGTACGTGAAAATGTGGCAATTTGTACTCTTTTCAATAATTTTACTTTTTGAGGTAAGATAGAAATAATAATTTATATTTATTCTCTTTCAACTTTAAAAGAAAATAAGAAAAAGACTAAAGTACATATAAGAATACCACCAAAAAAAATTGTACATTTTTTAATAATTCATGTTCTAACGTAATAATAATAAATAAAAATAAAATAAAAACAATTAAATGTATAAATATCAAATTTTAATTCTATGTCTTTCTCCATTTTAGATTTGAAAAAGACCGAAGTGCGGTCGAAACGTTATCTGACTTCACTATGTATTTCAACAAATATATCTGTCAAGTTTTGCAATGACCTTAAATCAAGAAAATTAAAACAAAAAAAAAAAAATATATATATATATATATATATATATATATATATATATAATTTTTATTGGCTTAATTTTCTTTGACCAGCTTGAGTATATTACATGTAACTCATGCATTAAGGTATATTGTTCACTCTATGATTGCGATTCAAAATTTCCAAACTTTTTAGTGCACTTGGTTACATAAATTACTATTATCGGGCTAGTTAATAAAAATAAAATGTATATTAATATTGTCAAACATCTGAAAACTCTTCGATTGGTGCTAGATTTTTTGTTTGCAATTTTTCAGATTTTAGTATTTTAAATAGGTAAATACCTACATTTCTTGAAATTGTTTAATTTATTTTTACTTTTAATTACATGATGAATCTCATTAACAAACAATTCTAGGATTTTAGCAAGGGAATTTTTGACCACTAATTGTTCAGAAGGGGTATCAAAAAAGGGGTGTGAAAAACTATTAACATTTGATGAAGTATTATTTGACTTTTAAATTTTACGAGCTCTAAATTTAAGAATAATTAAAAAATATTCAAGCATTTCCATTTTTCTATTTATTTTTGTTCTTTATTTTTGAGACACCCTCATAGAAACATTAACGAGCCAAAAATTAAGTGATAATTATTTATCGTGCGCATGTAGATCATAATTAGTTAGTTGTAGTTAAAAAATGGTATTATTATGCTTATTATTAAAATTAAAAGGCACAAAACCAAAATCTAAATTCAAAATCAATAAAAAATATAAGGAAGACATTTTATTTTCTAAAAAAGACTGTTTTAGAAACCATACAAAATTTGTTAAATGTTTGCTATGCAATGTTTTAGTAACATTAGTCCTAAGAATTTTATTGATGCAATTATATCCTTTGACAGAAATGGACAGACGTATGTATTCATGTCTATAAGGTGAGGGGTTCTTTCATTAAAAGTCGAGAATCTCGTCTTGTCTCGACCCCTTCATTCTCGTCTCGTCACCTCTCGAGTCCCGAGACGAGACGAAATAACAACTGGAAGTTTGTTTTAGCTGTTAATAAATTTAAGTTACTCTGTTTTTCAAAAATAAATTGCCAATAAAATATGCAGAAATTACTCTGCGCGCAGAGACGTCGAAGTCTTTAGTGGTTGAGGGGAGGGGAAATGAAATCCCCAAGGGCAAAGTAATAAACTAAAATAATTTAGTCTAAATATTTTGTTAAAAACTTCTATTATGAAATAAGTATTATAAATGGGGCTTTTTATTGTTAACCACAAGACATAACATTGGTTGTTAATCGGTGACATACCTACAAAACAAAACAAAAACCGCGTAACATTACGGGGTTTCTTTATAATTTTTCTAATAAACATACCAAATTTTAAGTCTTTGAATCTAAAGAACGGCTGAAAGCTACAATTCGATTTGAAAATTGAATCGTCCGTAGTTTTTGAGCAAACCAGTCAAATTGAATATTTTATTTTAGGTGATGGGTTTTTTAAACTCTTTAAAATGACAGTAATAAGACTTAAAAACTATTTATTAAATGAATAATTGTATTTAATTTCTTAATTTAAAAAAAATGTTGTGCTAATTGACTAGTGACCACAAAAAAGTATCTTTTATTAGCTTTTATCAAAATTCATTGAAGACAAGTAACATTTTTGAAGAAAATACGAAAATTCTTTATTACGAGCAGTTTTAAGATGATATGGTATAGAATTTTCAAATTGCCATTTTTCTACAAAAGTAGAAAAAACATGAATTTGAACATGAAGTCTTATAATGAAAAAACTCAGGATTCCCTTACTCTATGACGCCACCAACATTTTTGTACAAAAAACTCGAGGGGGAAAAGCAATTATTTCTTTACGAAAATTTCCGTTAGATTGGCCCCAACAACATGGTGACATTTTAAACTTAATATTAAGTTTCAACTGCATTTTAACATGTTAAATATTTTATATTTTTCTGTAAATGAATGAATATTGTGTTGGCTAGGTTGAAAATTTGTTTCAAATTAATTTCCTTTCGTTTCCGACGACATTATGAATATTTCTCCCTATTTTTAGAATGTATAACGGGGGGCGCAGCCACTTCCTTAAAAAACTGGGGGAGGGCGAACCGCGGCCCTCCCTTGACCCATACTTCCGGCGTACCTGTCTGCTTGCCTTTTGTGTTAAGAAGAATACTGCAAATTAATAATAATTCTAACTAAAGTAAATTTGTTTATAAGGCAGTTTTGGTTAATTTATGGTGATCAGTTAATCATATTTATTTATGTTCCGTAGAACGCATACATTTTGCCTTTCTTCAGCATGAAACTAAAACAATATATCTACCGAATTTTATGTCAGAAATAACACGGAAGAAAAAGAAAATCAATATTTAAACAGAATATATAAGTATTGAAGACAAAAAATAAAAATACAATAATAATTGCTTATTACTAGACTTCAAATCCAAATGAGAGTTTATAATAAATTATACTTACGTTCGATCCAAACTGCGCTAAATAGGGGCACGGACCACAACTTCTTGCGGGATATTCGGCCATATTAGGTTATTGATAAAACGTCTAGGTATCTATAACAAAGTGAACTAAATAAATTGGGAGTAATATATATTATTAAAAAACTGTAAAATAAAATCTTTAAAAGAACTGTCACAAAATCGCGCGATAAACTTGGTCAATCAATATGACAAAAAGCTGAAAAGTATTTTTTACATAGTCGGCATTATTAGTTTACTAATTTCCCCGAAAGATGAACATTAGATTTAATCTAAGATTTGATTATATGTCGCGCCATCTAACAACGGATTATTAAAAGATTTGCAAAAATCTGTACTCATCTCACAATGTTGCCCTTTTTAGTATAATTGTACTAGATTCAGTACAGGCGGTCTGCATTTAATACGTTTGATGTTATTAGTACAGTTGTAGGTTTAGAATTTCAATCATATTATTCATCTCGAGAATTTTGATCACACACTTTTTATCACTGATGAATCAACATCAATAACTTCTTAAAATCAAGGAGGCGACAGCTGAAGCTCTTTGTAATTCCATCAAAGAACTACTAGATTTCTATCAAATTTCTTATAAAAACGTTACCGGTTTTTGCGGTACAGCACCATCATGGGTGAGTTCAAAGAAGCGCAAGCAAGACTACCTGACAAAAGTGGAAAATGACAACTACGGCCTTGGACACAATTGAGAATGTAGGTAATTCTCAATTCTGTCCAAGGCTGTAGTTGTCATTTTCCACTTTTGTATGCCTCAGCAGCAAGTAAAAAGTTGCCAGCTGAGTTGAAACATTTTACTAGACACATTTATAGATACGTAGTTCTCAGCAGCAAAAGACTTGATGAACTGAAAGAATGGCAAATGTTTCTTCAAGAAAAGCCCCATCAGATGCTGTAACCAAGCCAGACACGCTGGTTATCACGGCAGGTAAGATTACAATTAATTTTGATACATAGTTTTTGAATAGACATTTTTTCTAGCGTGTAGTGGAGAGGATTCTGCAACATCAAGGAAGCAGAACTCTATTTTTTTGAAGAGCAGCCCTAAAAGACAATTTGTCAGTAGCTATGTCCATCCTTACTAAATTGAGAAATCCCGTTAGCAAGTTGCACATGCTGTTTCTATCTTATATTTTAAAACTAATCATAAAATGTAATTTGGAAATTCAAAGTGAGACCCCAAACAGGGTTGCCAGATTTTGTAAATGAAAAAACGGGACACATAAATCAGAGACCGATTATATTGAAAATAATGTGTTAAAATCGCATTAAAATGTTGAAAATCAGGTTTTTACAGATATGTGTGTCAAAAACACGGATTTCTGATAATGATTCTTAAAGGTGTTTTATATTATTCTTTATCTATGGTGTCACTGTTTTAAGGGTAAACGTCGGAACGAGTCAAAAAAACATATAGAGGAATATTCCAACGCGAAAGTTCAATATAGAAACCAAGCTTTAAAAACTCCATAATATTATACGATACACACAACACGCATGCTCATTACTTAAGAACTTGATGGTTACACACAAAAAAATCGCTAGAATGGTAAAATTTAAAAATCCCTTCCGAATTGACTACAGAATAAGGCCGGAAATAAATATATCTTGGCAAAAATTGCACAGTCAATGAGTCGAGATTACTGACTAGAATTATTTTTTTTGATTTGAAATTTGTTGTTTTTAGTACAATGAGACCTCTTTTTAATAAACTCTTCTTTCAAAGTTAGTACAATATCAGAATAGTCGACGGCAACGCTGATTATCTCATTCAGATTTGGCCGTTGATGGCAGAGGCGAATGAGGTTCGAATGCGGCAATCCTTTATAATTAAATTAATTTAATCCACAATTTATATATTAATATAATAATAATAAAAAATAAACTGTACATCTCGAATAAATATTTTACTTGACCGCTGTCTTTTTAAAACTTTCAATCGAACTTTATTATAACAACTATAACAGTGGCGCAAACCGCTTCGACTTTGCTGGTGGTGCTATGTTTAGTTTACGATTTTCCTACTACGTTGCTATGACAACGCGTACGTGATGACGTCGACCACATGGAAGATAAATGTTAACCAGCGCCATACAACGCTCTTGGTGAATTGCTAACGCAGTACACTACACCTACGTGTCGTTCAGTTTGGGGTGGTTCTTTACTTTTATTTTCGCGGATTTCGCTGCAACCGGTTAGTTCCTTTGCAGTTTACTTGACTGTTTTGTGTCATATTTATTTATGGTGTTGTTGCAACTTTATTTGGTGTCGGGTTTATTAATTTACATTATCGATGAATCCGATCACGGATGTGGTTTGCATTTTGTTGGAAACTCCATTTAATCGATGGAAGGAACAAGATCAGAGTTTTAATCGTCATCCTGGTTTTCTGCGTACGAATGGTTATGTAGTAGTCAAATATTACAAAAATTGTTTTGCTGGCCTTGTTTACTAGTTTCCAATAAATATTCCGTTTGGAGTAAGAAAGGATTTACAGGTATGTTAAATATATGAAGCTCTTTACATAAACATGAAGGCTCGGCGGAGCATTTAAAATGCGAATTAATGCTGATAACATTTATAAAAAATCGAAGCACTATAGGTGACACTTTAAAAGAAAATGCTAAACTATATAAAATACATTTTAACGAAAACGTCCGATTAAATAGACTATTTATGTGCGGTAGTTGACGCAGTTTTGTACCTTGCAAAACAAGAGTTAGTCTTTCGCGGCCATGATGAGAGCAGCGAGTCAATAAATAGGGGGAATTTTAAAACGCTTTTAGGTTTATTAATATCAAGAAGTTCCCAAGAACTAAGAGATCATCACAAAAAATTATTAATGTTTTTACTGGTGATTCGAAAACTATTCAAAACGAAATAATTAATTATTAATTGATTTTAATTGAATGCATTTCTAATTATTTAAATGATCATGTAAAAAATGAAGTAATGAAAACACAGATTTTTTCTGTGCAAGTGGATGACACCACTGATATTACGCAAACCTCCCAGTGCTCTATAATTTTAAGATACGTTAATTCAGAAGGTTCAGTAGTCGAGAGATTTTTAGGATTTTATAATGTCAGCTCCGATAGAACATCACAGAATTTATATTCTCTCTTGGATCAAATTTTGGACCAATTTTACTATAAACATAAATTAATAAGGCAATATTACGATAGCGCAAGTGTGATGTCTGGCCATCTAAATGGCATTCAAACTAAAAAGGAAAAGCGCCGCAGGCTGTATTTGTCCTGATGCAGCAAAGTTTAAAAATATTTCTAAATGTCGAATCACTCAGCCAAACGAACGTATGCTTTTACATCTGCATCTACGAAGCGTATACCAACAATTACAGATACTCGTTGGTCTTCAAATTCAAAGTTAGTAAATGTGATTGTTCAAATTGCGTTCTTCAAAAAAAATCGTTTGACATTCATTTTTGCATATCCAATTTAAAACGCTGTCGTGAGGGGCTCTGTAAAAAAGAAATGAACATTTTTTTTTAATACCATGCATTATAAAGCAAATTCTATTACCGAAATAAATCATTACAAACGTGAGCTTGCTAATCTTTCACCTGAAGAAATTAGAGCTAAGTATAGAACCCTTTTTTATGAAATATTGGACCATATTTTAATGGAAATGACACTAAGCTTTCAAGACTCTGAGAAACTTACATTTTTATGATTGGCAGATTCTGCTAAATTTTCCAAATATAGTTTAAATTATCCGACTGGCCCGTTTGAAAATTTGTTACAGTTATATAAGGAAATATTTTCAAAAAGTCAACGACCCAAAAATGAGGTTGATCTTATTTTTTCCAATGACAATAATTGGAATATATAGCTGCAAGAGCAAGTGAAAAAAATTAATGAACATAAAGATATTTTAACCAAAGCATATAAAGTGTTTTCCCTTATTTTGACAATACCGTCAACAAGTGCTTCAGTGGAAAGAAGTTTTTCTTGCCTCAAACGTGTAAAAACTTATTTAACAATACAATACCTACCCAAAAAAGACTTACTTCTCTAGGCAATATTTCAATTCAAAAGGAATGTCTGGAGGAGATTAGGGCAACTCATCCATTTTATGAGGATGTTATAAATAAATTTGCTGTTATGAAGCATAGGAGAATTGATTTAGTATACAAAATTTAGATAAGTCGTAAAAAAATATTCTACCCCTCACACATATAAAAAAAATTGTGGAAAAAAAATTATTGCGATATTTTCTTGCTTCATTTGCACTTCACTTACTTTTTCACCCGTGAGCCGCCACTGAGTCTAGTTCCTCTGCTTTGAATAATTTTCTAATTTAGACGGGTTTACAAACTGCGCGTGACTTCTACTGAATATTTCGCCGCCTAATTTCCTATTTAAAACTCCCTTTTTTACGTAAACACATACGAAAAACAAGCTTTCCGAAATCAAATCTTTTAGTTGATAGTTGTTAATGTAGCATGCGTTACATTTACCAAATTACGTAAAAACTAAAAAAAAACTAAATATATAATAAAAATATATATTTTTTAATATTTTTATACTAAACTTATGTAACGTAAATACTGAAGTTTGATTTCTTTCAATTAGGAAACGTGCAGACGTGTTCCAGATATCATGAAACGCCTTTTAAATTTGGCGTTATACCGATCATACAATGCCTTTGGTAAACTTTGGTTTTTATTGCAACCCTACTATGAAAATTGCGGTCAGTGGCGGACTGATGGGCCTCTAATTTACGTTACAATCTTATAAAAATGGTTCAGGTATTTGTTTTATGTTAAACACATCATAAAAATCGGCGACTAAAAAAATCATCTTAGATCTTCCCCTGATTGGGATTGGATAATAAAAGGATATTTTAATGATATAAAATTATAGGAACAATAAGGGCTGAAGTTTTAACACTGTAGGATACGTTATTTCTACCAATAACAATTAATGAAGCTTGGACGCAATGGAAGTCACGTAAAAGTTAACGGAAAAACTAGCCAAGAAAAACGAAACTTAATACGGAAGTATACATTTGTGGTCCAAAAATGGGTGATAATTTTGACGTTGACACTAAATTTAACCTTTTATACCTGTATTTCAAAAAAGTATCTAAAAAAACACCGAAAAACACATACAAAAATAATACTTGACGTAAATGAACGTTAACGAAAGACGTAATTTGCATTGTGTTTCATGCTTAATGTAACTAATCACCGTTCACTATGCTACACGATTCCTAAATTCAACAGTAAATTGTACTTTTTAACGTTCGAATCGAAAATACTTAAAATCTGTAAAGTTTAAGAATGCTAATCGTGGTTGCCAAATTTGTTTCTTACAAAAAAAACCGGGGGATTTTTATCTACTTCGAAAAAGTTTTAGGCAGTGGCGACCCATGGGGGATTGGAATTAGTTAGAACCCCCGCATTTTTTTTGTATTTTCCGGTAAGACGTAAAATTTATACCATCAGAGAGACCGCAAAAACTAAGATACGAATTATAGATTTTCGCTTAACATTGCAAAATTTTAACCCCCCCCCCCGAATTTTTTTTCTGGGTGCGCTACTGGTGAAATGCAGAACCGTAGATAAGAGGAACGTTTGAGGGTCTACATAAACACCCCCCTCACTCGTTCAAGCGAAATTTTAACCTTTCTTATTCAGCGTGGAATATGTGCAAATCTTTTGTTGTTAATTTCAAACCACCAAGATTTATCTGTTAAAAATATGTATTATATTAATCCACTTAATCCAAATATCTTGCGTATTTAGTATAGTACACCTAATAATACAAGTAGGAACCTAATGATAAGTGCCCCCCCCCCCCCTCCCAAAATATTCAAACTTGTTACATACACTAGAAATCGTATATATATATATATATATATATATATATATATATATATATACATATATATATATATATATATATATATATATATATATATATATATATATATATATATATATATATATATATATATATATATACGTATGTATCGGGCTTATATATATATATATATATATATATATATATATATATATATATATATATATACGTGTTATATACGTGTTTTCAAATTAGGGTCGGGCTTTAGCCCCCCCCCAGATCTGATGTCATAACTCCGCCCCTGCCTATTTTTTTTTAATTCCATTTGGAGGAATTCGACTATGCAATCTGGCAACTCTGCTCTGACACAAGTGGTATGATTTTTACGAGTTGTGACTGTTGTGAGTTGGAAGGTCGAAGAGAGCAAAAAAATACGGTGCAGAAAAAAAATTCAACGATTTGTCAAACATGATTCAGAGAAATGTGTTTGGCAGTGTTAGTGTTTATTTTCTTTATTAAAATACGTTTTAAACGCACTGTAGGAAGTGTATAAACTTTATATTGCTCTTACATAAATCTGTTTTATTAAAACAAACGCATAATATTAGTGTAAAGTCGTCGTAGTTCCTTCCAATGTGTGGTTAGAATATATTTTAGGTATGTAAATATGTTCAATTGAGAATATTAGAAGTATTTTATAACAGTATTATATTAATTGAATTATTTGTACACTAGCCAATTCATATTTTTAGGCGTACAAAATGAAGATATTTAAGGAACGAATTTTATCTGAATCTCAATTAAGAAAATTAGGGGAGCATCAGTACTCTTGTCAGAGCGTCAGTATTTTTGACAAAATCCTGCAGCCTTATTGGAATTGGCTTGTATTAAGGATACCAATATGGTTTGCCCCCAATCTGCTTACAATTATGGGCCTAATAGTCAATATATTTACTGCCTTAATTTTAGTTTCGTAAGTAATATTGGTATAAATAAATACCTGGTATGACCTGGAAACTCCAGTAAAACAATTATTTTAATCATCAGATACAGACACATACTATTTGTAGTTTTTCCCCTGATGCAAAACAAGAACCACCTCGATGGTCTTGTGCATTATGTGCTGTTGGTCTTTTTGTATATCAGAGCTTAGATGCGATTGATGGTAAACAGGCACGGAGAACAGGAAGTGCAAATCCATTAGGAGAATTGTTTGACCATGGTTGTGATTCCTTGTCCACAGTTTTCGTTGCCGTGTCTGCTTGTGCAGCTGTTCAGCTAGGAAACTATCCAGCCTGGATGTTTTTTCAGGTGAGTTCAAAAATGTATTTTGTAAATAGTAATTATATAATTATTTATAATACGAATATTGATAAACAAATACAAAATACAGTTTTTTTTATGTATTTATGCATAATGTCATCTTTCGTATCAAATATTCAAGTAAAAGATAAGGGGAAAACCAAAATAAAAGCTGTGTTCCTTTATCAACTTGACAATGATGATTTTACTGGAAATCACAAAATGTAATGAAAAAACAATTAATATAATAAAAAGTCACAGTAATCACTTCTCAACCACCAAAACAATGCAGTCTAAAGCACAAAATGTGAAGAAACTGGAAACCTTTGTAATTTAGATTTCATTACACTGAACAGATTGATGTGATATGTCATTATTATAAACATACTTTGTTATATTTACTGCACTGAAAATATTTTTACTGCGTAGTATATACAGTAAAAATATATAGCAAAATAATTGTTAGTGTTTATTTGATGTTCTAGTTAGCAAAGATATTATATTAAAAGGTTAAATGAGCTAAATTCCAATCTCATTTTTGTTAATGTTCAATGCTTTGTTACCAGCTTTATGCAGGTTGTTATTTTCAGACAGTGCACAAACAATTTTGAACTGCCCTCACTAAACTTGCACACTAGTTTAGTCTATTCTTTTCGAAAGCGATCAGCACGGACACCAACGAAATCTAAATTTGACTAAAGACTTAAAAATGTACATATTTGATTTTGTGTATATTAGCTTATTATTTTCACAAGAACGCTTTGTGATTATTTGGTGGCTTTTGTTTTTTAAGGGTAGAGTTCCTTCCTATATTTTTAGTGCTGCTTTGTAACATTTTTAGTAGCAGAATATAAACTACTTCAATAGCGTTTTCGTCCTGCATGAAGAAGATGATGATACAGAACTTAAATCTAGTGTTATTTTATTTAAATCCCTTCTGCACATGAAATATAAACAAAACTTCAGAAATCAAAATTCAGGTCAGGCATGTGTAGACAAATTATCCAAAAGCAATTTAACATCAAGAGCAGGAACTGATTTTGACAGTTAGTCAGTCTTAGAATAGTACTAATTTCAACACGAACATGAATCTTCTGATTCGTGCATAGTTCCAGATTAGTTCGGTAAAACCCGAATGAAACTACCATGGCAAAGGTGATATATTTTAAGGCAAGTGCCCACTGGCAAGAGGTGTATGTGACATACGCAGTGAACTTTTTATTTACATTTGAGGCTTTGGATAATGTGTGCCCTTTCATTTATGATAATTTATTTGCGCTTTTTGGATAAAGGAATATAGAAATTGACCCAAATATTTAAATAACTCCAAAGTTAATACTGAGTTGAATACTAATAAGGTTACCAAATAAGGATATTGTGTAAACAAATATTATAATAGCTTAGTAGTTAACAGAAATGACTTACATAGTTAATAAAAATGTAATGTTATGAAACAATCACATTAACTCTGTACAACTAACCAAGAACAGATAAACTATAATATTTCCAGGTAAGTATGTGGTGTGTTCTAGACTGTTATGTTTATATATATTATATATAAACATAGAATATAGATATAAAAATGAATATGAAACTAGTCATAATCTATTTCCAGACAAATTTAATATTGAATATGTGCAGGAAATGATGTATTTTTATATAATAAAAATATAATATCATATCCTATAATGGAAGAAGTTTATGCAGAAATTAGTTAAAAGTGATACTAAGAAACTATTTGGTAGATAACGCTCTCTATTCATTAAATAATTTTTACAAAGTTTAAAGTAATTAATGCTATAAGTGAAAACTATGTCGTTTGTATTTTGATGTTGCCCTATGCCTTTAATAGCTCCTTTTTATCATTTTTGTTATTGGAATAAATCAAACTCTATTACTGAAACTACTTAAACTACTTACTAACAAAACTAGTAATTTTATAGGAGGGAAAAAATTAATGATTATTTATGACATGTTAGAAATGTTTAAATCATAACGATTTTAAAGTAGGAATAAACAATCAGTGATACCAAAAAAATACAACAAAAACTGATTTTAAGTCAAGGGATAATAAGCTTAACATCCTTTAATAACAAACTATATGTTGATAACAAAAGTATAAAGAAACAGTCAGCATAGTTATCACATATACCTAAATTATATATTATATTATATAAAAAGTGGATATAATGTGATATTATCACATTTTGATGGTGCACTGGTAAGGGATTAACTGTAGTAGTCAGTTTGTTTTGTCATAAAGTCAAAAGATATATCCATTCAGTTGGAATTATAAAATATACAGGATCCAATCTGATTTCAGATGGAATATTTTTATTAGCATTAAGTGATATTTCTTCTTTTATTTTCAGTGTTTTTGTGCAATGACCCTATTTTACTGTGCCCACTGGCAAACCTATGTATCTGGGACTTTACGGTTTGGTAAAGTGGATGTTACAGAAGCACAAATTACTATTATGAGTATTCTGCTTATCTCGGCCATTTTTGGTCCTGGTATATGGTCTGTTAAGGTAAGCATCTCATTATATTTATATACATTATATACATATATGTATATATATATATATATATATATATATATATATATATATATATTTATATATAATTAGTTTTTCTTTAACTACAGTATAAATATTTTCTTGGGTATAGGCTTATAGGTTTACCTACACCCAGGAAAATATTTGATTATATATATATATATATATATATATATATATATATATATATATATATATATATATATATATATATATATATATATATATATATATATATATATATATATATATATATATATATATATATATATATATAGCATAACACCCTGTTGCACAAAACTTAATTGCTGTATAGAATATTTAACTGAGTTTTTTTACATTCCATTAAACATTCTAAACTTTAATTGAGCTTTCTGCAACCGGCCATAGGACTCTAAGGACATCACAGACAACTTCACATAATTTAGAAACTGGCAGCCTGGCATATAAAAAAATATGGGAGCCCATAGTTGTTGTGACTGAAGAAAATTATATATCCAGCTTCTGGCATTGAAAATGGGTACACTTGGGTTTTATATGAAGGCAAAACCTCTTTCAAGGGACTTATTTATGTTTATTTTATAGTAGAATATAAAAATGTTATCTTTAAGTCTATGGATTGTGTTGTGCAAAGAACCATATCAAAGTATTGGCTTCCTTTAATAATTTTGTAGTTGCTAATTTTCTATCTTTACAACCGTGAACATGTTGAATTATGTCATGCTTTTGATTGAATTCTTTTATTCCAACTTCTGGCATATCTAGCAATAAACTCTACTATTTCCAAAAAATCGTTTTTCTGGACATCTTTAAGAACAAAACATTTTTAATTTTGTGTACTCTAAATGGGAAATCTTGCTTTGAAGAAATAAAATTATATTAGTACATTTGGTTCAGACCGTGGAGGTTGTATCAGGTGATTATTACAAATTGAGTGGTGTTAATAAGGTTTCTTTATTTTACTTGGTTTTTGATCTTCATGCACTGTAATTTGTTATTATTTCGCCGACCTAGCCAGGCCGCCCCTGACTATAGACACATAAGAATTTCGATCAGTTACCAACAATCAGCAGTATATAGATGACATATTGTTTAGCATCCTTGCTTGGTATTCTTGTCTGGCATATAAAGTTTCTATAAGAATGAATCAATCTTATTCGTTGTGCAAATTCGTCTGTAATGGTCTTCAAGGTTTCATATATAAATATAGAGTAAGGATTTGTAGTCTGCAATATGAAAGTTTTCAGTATTTAGTTCTTTTAATTTTTTCAAGAGAAACTACTACAAATAGAAGCAACTGGTTTTTATGAGATACAGAATTCAACTTTACTCAGCTCCCATATAAAATACATTGGGGAAACGTGATGACCCAAAATTAGCTTTTTTAACATATTTATATAGTATATTCCAAAAATAAGAAAAAAGTTTTAAATAAACATAGGTAGAAATTTTACTGAAACCATGTTTCTATAAGCTTTGTGCCTGTGGTCCTTTAAGAGAAAAAAAAACGTAGTGAAATAATAACAGAATTTGTGAGAATTACATATATGGGTCATTCCACAAAATTAGGGTACTCTGTAACCATTTATAAAAATAGTTAATTTTGGCTAAACTATATCATAGAAAGAGATATGTTGCAAAAAAACAAGCGCACATTCAGATAACTTGGTAATAAATAAGATTTTTTTGTTAAAAAATAACTTTGGACTAACATGATGTTTTTTGGGGTTAAATGTATAAATAAATCTATTAGATTTTAATTTTCTGAAATAATAAATATAGTTGATGATTAGGCTTCTATATTCATTTATTTAATATTTGTTTACCTGTGTGCTTTTGATACCTTCTACAAAATACATATGTAAACCCTTGAAAATTAAATTGGTTGGAATGTTAAAAGTAGCTTTACATTTTCTCATTAATGAAAAGTTAGTTTTTCTAAAGACAATAAAGAGTTAATAACTAATTTCTTTATATTTAATATATATATATCCCTTTATGAGTGTCCTATCAGATATAACAGCTGGCCTAAAATACCTATATCCCCTGAATATACACAAAAGTGATTTCTGGTTTGGTAAAAATTAAATCTGTCTCAGATGTAAATCTGAACTATGTCTTATCTTTATTTCAATATTTTAAATTCAGTGATATAATTATCCCAACTAATTTGTTGAACCTTATATGACATTAGTATCATAACAATAAGTATTGTTTGCCTTATTAAAAAAACATATCTTTTGTACAGCTTCTATTATTCTCCAATTGTTTATAAATATATTTCTCATATTTAGTTCTATGGTTGACATTAAAGTATATTTTGCTAAAAGGTAATGACTAGTTTTAATAATCAATTTTACCACTTTATATATATAACTATACAGAAATCATAAATTTAATGAGATATGGAGTAAAAAAAGGTTGTTAATATACAGATGACATATTCAATAGTTTTTACTGTATTTTATACACTGTTCCACAAAAAAAATGGAGAGGTAAAATTTGTTATATATTTTACAGGGTACCAAATCTAATTCTTGGTTTTTACTTTTTTTTTGTTTTATACATGCATAGCCGTACCTTTTCTTTCTTCTTTCAATTTTCAATAGAATTGTGAAATGCTGTTAATTTTTGTATAAAATACAGGGTCAATTCTAGACATGCATTTTTCTTTTTTGAGACATCCTGTAAAGTGAACTGGCTACAAATTCAACTGCACTTAAAAGTAATTTGGTATACTAATTTTTAGCCATTAGTTTGTGTTTTGGATGACTGCCATATAATTTGTTTGTAGAATTCATACAACTGTATAAGTGAAACTGAAACATTGTTTTTACCTTAATATAAATATATAAAATAATATCTACATATAGTCAATGTTTGTGATAAATGATCATCAAATAGTAACTTAGCTTATATAAAGAAAACAATTAAAAATCTATTAGCATATATTTCCCCACTGGCCCTAGTGCAGTTTGTAAACCAGATTGGTCTAAGTGAATTAAATGACAATAATCTGAGACCATTAGATGTAACTCCTCATATAAATCGCTTTAAAGGCCCTGGGGACGCAACGCGCGCACTTTTTTGTCGCATATTTTTTTATTTCTAACCTCTCCTTGTAAGCTTGTTATTTTGAAAAGGACTTCCTGAGGCCTGCAAGTTGATATTGTTTCAAGTTTAGGTAGCCTTTGCGCAACCCAAGCGTTAGTAGAACTTCTGCTATATGTTTGGTCTGTGCTATGCTCATTCGAAATCTTACTGATGCTACAAACTAAGCAAATTGCTGACAAAAACGTAGGGGACTTTGTCTTGTCATAGCTTAGAAAAGCAACACTTCTCTGTTTTTTATCCTGTTTGCAATGGCTGTAAGACAAATTAAAGTAAAAACATAATTTTACTAAAGCCTCTGCATTTTGCCTAAAAAGCAAGATATGAGAGGCATCCAAAAAAACAAAATAATTGTTAATTGTGTATTATCAGTTGTGTAAAATAAGTTACATAAAAAAAGTCTGAGATACTCCCTACTTTTAATAGTTATTTTATAAAGTAATAACATGAGCAGTACATCCTTTTTATACTGATGAAGTTAGGTATTGGATATTTTCTACTAAGTACCCTATAAACCAATTTTACATTTTACTTTATTTTTAATTTGGGTGTTTTTGATTTTAGGTTTTTATTCATTTGAGTATATTGGTAAAACTATGAACCACATTGTATTATAAATCATAGTCTTATATACAGATTTGTACTTAGGTTTCAATATTTATCTTCAGAGTGCAAATACCATAGTATTAACACTATTTTTTTACGAAAATGTTTGTTATAGTTTACATTTTAATTCGTAATGTATAAATAAAATTACCAAAAAAAAATTTGAAGATTTATCAAATCAGTGTTACAAAGATGACTGTTGACTTCAGGTTTTATACCTGTTAAACTTTAGATAGAATTTGGAAATGGTAAATTTTAATTTGAAGTTGCATTTGTAACAGTTACATTATCGTTTTATAATATGTAACGAATTATTTATTAAAATATAATAAATAAATTTAATTTAACAATTATTTAGTTTCCAAATTGGATTTAATTTTAGTATACAAATTCGTTTCCATGCATTTAATTTTATTTTATATATTGATATCTAGCAAATAAAATTAAATACAATTTAGAATTGTAGGGAAAGGCAACCAACTTGCTGCACTTTATAATATCCGTTTTTCTGCCCCTTAAAATATAATATATGGTGGTCATATATTCACTAATATAGTATTCATGATTGTGCATAAACTTATTTTCAAACTATATGTAAACTGTGTTTTTAACAATTTTTGAAATAATAATAACTTATGTTTAGTCATACTGACTATTTTTATAGGTGCAATATAAATTAAAGTTGAATCACTATAATAAATATTTAATTGTTACACAATCATGTTTGCCTGGGATCTACTTTTAATAGATTAACAAGTTAAATTGAAATATACAGATTGCCAGAATAAATATGGGGTTATTTTCTTTGAAAGGACATTAGACAAATTATTTTAAATGGCGTGGTCCATAAATAAATAATTAAATTATTTGGGGGGTGTATTTAACAAAAAGTGGTTTTAAACCTTCGAAACATTCACTAATTTAGTTTTTGTTCTTATAAGTTTAAGTTAAAATCTTTGAACATGTTACAAAATAGTTAATTTAAGATGAGTACAAGGGCAGAGAAAATGATTCTTATCTGCAGATTTCCAAGTGCCACTCATTAAAAGTTAACTAAAAAATTGAATTTTGAAGGATGTTCCTGTTAAAGACTTCAGATTATATTGAATTTTGAATTAAGCTTTTAAAAGGTCTGTTGTTCACGTTTCCTAACTTAGGAAAGGTTCAAACGTGCAAAAAAAAATAGTTAATGGATCAATCCTTTTTTTTTGTAAAAATCAAATTTGAAAAGGTCAAGATTTTCGCCATGTTAATAGTATGGTTTCCAAAATTGAACAAATTTGTTAACGAGCCGGAAGGTGAAACTTAAAATACCTTCGATAATAATAAATAGTTTCTTGCTAAACCGCGAATAAAAACTTGTGATTGTTAAAATTTGTAAACGTTTCAACTATTGCATGGCCTTCATCAGTACTAAAACTGTAATATAAAATATGTAAACGAGAGGCTTACCTCGTTCAAAACAACAGGTTTTCAAATATAAAACAACACATAATATTGTAAAATTACAGCAAACACACATGCAACTGAGACGGGACTATGGATATTAATATGACTACCAGTAAATATTTAGAAGCGCTTATCGACATAGGAATTCGTTTTTTTCGGCAGATGGATGGTTTCATTGTAGTATTTACGAATTAAATAATTTAATTTATTAAGTTGTAATAGATCTTGCTGAGATTTTTTATATCTGCCTTGTTGCTTATTGAATGGTCGCGTTTTTTTATATATATCATTTCCAAATACTCTCGTTTATTTTGATTCGGTTCAAAACGTAATAATTTGGTTTCTTCAAAGTTAAATTTTTGTTGATTTTGATTTTCATGGTTTGTTAGGGCGGTGATATTTTTTTTATCAAATTTATGGCCGTTTAGGCGATTTTGAAGATATTGAGATGTTTGCCCTATATAAACACTACTGCAAGGAATTTCATAAATGATAAGTGATTTTTTTATATTTACTTGTTTTACTTTTTAGAGTGCTGAAATGTTGTTGCATTAGATTAAAACCTTTATGGCAGCATGATATATCTTATTTTATATTTTGTTATTTATTTTCCGATAAACCCTGAATGTATGGAAGTGATAGATAGTTGCTTGTATTTTTTCTGTTTTCTTTAGGGTAATTGATATTTTGAAGACGTGATTTAAAAATTGGATTTATGAGTTTTGAGGGATAGCTATTTTTAAGTAATATTTGTTTTACTTTTTCTGTTGCTGTTATTCTAAAAATTGGATCTGTTGATTTAATTGTTCGGTCGGGAAGTCCTATTACAACAGATTTTTTTTGGGACATAGGGTGTTGCGAATAGAGAGTAGAGACCAGGTCTCTTTTGTGTACCACTCCGTTTTTATTATATTTTGATGATTATGTAGAGTCATGTCTAGGAAATTAATTTTATTTATCTTCTGTTTTTGTAAAATTCAATTTAGGATGATAAGAATTAAAATACTTTAAAATATCCTCACACATATTCTTTGGAATTGCAGTAATACAATCGTCTACGTATCGGAAGAAAAAGAGAAGATTATATGATAGTTTTTGAGTGACGCTACTTTCCAATTCTTCCAATACCAATTGTGCTATGACACTGAATATGGATGAACCCATTGCACAACCCTGTATTTGTTTATAATATTTGTCATTGTAAATAAAATAGGTGGAGTTTAAAGTAAATTTGGTAGCTGTCAAAAATTCTTCGAGGGGTATATCTGTAAATTTTTTGATTTGGTTCCATTTTTTTCTTATAGTGTCTAAAGCTGGTTGAATTGGAATATTTGTGTATAGATATATTACGTCCAGTGATATAATTATATAATTTTCAGGCAAAATGATGTTTCTATTTTTTTGGGTGTGACTCTTGATGCAAAGTTGATATGGGAGGAGCATGTTCTCAGCGCAAGAAATCTGACTAAAATGGTTTCACTATCAACGGTGATGCTGGCATACCACGGTTACTTCTCATCCAATATGTCATACTCAATACTCAACTGGGGACAATCAGCCCATGCAAAACACATATTCGGTCTACAGAGAAGATGTGTGCGTGTCATATTGGGTTTAGGATATCGCGAATGCTGTTGTAGTGGTTTTAAAACGCTTGGCATCCTGACATTGCCCTCACTTTTTATACTGCAATGTCTTCTTTACGTAATATACATATATATATATATATATATATATATATATATATATATATATATATATATATATATATATATATATATATGTGATTTCAAGCTGAAAAATGTTATTGCATTAGATTGCAACCTTTATGGCAACATGATATATCATATTTTTTAAACAAATGTATATTTTCGATAAAACCTCAATGTATAGAAGTGCTTGTATTTTTCCTGTTTTCTACAGGGTATTTGTGGATTTGTTTTTCAATTTCGAAATGGTATTAAAACCAGATTTTCGAGAAAACTATCAAGAATCCGAAAAAAAGGTGCTTGTAGGGAACTTTTTGACGTTCAATTTTGCATTAACTTTTTTCACCAGAACCGATTTTTTGCAAGTTTTAATCTTTTTTTTGCAAAAACAAGTGAGTCTCGTGGTATACTTTCGATATTATATGTACAGTACGATCAATGATGACATTTTAGCCTGCCCTATCTCCTTTAGTTTTAAAGATAACCATATAAACAAAAAAAAACAGTTGTGTTGCTTAACAAGTTTTTTTCTGGCATTCAAAAGACAAGACTATCAATTTTTATAAGATATGGCTCTAAGTTGTATTTTTTAAATGGGACAGTCTATATATTTTTTTACTATTTGGATAGAATATTTTGTCCTGATTTCATTGGTATATGACACTTCGTTTTCATCCAGCCGTTTTAGATTTAATCGCAAACATGTAAAATAAAATAATGCTTGATGATTGCAATGGAAATTACATAATGCTAATTGTTGTCAAAAAAGATATTAAGATAATTATAATTATTATATTACTATATGTCAATATAAGAACAAACAGAAGTCATTTATTGTATATCCATGGTACTCTTTTTATCATGCAATATAATTATTTAACTATTTGCAGCTAAATCGAAAACGGCTGAATGAAAACCCTAACCGAAATGAAACAAGGACAAAATATGATATCGAAATAGTCAGTGCGTTCCTTAAAAAAAAATGTTGATATCTTGTAAAATTGATAGTATTTTGCTTTTCTAATAACTAGAAAAAAAACTCTTTAAGTAACTCTATAATTTAGTTTTTAGTTCATTCCGATAAGTTAAAAAATAGAAAAACTTTAAAATGTTATCGAAATACACCACACTGTACAAGGTTTAGTCCATTAATCCTTTTTTTTTAAACAACTCCAAATCCGTCTTGAGTTAAGGTAGCCACACACATGCAGTTATCGAAGAGGGCGTTGTCTAACGCCTCTCAGACTGAAGGCCTTGAATTTCCACACACACACACACACACACACCCACACACACTTACACTGAGTTTTCAAACAAGTCACGAACCTCAGTTGTAGATCAAAACTCAAAATTCATGTGTATGTTGCTTTGAGGCAACACTCGACAGGAGGATCAACAAGGCAGTGATCTGACTTCGTTTGTTCCTGTGTGCTAAATAAATTCGTTACACACACGAGTCTATACCTTCAGATAACAGATCGAAACCCAAAAGTAGTAGTAGTATGATTTGTCACTTGATTGATTGAACTATATCAATTACATCCATCCCTTGAAAATTAAGGATAAACGACATTCAAAAAGACATCTTAAGCAGAAGTTCCTGTAGCTATTGATAATAGCAACTAATCTAATAGAACTTCTCATTTTTGAATCATTGCTTTATAATTAACGGTTTTCCTAAAACTAACAATATTTGAAAACATTACACAATTACAACCTGCAGTTCTGGCCTGCAAGCTATTGCCTCCAGAAAAACTGCAAGTGAGTGGCTACTTTTACTGGACTAATCGCACTATATAGTTTTTTTTGACGAGTATTTTATATCGATCTCAATGCTGGTTTATAAAATTTTATTATCAATATCCATGCAATATTTCCAATTAGTTAAAAATACAAAGTTAAGCGGATATACAGTTTTTTAGAGAGAGCATTGAATTATGGTATCTAATACCCCTGAGTACCTTTATTTGTGGAATGTGGTCGATATACAGATGTCTTGCCGTTGTTTTTACGGGAGGCATAGGCAAGAATGGATCGACAGTGGCCGTAAGTTTGAGGGGAAAAAATATGTTTTACCCGGGTGCGGAGCATGAGTTGGGAGCTAACCAAATTTGTTTTTTACATGTTATCTCTCATCAGGGTTTAGTCTGTAGTCACATGTAACAATATCCCTTAAATTAGTAGCCTTAGGACCCACCACTAAGGTTTTGTAGTCATCGCTGTGTGTCTGTAAACTGATACATGATTAATTATTATATTCTTATATCTCTCATATATTTTTCACCCCTGTGTTCTGTCAGTGCTGAAGTAGTGAAAGAAGGAAGTTGAAAGAAATGGAGTCTATGTGGACTCATTGTTGCGCTTCTGATATTCTTGATTTAAGACATGGGTTACATGTATCTAAATGCACATTATCAGACGAGGAGTCTACTTGCAGCGTGTGTAAATCTTGTTTTTAAGTGAAAAAAATAATGAAAAGAAAAAAGAGTCAGCTCTGTGAGTCTGATATTCAAGATGTGTATCCAAAATGGCGGAATAAAATGTTTAAAAAAATCATTACTAAAAAACTACTTATCCAATTTACCTCAAATATTGCACAAAGATTAAATATTACGCAAATATTATCTGATAAAATTAAGTGTTGTTATATAGATGAATAAAATATTTGTAATCGTGAAAAAATACCTTTCCAGGGTTTAACATAGCTTCAAGTTTTAGCGTTTCTAGATGGCCAAAAACATGTTTTCTCAATTCCGTTGGTCTGTCTGTCTACCAATTTGGGGCTAGAAAACTACTTACCCAATTGACTTTTCAAATTTGAGTAAAAAACTAAAGTTCTTATGGGGATGTCCTGGTATCATTTTGGTAAATATCCAATATTTCGAAAAAAAACTGCAGCCTAGTGAAATGTTAAAAAATTATCATTAAAAATCTTATTCAAATTACCTTACTTAACGCTTAAGTGTTTTTCTTTCATTCAATTGTTTAGCGATGTTTAATATTGTCCTACAAGTCGGTGTTGGTCTATCTGGAAACCATCTATGATATTCGTTACGAGCTATCGATGCATTTTTACCATGTAAATAAAATAATTCTATCATGTCGAGTTTCTCTTTTTCCGAATAACCCAACGTCCAACGTATTAGATATTAAAAATGCTCGTAAATAATTACTTCTGACCGGTAAACTTCAAAAAGGCGTCGTTCAATGCAATTGTCTTGACCATGGCTCACTATGTTTTAGCGCAAATTACCTTACCAATTCTTTAATGTTTAAACGCTTATATATCCAAAACTAATTGACAGAATATATTTAAAATATGTATCGTTGAAATTAGAAAAAAAAGATCTTCAGGAATATGATTTAATATACAGGGTCTTATATTTAAAAAAACTGACAACCTGTCAAAATTTGACATTTCCAATAATAATTTCACACTAAAGATATAATATTCTAAATCTTTATAAAAAACCCAACAACTTTTGTATTTACGACATTTTCGTATCTATTCAAATAAACTCTCTAGGTGGGTGGAAAAATATACGGGAAAACCCTGTACATCTCGAATAAATATTTTACTTGACCGTTGGCGGCATGTGTTTTTAAAACTTTATTTTAACAACTATAACAGTGGCGCAAACCGCTTTGACTTTGCTGTATGTTTAGTTTATGATTTTTCTACTATGTTGCCATGACAACGAGTATCCGATGACGTCGAGCCCAGCGCCATACAACGCTCTCGGTGAATTGCAGGTGCAGTACACTACACCCACGTGTAGTTCAGTTTGCGGTGGTTGTTTACTTTTATTTTCGCGGAATTCGCTACAACCGGTAAGTTCCTTTGCAGTTAATTTGGCTGTTTTGTGTTATATTTATTTATGGTGTTGTTACAACTTCAAATTCGAAGTTAGTAAATGTGATTGTTCAAGACTGGAATAAATTAAAAGACGTCTTTGAATTTATTACAAACTGTGACAAATCTGATGAAAAATCAATCCGCCTTGCGAAAGGATTTTTAGGTGAGATGAACGATTTTGAATTCATGTTTCTGGCATTAGTGTTTAATGACATTTTCTCAATCACGGACATACTATTTGACGTTCTTCAAAAAAATCGCTTAACATTCATTTTTGCATATCCAATATAAAACGCTGTCACTGTAAAAAAAGAAATCAACATTTTTTTAATGTCATGTTTGATAAAGCAAATTCTATTACAGAAATAAATCATTACAAACGTGAGATTGCTAAGCTTTCACCTGAAGAAATTAGGGCTAAGTATAGAACCCTTTTTTATGAAATATTGGACCACATTTTAATGGAAATGACACTAAGATTTCAAGACTGTGAAAAAGTTACATTTTCATGTTTGGCAGGTTCTGCTAAATTTTCCGAATATAGTGTAAATTTTCCGATTGGCCCGTTTGAAAATTTGTTACAGTTATATGGGGAAATATTTTCAAAAAGTCAATGACTTAAAAATGAGCTTGGTCTTATTTTTGCCAATGAAAGTAATTGGAATATATCGCTGCAAGAGCAAGTGAAAAAAATTAATAAAAATAAATATATTTTTACCGAAGCATATAAATTGTTTTCCCTTATTTTGACAATACCGTCAACAAGTGCTTCAGTGGAAAGAAGTTTTTCTTGCTTCAAATGTGTAAAAACTTATTTAAGAAATACAATATCTCAAGAAAGACACTTCTCTGGGCAATATTTCAATTCAGAAGGAATTTCTGGAGGAGATTAGGGCAACTCATCCATTTCATGAGGGTGTTATAAATAAATCTTCTGCTATGAAGGAGAGGAGAATTGATTTAGTATACAAAATTTAGGTAAGTCATAAAAAAAATTCTGGAAAAAAATTATTGCAATATTTTCTTGCTTCATTTGCACTTCACTTACTTTTTCACCCGCGAGCCGCCACTGCGTATAGGACCATCGCGGACTTCTTTTCTGCATTCCGCAAACCCCTGCTAATAAAGTATTGAATTTTTAATTGATAAAAATCTCGATTTTACAAAAAAATAGTAAATAGGTTAGTTAATCGATATACGAAATAATCGATGTCAGTTAAAATACCGAGTAATCGAATAAAATACCGAATAATACCAAATACTGATTATTTCTTAAAAAATCGAAAATATAATAAAAATCTACTTTTTTTTCGAATTAAATAAAAGGTTAATCAAGAAAATCGATTTATCGAAAAATCAATAAATAATCGAAAAAACGAGAAAAATCTGTTGTTTGTAACATTTGATAATCGATTTTTAATTTGCATAATCGCCCAACCTTAGCCATAATTTAACCATGTATCAGTTTTTTGGACGCGCGGCGATGAAGACACATTTTGGTCGCAGGCTCCGAGACTACTACAGTCATCCTGTGATTTGTAAGTCTACTTTTTTATATAAATGTGGTTGTTACAAAACTAATGATATTTTTATCAGACACCGTACTCGGTAGCAATAATTTTTTGTTCTTGAATTTTAACTGATACTATGTTTCTTGATTACACTGCAACCAATAGCAGCATCCGCATTAAGAATGAGTTTACTTATATATAACATTTCATTTTTACATTTTTTTTATACAGCATGCACTGTGCTTAACTTATTTAATTTTGTCACTACAAACAATTTAAAACATTATTGGCTCTTAGGAGTTTTTTATAAACTTTTTCGGACGGGTATTGTAAAACTGTAAACTTAATAATATACAAAGTGGATTGTAAAGGTATTTTTAAATGGACCACACTGTATATAGTATGTCTATCAAATGGGTATCTTCCGGTTGATTATAAATGTACTGATACATTTATCTTCAATGACACCTGAGAAATTTAACTAAAACTCTTTATAAGAGGCAATGTGGTAAAAAGGAACTGAAAAGGCTTTAGTTCTTATTGAGACATTGAGAGTGCACTGCGTCTTATGTCAAATTTTTCGGGCGTCTTTGAAGATAAAGGAATCAAACCTAGTATATTAATAGTAAGGAAGGCGACACACATTTGATGGGCAGGGTGTTCCACAAAAAATCCTAGGACCTCTTTTTTTAAATTTTTGTAGTATAAAAAGTTAAGGGCTACATCCACCGCAATGCTACATCCGAAGCAAATTTTCTTTATGTTGTCATATCCCTTTATAGATTTCATTGGTTTGGTCGACTAAGAAATCATGGTTCTTGGGATTAGACCGTGTCAAATTGGAATTTCTGTCCGACGTTTCGGCTTCGATTGCACGAGGCATCTTTAGGGATTTTTACTCCACGAAATCTGAACATTCAATGTTCAGATCTCGTGGAGTAAAGATTCCTGAAGATGCCTCGTGCAGTCGAAGGCAAAACGTCGGACAGTAATTCCAATTTGACACGGTCTAATCCCAAGAACCATGATTTCTTAGGAAATTGTTATTCGTTCCTCGGCGACCTACTCTTTCATAATTTTGTCTGACTTCTGTATCATGTAAGGTCTTCTTAAAATATCACAAAACTTGACTTTATCAGGTAGTTGATTTGAACTTTAGTATTTCAATAAATTGATTAAATTTAAGGAAAACAAAAAACTATGCTTCATGCAAATTTTCATTGTCCTTATTTTATATGCATTGGTAATTTTTAAGAATTATCCAGTTTTACATTGAAAATATTTTAAAGGAATATTCTTTAAAAAATAATATAGAATCAATGGTTGACAGAATGTAGTTCTAAATATATTTTCAAGTAAAAAAAGTAGAATTACAAATTAGTAAGTTGACTGTTGTAATCAAAATATATTATTGTCACGTCTCAGAGATTATGTGAAATATTGTAACTTTCAAATTCCTTGAATCATCACCAAATCTTGCAATTTGAAAATATCATATCTTTTTGGTTGAGTAGGACCATATTTTTGTATTATATAAAATGATTGCTTGCATTTTGTTCATATCTTAAATCATTTTGTTAGATTTTAGGATTTTATGACGGGGTCTTTTAAAGGGTTCTTTAGGCAATGCTTCAAATCCATTTTTATGCATTTTTTATGTGTTTTGGACTAGTGTTTAGTTACTTTTGAAGATAGGGCTTTTGTAATAGACTTCTCTTAAAATATGATCCTAATCTTTTTTAGCCTATCGACATTTTTTGTAATAATATTTTTGTTTGACTTATTAATGATATAAAATAGTATCAATTCAATTTAGGCAACGAACATTAAAACAAGTATAAAGAAAGAACTGTAGAATTTCATTGGAAATATTTTACCTCAATAAGTGGGTTCACACACCTCTATCCACACAATAAATTTTATGCTTTTGCTTTCTATCTATTCGCATAATGACCAAAGCCTACATCACTACGGATGTGGTGAACTGATATACCATTAAAAAACATGATTTTATTTGATGTGCCAATAATATATATTTTCTCGTTATTGTCCCTTATTCATCTAATAGTATCATTCTTATTTTTGTAACTAAGAGTATCATGTGGAAATATTTTTGTTTAAGCATGAAATTGGGGATTTGTATGTTCTGTAATCAAGGTGGTTTAATCGAGTTCAGTTATTGTTGTTCTTACTACAGCTTTAAAAGACTATGCCGCCTTTGCCTGAATTGAAAAAAAAAAGCCTACAATTTAAAAAAAAAACCTATGTATATACAGGGAGTATATTAATTCATGTACAAAAATTTGAGAGATTTATGTCATCAAATAAGAAAAAAGCTCATATAATAAACAGGGATCCGAATTCGCTTCGTTTTCGAGTTCTAAGGGTAATGTTCAAATTTTTGTAGTTTTCTTGATACACCACGTGCATCTCTAGAGATTTATTAAATCAAATTTGGTACACGTTATACTATGAAAACGGCTACTCCCCGACCTTTTTCTCAGGCACGTAGCCAGAAATTCAGCAAATCGTCACTGGAGTGTCAAACGCAGGAATAAGAAAGCAGATCTACTGTTTTTTTCAATTGTTGCTAGACGCTACTGCAACAAAATTCTACAGTAAAACAGTTGCAAATAAAATAGTGTTTTGGCAATATCTTAAGAGAGAGCAGTTATGGAAATGCAAAAAATTAAGATGACAATATCCTGAGCAAAAATAACCCTGATGATTTTATTCCTAAATATAAATAGTTTATTTTCTCCCACTGACATCTCTGTCAAGGGAACATTCAACCTTGGTTCATTAAAATGGTTTTATTACTTGTACTGTCGAGTTTACGGGATAATAATCATATCTAGCCAAAAATACGTGGGATAATGTTTTGTCATCGCAAATTGAATTTAAACTTTGCATCTTTTTTTCTTCAAATCCAATGCGTGTGACGTCAGAAGTCATTCGTGTTTTCGTTAATTCTATGTTATGTAGTCTCGAACAATGGCAACAAATGACAATTCATGTCAAAAATGATTGTTTAAAATACATCAAAACTTTTTGTGCGAATTTTTGGACCTGTAGTTTAGAGTATTTTGAATAAAATGGCTTTATCTAGTCATTAGTGTTTTTGTAAACACAACATTCTAAAAATTTACCCAAAGTAGACATATTTATGGTGAATGAATTTTTAAAACTTGACGAGCGCTTTAATATGTTAGAAGTTCGAGTAGTGAAAGCATTACAGAAAGTATAAATCGCCCTAGAAATTTCATAAAATACTTACCACGCCCAAAATAATAAGTTTTTTTTAAAGTAGTGACAAATTTTTTCCTGTTTAGCAGTCCTTTATAAACATATTTTTTTAATTCTCGGGTTACCGAGATAATAACCTAACCTATATACATAATAAGCTCAATGGGCTCATACCTAATAGTTTTTTTATTTGGTTTTGATTCATTATGTTATTGCTAGTTTTAACGCCAGTTTGTTGTAAAATTGTTACAAATATAAAAAAGTTGTTATTTAACTGCTGGTGTGTTGTTCATTTGTTGCAAGATTGTTACAAAAATAATTACTATATGTATACATATAGTCTGAAGACAGACTTACTTCTCTTGGCAATATTTCAATTCAAAAGGAATTTCTGGAGGAGATTAGGGCAACTCATCCATTTTATGAGGATGTTATAAATAAATTTGCTGCTATGAAGGATAGGAGAATTGATTTAGTATACACAATTTAGGTAAGTTGTAAAAAAATATTCTACCGCCTCTACATATAAAAAAATTCTGGAAAAAAATTATTGGGATATTTTCTTGCTTTATTTGCACTTCACTTACTTTTTCACCGGCGAGCCGCCACTGCGTATAGGACGCAAACCCCTGCTAATAAAATATTGAATTTTTAATTGATAAAAATGTCGATTTTACAAAAAAATAGTAAATAGGTTAGTTAACCGATATACGAAATAGTCGATGTCAGTTAAGATACCGAGTAATCGAATAAAATACCGAATAATACCAAATACTGATTATTTCTTAAAAAATCGAAAATATAATAAAAATCTACTTTTTTTCGATTTAAATAAACGGTTAGTCAAGAACATCGATTTATCGAAAAATTAATAAATAATCGAAAAAATGAGAAAAATCTGTTTTTGTAACAATTGATAATACTTTCTATACATTTTTAATCTTTTAATGAAAATCTAAGACTTGAAGAACCTTCCTGTACCTGTACCTCAAAAATATTTTTTTTAAAGAGCGCCCGTGCTAGACTTTGAAATATTGTCCATTAGGAATAGATACCCGTTTACCGCATTTAAATACCAGCTTCGTAAGAGGCGTTTCGGAAGTGCAACTAAACAAAGCTATAAAACAATTTTCAGTTTTAATTTTGGTTATTCTTATCCGTATCGAATATTTTATAAAACAAAAATACTTCAAATATGAAAATTAAACAAATTAGAACAATTAAAACTAATTTATTGCAAACATAAGAATATAAATGTTCTGGTGCTAAAGTTGAAATGATCATCACAATATTAAAAACAAATTTTGTTATTTGAAAATTTATCTTCTAATTGTTTCAAGCCACAATGATGAAATGATCATCACAATATTAAAAACCAATTTTGTTATTTGAAAATTTATCTTCTAATTGTTTCAAGCCACAATTTCATTATCACCGTCTCTAGGAACGAAGTCAATATTCTGCAAAATAATTTTTAATTCTCCTAAATTTAGGAAAGACTTGGATAACTTCACATTGAGGTTAACAGTTGACGTTGCGTTATAATCTCTTCGGGAGAATGTCGTTTTCCATGTTCTCCGTTGCCAAAGCATTAGGACTTCTGACGTCACAAGTACTATGTTGCCACATTCTGGGGCGCGAAAATATTTATTGAATCTATCATTTCCAAAAAAAAATTTACAAAACAACTTAATATACGAAAAAAAAATTATATATATATATATATATATATATATATATATATATATATATATATATATATACATACATCTACATAATAATATAAATAATTTAAATTGTGCGGTGTTGCCACTTCTACCTTAAGCTGGTGGCAAAATCAGTTTTCCAAATGGAATGCTAAGTATACGATCCCATTTTTATATGACCTTGAACATTCGAAACACTTTTTGTGTTATGTTTCCTGTACCTAAATGCAACTGTTTTCGAGAAAATGGCGCTTATTTGGCTTTTTAAAGCTCTGTAACTCCCGAACGACTTAACTTGCAACCAAAAGGTATGCATTTTTCTATCTTGGTTTTTAGTTATCTATCACCTGACACCAATTTCTACTTTGACAGGAAATGTCAAATTAGAAATTGGTTTGGGGAAACAGATAATTAAACTTAAGATAGAAAAGTGAAATCAATTTTGTTGAGTTACAGAGCTTTAAAGGGATAAAAATGTTAATTTTCAAGCACCGTTTTCTCGAAAACAGTTGAATCTAGATATAGGAAACATAACACAAAAAGTGTTTAGAATGTTCAGAACAATACAAAACTGCAATAATATACAGGGTATTTCATTTAACAAAATGCTACAGGTTTAAGCTAGAAGCGGCAACACCGCACAATTTAAAATATTTTAAAAATAGAGTTTAAGATCATCTATGGCCAGAGCCGAATTTTCAAAATAAGCTATTACTATTTATTGGTTCTCCAGATACTTCTAATAGGACATTAAGTTTGGGGCACCCTGTTTATAGTGTATCTCCGGATGAACGTGACTAACTATACCTGTACACGTTAATATTTTGAATTTTAAAAGAAAACTACATTCTTCATAAAAAGTTTTGCTTGTCTTGAAACTTGGAAAAACTAATGTTGGAATTTGACTTCGTTATACAGGTTGTCCAAAAATTATAAAAATCTTAATTGCCTTGAAACATCGGAAAGTGTTATTGGAATGTAAATTAGTTTTACAGGTTGTCCAAAAATTATTAAAATCTAAAAGTACCCAGAGAATAAAGTACCTTTATTTTTAAAGTCAGTGGAATATTTTATATAAATAATGTTTAAAAGAAACAGCGTGTTCTAAGGCCGAGTCTAGATAAATGTAGTTCGATTTTCGATTTTAGAAAATGTCCCATTTTGAACGGTACGTTTTTTGGTAAGGAATATGTTTAGATTAAGGATTTGTTAAAACTGGTCTGAAATAAAAAAAAAAATCTTTAACTCCTGGGGTCATTTCATTTTATAATTTTTGGGCTACCAATATAAAAAAATCAGATCTAACACATAATTTTTGTGATTTAAAGTTTCAAGGCATGCAAAATGCTTTGCATGCCTTAATGAATTTCTTTTTCTCCTAAAATTCAAAATAATAACTTTTAAAAGTGATTACAATTGATCTTTAAGTATATATATATATATATATATATATATATATATATATATATATATATATATATATATATATATATATATATATATATATATATATATATATATATATATATATATATATATATATATATATATATATATATATATATATATATATATATATATATATATATATATATATATATATATATATATATATATATATATATATATATATATATATATATATATATATATATATATATATATATATATATATATATATATATATATATATATATATATATATATATATATATATATATATTTGTTAGTTTTGCCCTATTTGCTATAGCCAAGATAGAAATCAGACTTTATATAGCAATCTAGAAATATGGCATATTATTGTGCCAGATATTTTTTTTCATAAAAAAAAGTAAGGTTATTAATTATTGGCAAATAATGAATCATTAGTAAATTCACAATGACAAATCTACAGGTAAAGGACTAATTTCTAAGGACAATAATAATTTGACTCCTTCGTTTTTGGTTTTGTTACTAACAGTTATATCTGTTAGTTGTGTTTACAAAAATATTTCATATGGCAGTAAAATTATCATGCGGGTTTTGCAATTTGCTAGTAATATTGTAGACAACGGCGCCATTTTATTCCTTTCATGATTGTTAGGTGGTAGACTTGCAGGTATTTTGGAACACTATATACACTTAAGTGCTCTAGAAAATTATTGTAAAATAAACAGGCGTTATTCGTATTCCGGATGTCATTATTACAATCAGTATATGAGTGCTAACCTGTGCTCTAGCCAGTTAGGGAATGTAATGAGTATATATTTTTTTCTCTTCGACGCTAGAGTACTCCTGGGGTCATTTCATTTTATAATTTTTGGGCTACCAATATAAAAAAATCAGATCTAACACATAATTTTTGTGATTTAAAGTTTCAAGGCATGCAAAGCATTTTGCATGCCTTAATGAATTTCTTTTTCTCCTAAAATTCAAAATAATCACTTTTAAAAGTGATTACAATTGATCTTATATATATATATATATATATATATATATATATATATATATATATATATATATATATATATATATATATATATATATATATATATATATATATATATATATATATATATATATATATATATATATATATATATATATATATATATATATATATATATATATATATATATATATATATATATATATATATATATATATATATATATATATATATATATATATATATATATATATATATATATATATATATATATATATATATATATATATATATATATATATATATATATATATATATATATTTGTTAGTTTTGCCCTATTTGCTATAGCCAAGATAGAAATCAGACTTTATATAGCAATCTAGAAATATGGCATATTATTGTGCCAGATATTTTTTTTCATAAAAAAAAGTAAGGTTATTAATTATTGGCAAATAATGAATCATTAGTAAATTCACAATGACAAATCTACAGGTAAAGGACTAATTTCTAAGGACAATAATAATTTGACTCCTTCGTTTTTGGTTTTGTTACTAACAGTTATATCTGTTAGTTGTGTTTACAAAAATATTTCATATGGCAGTAAAATTATCATGCGGGTTTTGCAATTTGCTAGTAATATTGTAGACAACGGCGCCATTTTATTCCTTTCATGATTGTTAGGTGGTAGACTTGCAGGTATTTTGGAACACTATATACACTTAAGTGCTCTAGAAAATTATTGTAAAATAAACAGGCGTTATTCGTATTCCGGATGTCATTATTACAATCAGTATACCGTGAGTGCTAACCTGTGCTCTAGCCAGTTAGGGAATGTAATGAGTATATATTTTTTTCTCTTCGACGCTAGAGTAGTAGTCTTGTGCTCTAAATTGGCATATTTGTGACTACGTAGTTCGGTGATCGTCTGGTATGATGGTTGAAGTGTGCTTTGGCTGACTTGAATTCGAGTCTTGGGGCGGACAATTTTTGTACTCATTGTAGTGATTACTTTTTAATAAATATAACATATTTTAAGTTTGGTTTACAACTAGCCAAAAGCCCAAACAAAACAAGCCCGATTCACCCAATCCCTACATTTATAATATGGAAATGTATGCAAAATGTAGAGTAAACGTAACGTTTTGACGAGGGTTTATTGCATTAAGACATTATAGTAAACGGTAAAATGCAGGCCCATTACATTCCCTAGCTGATTGCTGCGAGAGTTATAAATATGGTTTCAGATAGTGCCTTAAAATGAAAATGTAGAGTCAAAATTATGAAGGGCTTCTATAAAGTCTTTCACAAATGCGGCTAAAATGCAGGTAAACATTTTTAACAGAAACAGGTAAACTACTTTTTTGACACTAAAATTAAGTAAACTTGGAACCGTTTGGACCCTCTGACATCGGTAATAATTTTTTAAATGGAATACCCCACTTTTTATTTCATATTTGAAATCTGCACAGAGTTATCGACTTTTTTCATGTGACATACATTATACGTAATTGTTTTCAAGATACTTGGTGTTGCGACTTAGGTCAAAACGAATTGCACACTCCTATCTTAGTTTTTTATGGCCTTTCTTATAGCATTAACTTTGGTCTAATCGAAGGTAAAAGTTCATGAACTTTAAGAAAATCGAAAAGAAGCCAAATGCTATGATGAATTGGATTAAAGAAAGGACACTATAGGAAAGACTAAAAAACTGAGAAGTGCAATTCATTTTGCTCGTATAGATTGTACAGCCTCTCAAATTGTCAGTTTCCAGTTGTCAGTATCTCGAAAACAGTTAAATTAGGAAACAGAGTTGGGTACATGAAAAATTTTTCGATCTTTGCGCAAGTTGCAAAGATATAGTAAAAAGATTGGTATTCCATTAAAAAATTCTATCTATGTCACAGCGTCTAAACATATCGTTCAGTATACTTGGAACTAGTGTTAAAAGAATCGCAATTTAATAATTCGCGTTACGTGTTTTAGAGTGTTTTTATTATTATTATTTATATTATTTTTATTATTGCGTCGCTAAGTTTAGAATTAGACGGTTATGAAATTTCTTACAAGTACGAAGGGAAGGTTAAACCAAGTAGAATTAACCAGTAACATGGGTGTTATGGCCATTTGACCTCTCAGTGTTTATGGAAAAACATTGATGAAGGTTTTTTTTGCTTGGACAGACGACGAAGGTCTGGAGCACAAAAATAACCGTTGTAATAAACCATTATTTACATTAAACCATGATTGCCTTAGTGACTTCACGCCCTGTATTACAGAGCGCGGAGACGGAGTCTCCGTCGATGTTCCCCAAATACCTTTATAGAGTAGTTCTGTCATGGTAGTTATTGTATCACTACAACAGCTACTACTACATCACAGTTTTAGCCGGATGCTTGTAGGTTAAAGGCTGGAATTGTTCGCAAACGATCACGTTCAGAAGTGTCGTATTTAGTTGGGGGGGGGGGCGGACAAATGTATTTTAAATCAGCATTTGCGATAGTAGACTCGTGGACTCAAAAAAAAGAAAAAACTTGCTCGAACAAACGGGTTTGTTAATATCAAGCGTGTTCGTGATCAATTCATCAGTTAGTTCAATCAAAAGTTACCTTATAATTTTATAAAACCTGTGGTACGATGAATATGCTCAAAAATTCTCGATTTCAATGTAACAGGAATAAAACTATAGCTTTGGTACATGGTTTCGAAGAAATGACCAACCTTCGCTACGAGAAGTCAGTCACACTAAGTAGAAAAAGCCCATCCTCAATTTTTTGTGATAGGGTTGGCAAAAAAATGAACTTTTGTATTCTTAGGGTGGGCTTTTGGGATTGCTATGCATAAAAATCAAGAACTAATTTGATGTTCTTTCATTATAGTTATATAGTTGGTGTATTTCGGTAAGTTACTTAGTGCTTATATATTTTGGTCGGAATTTTTGTAGGGGTATTTGTTGTTGTCACTGCGCTGCTATTAAAAAAAAACATATTTCCTGAGCTGTACTAACTACTTTTTCTTAGTTCAGATCTGGCTTCTAGTGAGAATACTAATGTTTATTTTTACTTCCCAATATAACAGCCAATATATTGTATTATTGATTCACTATATAGGCTATATAAAGGAAGTAGTGGATTCGCAAATGTTTTCGAAAAATATAGGTTGGGTTTTTTAGCGTTTCCGTTGTTACCAAAAGCACATCCGAAATTTTCGCCGGACATGATACTCTATTACCACGGAGCAGCATATAGCCAACTATGGCGAAACTATTACCCAAGACTAATTAAATCGAAAGTAGGAAACGATTAACGCGCCAAAAACTAGTATACAATAGAAAAAGGATTGTTGGGATGACCGCTAAAGCAATGACATTTAGCCAACTATAAACACGTGTGTCTGACTTAAGGTCTTTATCAGTACCGTCAACTAGTTGATTAGACGAGTACGGCTAGCTATATACTAGTTCTTGCCGCGTTAATATTTTCTTCTCTTGCTAAACACAAATGTCGCTTTTCTCCTGTTGGTGACTCTGGTAATCTATAATCATTTTGGTGCTAGCTGTACTCGTCTTTCAACTAGTTTACCAAACTAACGTAATATTTCGAAAAATATTTTGTATATAAGAACGTTTTTTTTTTTTCATTATTCAGGGTAGCCCGAACGCTATGAAGCAGTCTACAAAAATCGAAAATATCTTTTGTTTTAAAGCGGTTAGTTAAAAAAACAAACGGTGAAACATGTCATATTTCTTTTATCTATTTTTATATGAGACCTTTTTGCACTATACAGGGTAGCCCTAGTGCAGATAAGAGCCACTTAAAGTTGAGAATATTTTTATTTCCATAGCGCTTAGTTTTTTTTTAATGGTAAAACAGGGCACATTTGTGTTCTTTTCTTTTGCATAAATAAGCATTTTTTTCCTTTATATAAGTTTAATCTTTTTAAAGGGCGTAAAAAGCTAAATTTTAATCAATAAACTAATAATACTACAAAAAAACATTATTATATTTTTTGCATACAAACCTCTACTGAAAAAAACATTCACATACATGTATGGAGAAGTCCAATGTTTGCCAAAACACATTTTTTAAAGTAAGGAACAACAAACAGTTTGTATAGCATGGCGGCTCATGTTTAATACGTGCATATTTTCCTATATGATTTTGTAATATCTGTATTCCCGGAATCCGGATATGTTGTGATTCAACATATGTCGGACGAACGTTGGAACGTTATGTACCTGGAAAGTTACGAAAATGCGAAACCGAAAAGATGATTTTAATTTTACATTGTTTACTACCATCAAACAACATTGAACATTATATCCCCATACTTTTGTGGTATTTTCTTTTATTTTAACTATAGATGAGAATATTATTTTGCGAATAGCTTTTATAATAGATTCTTGTTTTCTTATCGTTCTATTAGCTTTAATTGTTCTAATTTGGACCAATAACGTATTTGTCGTTCGTATAATTAAAAAGATGTACGTACGTGTGTTGCTTGAAATCGTCATTGAGAATGCAACAAATATTGGGTGTCCCAAAATGATCTTTACGCTTTGATTGCTTATAACTTTTTTTTTGAGATCTAATTTTTTTTGTTGAAAAGAAAAACCCAATTAGTTTCTTTGGTAAAATGTTAATGATCAAAAACAAATGTATACTTGAAAAAAATACAAATATCGGTCTTCAGTAAATAACAAAATTATCAGCGTTTGCCATGTTTCCCCTAATTCCCTACTTACGTGATGTAGCCCTGCATTTTATCAATTGATAAACTACAACGATTGTCAACAATGTTGGCCCTAATCCACTTCATTATCCGGGTTTTTGATTGAGCATCAAGCAGTAACAATTTAATACAAAGTCCACTATTCGCAATATTTCAACCACAAAGCATAACGTTTATTTTTTAATGTAGGCGATTATATTAAATCTCACTTTTACTCCCCCGTGGGAGGAAAGTATTGTAATCGTAAACAAGTCACCCTACGAGATGTTTTCAGATATTTACGTATATATGTCAGGGTCCCTTGATGCCGAAAATATGTTTTTCGATTTTTGTCAGTCTGTGTATTCTAAAAAAATCGGTAAATTTGTTTTTGTTACGGATCTTTCCTTTTAACAAAAAAGTTATATATGACCAAGCTTAGTTGAGCAAATAGTTATTTAACAATATATGTAGGTATACTAATTGTTTTTTATGTATTTTACGTTTCATTGTGAAGGTAAAAAATGGATAAACTGGTAGGTAGCATTCTGATCAATAAAAATGAAGGCCTAATAAAATGTTTAAAAGGAGGTCAGTGCCAAAAAAAATTGTGTATTCAATTGGCTTTAAATGTACAAACCTAAAGTGACATGTAAATAAACTAGTAAGACTTTCGTACGAATCTAATATGATGCAAAAAAAATGCGGCTTAATCATTTTTACGCTGAAAACAAAAATAGCATTGACAAATGTTTTGAAGGTATTAAATCGTGAAAGTTAAGGGCTTGGATTTTTTTTATGTTATAAATGAAATAATAATTTCAGTGAGTTGGTTAATTTTCTGGCTCATTGGTGTTACATATCCAATGAGCCAACCTTTATTACAGGATAAGCTGAGAGAAGTTTAGATATGATTCCTCGCCAAGCCTTCAGGTCGCACGTACTCAATATTACTTATTTATTTCTTATATGTTTTAAAATTAAGGGAGAAACATATTGCCGAAAGTATTTTTTATATCGGGCTTGCCGTAAGCTCCTTACAAGATCAATCATATTTTAAAAACATTATAGGTTTTTGGATGCACATTCGCTGATTATATGTGTACAGCATGGCATTTGTCGTTTATATTCGTCCTAAACGGGTTTATGAATAATTTGAAAAAAGGTGGAATGGGAAAGAATGGGTCCACAATAGCTGTAAGAAAAATTAATTTTATAAGCTAAGCTGTTTTTTTTGCAAGCTGGTGAAAAAATATACCATATTTCTGTATTTTTAATTTTTTTATGTATTAAATTATATTAAATATACAAACTTTAGAATATTTAATTGAATTACTATATTGGATTTCCTATAACGCAAACAGCAATATTGGTTGTTCGGTAACAGCCATGTCATTCACTCCAGTCATGTAATAATAATGTTAAATAAGATGAATAGACATATAGCTTTCTCCTTAATTATCTGAATTTAATACATTTCCTGTAAACATGTGGTTTTATTCGTGCAGTAAAATTGTAAAATGCTAAACTGCTTATTAACTTTCTACTGGTTTTAGTATTTTAGTGATAACATATTATATTGTATGCCTATAATTGCATCAATTTGTTTCATGCTATGTTTGCAGAATATTCTTGTACCTATACCAGATATATACGTCTAATAAAGTCTTACAGAATATTAATTAACAGGTGGACTTTATGGAAAGAACATGTGATTTTCAAATTAAAATTTCAATTTAATTTTAGACAAGATTTTTGCTAGCATTCTATAACGTTTTTATTTAAATAACGCTTATAAAAGGAGCGCCGGCGACAGTAAAAGGGAGTCATAAGATACACATCCCAAATAGGCATAAAAAGATGCTTTTTTAGGTAGACAAACAAAATGAAAATTGCTGTTACCCGTTACTAGTCCGAATATTTGATATTTGGTAGGACAACATTAAGAAGGGTTATGAGATACGCAAAAAATCATGCGAATAGCGTCATTTTTAGAACATACATTGTATGCGATATTAAATGAAAGCAAGCTAGAAATCGAGATTCTCAGTGACAACTGAATAACAGAATTTTTTTACGTATAAAATGGGCTATCACGAATAGATTTTTAACTAAGTTATATTATAACGATAATAAAAGCCCAGCTAGGACAAGGGCGCTACTGTAACGATACTTGAGTAAAAATAATTTTTCCATGCGGCGTGTATGTGACAATACAGATGTCTAAACGCTTGTAGATCGAATCCGAGTAACGACATTTTAAGATTTATTAAAATTCCTTTGCCAGGAGCAGAGAAATCGAAATTCTTAGTGAGATAACTCATTTAAAAGGCTACAATTTATATATATATATATATATATATATATATATATATATATATATATATATATATATATATATATATATATATATATATATATATATATATATATATATATATATATATATATATATATATATATATATATATATATATATATATATATATATATATATATATATATATATATATATATATATATATATATATATATATATATATATATATATATATATATATATATATATATATATATATATTTATTTTTATTTGACGTAACATCAGAGTCTTAACAGGGATACTTACTATGATCCCGTCCGAAAAATGTTCTGCAATGGCACATGGGCAGGCGAAATGATCTATTTTAGTCAAATGACGATCGTGATTTCGCTCTTCGTTTTGGTTTTATTTTAACTGAAATATAATCAGTTATAATAATATAATAGTTAATAGTTTTGACAGATGTTATAAAATGAAAATACCTGATACATTGAAAATATATGTTTATAAAATTGGCTTGGTAAAATAATGTTTTCGTAATTTTTTTTTTATTAATCTCCTAGAAGCTATTTCAAGTGCTCAATAGTCTACAGATTTTGCCTTTTCACGCCCGTATATATATATATATATATATATATATATAACAATAAAGTAATGCAGAAAGGTGATTAAAACATTGTAAATTGATACATGACACAACTCAAGATACAATTTTTATGTGCTTATTGAGAAGATTAAACTTTTGAGTTATCAGATATATTATAAAAGGCGTGTAAAAATTAAAGCGCAAATTTTCAAATATATTGTACAGGGTATATACAAATTAATGCAAAAAGATGAATAAAGCACCACAAACCAATACTATGTCACCGCAAAAAAATAGCGCCTCAAGCTCCATTTAAATTGTATTTTTATTTGCGTATGGATTAGAGTTATGTTTTTTTAAGGTTTATAAAATGTAAAATTTTATATAAAGTTATATTTGCAATGCAATGAATATATTTTGAAGTTATACCAAAAGATTTATTTTTAGTATTCAGATATATTATACAGGGCGGGTAAAAATTAAAGCGCAATTTTTATTTAGAATACAAATAAGCGTTTCCTCTCCTTATATTCGATATTTGATACTGTTTGATTAATCCGCACAGGGTTACCATTAAAGCCATCATTAAATCCATAATAGAGATCTGACGGTAGTTTTGATTATAAATGTTATAATTTTGTGAGTCCTGAAAAGAGCTTTTGGTACGAATAAAATATTCTATTTTTGCTCCAACCCCTAGATAGGACTTTTTTAAAAATTAAGTTAAATTAAGGAAAACCCAGAATAGGTTCTATTTAAGTATGTATAGCTCTATTATGTGGCAAAACAACAAACTGACACGAAATGTCACGTTGACATTCTATTATATTAGATATGTACTCCTTACTTTTCGTAAATTTAAAAAAAATCGATTGGACACTTGACGATCGACAAGAGGACCATGATTAATCTCAAATGTCTCTAACAGGTAAACATCAGTACTACCACGGGGTCTGAGCGCCTCCTTGCCCTACTTTGCACTGTTTAAAGACACAAAAAGTCACGTTTTGTAGAAGATTGGGCACTCCTAGTGGACGTTCTTGATTGCCCTTACCATTTGCACCATTTTGTATCCGGTTAGCAATATCACTGAGGGGGAGAAATGGCGATGTTTTTGTACGATTAGGCACTTCTGCCTTTTAAGAGGCTGAAACGGGCTAAACATGTTTTTCACCCACATGTCGGGCAAGGCGTCGTCGTTTTGCACCTGTTCTGTACCAGGTACGATCCATCATGGGCGTGAACAGACGAAATTTGTAGACTATTGGGTACTTGAAATTGCTGCTAGAAGAGGATCAATTTTTAGCTCAATGGCATTTTTTGCCGGGTTTCCCGATATTTTGACTAAATCTACTGGACTACTTGTTTGAATGCAAAATTTCGCATGATATGTGCAAACATTTGACCTAAAGGATTGCAAAAGTCGAATGGGGATGCGACAAATTGACCTCAAAAATAATTTATTATATTTTTAAAATAAGTAATATTGGTAATTAAAAATTAAAACAATTTGTTGTTAATACAAGGTATCCCGTATTAAAAATAGATTGTACAGAATAGTTTTAAGTATCTAAAAAGTAGTTTATTCGATCTCTAAAGCGTGTACGCGTTTTTTGTATCTGAAGATCCCCTCTCTGGACGTCGAAGTAAAGCTGATACCCATCATCATCGCATGCGCTGTGGCACTCATTCTGGCCCAGGCCAACATAACGGTCATTCTTGCGGGCGGAGTCGGCAAAAATGGATCAACTGTTGCGGTGAGAAGGCGTGACATATGTCAAGCACTAATCTAGGTTAAATAGAACAGGGATGCCACTAAACTGCTACTAATAAATAGTTCTTGGAAGTTAGTAAGTTATTTTTGGAAAGAGCAACACAATGTGCCATTGTAATTGTATCTTGCGTTCTAGCTACTTTTCTGTGTACATTTTCATATTAAATATAACCCAGTCACTTCGAGTTCAGTTGTTTTATCTACAAAATTTTGGCAGATAATAGCAAAAAAAAATGTTGTCACTTTTTTGCAATTTTTTTAACTTGGGTCTAAATTTTGACTAATTGAAAAAACCTCTGAAAGAGATGAAATTAAAAAAAAATAACTGAATAGAAAAATATGGTTTCGAAAAGTATAGGGAGTACGTAAAATAGCGTTGATTATTATTATTTTTTAGACTTGTTACTAACGATTTTAGACAACGCGAAAGGTCGAATTTAATGCATATGATGCTTTTTATGGTACTGTTCTTTTTACATCAGGTACAGCTTTAAAGAGTGAAACCGTGGGGAAATCGTTAATAAAAGACTAGAAGTTGGGCAATTTTACGAATTGTTGAGCTGCTTTTTAAACTTATGATAGAAATATGAATTGATTACCCAATTTCAGGCCTCCAATAGGTCTCTATTTTCTTAAATGGTCCCTATTTTCGCCCTGGTCCTTGTTACGAAATTTAAGAAATAAGAAAAGTTTTCTTATTCTCTAATCCAAAATTTTTCCCAATGAATTCGCCTGAACGATTTGTATGTGCCCCTGTTGACAAGGATGATTGTTATAAGCATTTTTTTAATCGTGTATAGATTTTCGTTTCGATTCTCGTGTTGGCAGTGAACTTGCCGTTAAGTGTGACTAATAATATTTATAATACTCTCTCCACAAAAAAAAAATCTGCTGTCGCTTCCCTCTGTAGAGTTTGTAAATGAAATTAATCGAATCATAAATAATCACATGTCGTAGAAAGATTGTTTTGTTGAAGTGTTAAATTGACAGCAATAATGGCAAAGTGCTATGTCCTGAATGAGTGGTTTATTTAAAAAAACTAATGGAGTAACAAAAAAAAAAAGAAAATTAACTTTTGTACTGTATACTCGGATGTATGGTATCTGAAGGTTTTTTTAGTGTTCAACAATATTCCTAGGGGTAATAAGAACATTTTAAATTGCAGGTTAAGTTAAATTTGAAAAAATAATTGAGGAAATTTCGCATCTTATATGGGAAAATAGCATTGAAATAACTCTGGCAAAGAAGGTCCGGCTACAAACTTCAACTGTCACTATCACTCAAAGAAATTGGCTGTTAAGGCAATAGTAGTCCATAATTTTTAACAAAGGCCCTTAATTGATTTGTATTTTTAATTTTTTCGTCCTTAAAGTCCACAATATTTCTAACCAGAAATGTTAGAAGGCTTCCAATTTGCTTTGAGAAGTTTTATCCCCAGGTCGGTACAGCCTTGTCAAAATATATTGTTTGGTTCAGAATCAGGGCACCTTTCTGTTTGTCCATATTTTCTGCATATTTTGCTCATGTAACAAGAAGACTTTTAAAAAACAAAGACTAACGTCGTTAAATCATTTTGTTTAGTTTAAGTGGCATCCCTGCATATAAGATGTACATAGAGCTATTTTATGGGGGGTTTAGAATGTCATAGCTTTGATGAATGATAGCAAGTAATTGGATTTTGGTTTAATTTTTAACAATTTAGGTGAATGTTAAGTAATATAAATAACGATGTTATAAAATTTATAATAACACAAGAAAGCAAGGCACAGTTCGGTGAAGGATATTGCTGTGAAACTATCCAACAGACATTGAAACCTTTAATATTGTCAAAACTATTTCCTATTTTATTGGATTCGATAAAAAAAGAGGGATTCCTGTTGGTTCACATTATTTTAGCTCAAATGCCTGATTATGAAGGTAAGTTAAAATACGATTGTGTTAGTCGATACTCGATGGAAATAATAATATTATGTGTATGTAAAAAGGGTAAGTTAAAAAGGCATTCACGAAATTATTCTAGCGTTCGGAAAGGCAAATTATTTCATCGATACGTAATTCTAGCCCCCTCATAAAAATAACCATTTTTAAATCGTTTTTGTGTCCAATAAAATTGCTCCATTGTGAACCTATTCGTTGTAGTCTGAATAGTAGTAGTAGTCATCGCATGTTTAAAGTAGTCAGAGCAGGTGTAATTAAAAATATTGGGAATGTTTTGCTTTAGCTTATGGTTGCTTGCTTTTTTAGAGTAGTCAAAGTATATATAGTAAAATTTTGTCAATTTCAAGACTAGTTTTAAAGTTTGCAAACAAGAATGAGTAACTCCTTTTGTCATGATAATAATCAATCGAGGTTTAGTAGTATTTTAGCGGTTTCATCACTTGAAGTAATAATGACTATTCAATTATTTCATCTAATGTCTTTACTTTCAACTAAAATGATTAGATGAGTCAAGTCAACAACTCTACAGGAGTTGTTGGTCGAGTCTAGTGATGAAATGACTTTGGCTTTCCTAGTTATAAATCCATTTGCCGCAATTAATACAATTTTTTTTAGAAATCATGGTTCTTGGAATTACTGTCCGACATTTCGTCTTCAATTGAACGAGGCATCTTCAGGGATCTTTACTCTACTAGGGCAGAATAGTAAATAAGTTCCTTGAGATTCAGACGAATTTTTATCCCTGATTGTGCTCGCCGAACCTTGAACCTGTATTAAGTGTGATGTAGACTATAACGCGTATCTCCATTGAAGGTTTTTGTATGTTTAACCATTTCAATAGACTATAATTTTTCGTTTATAGAATCCTGGAACCGACGCGAGGACCTTAGTTTCTTTTATGTCCAGTGATTTGCTGGTGTTCAGCTAGAGCAGATTGAACAAATTATTTCTTTTTAATACATCGTTCACCTTCCTTAGGTCTAGTGAATATTAAGCGTCCAGTTTCTCTCACATACATGTCTCTCCGGAGCAAGGAATTTTATATAATCATTCTTTTTGAAAAGGTACAACATCTGTCGGGGATCACAATCTAATTGTCTTATTTGTATTTAAGATTGTACGTATGTTGGACCGTCGAAGTACAATTACTTTATTCTATTTTCAGCGAAATATTCATTCCATCTCAGAGCTTCGGTCAGTTTCTATGTTTCCGATGGTAGAGAATCTTGATCAGCAATCGAAAGAGCTCTAAATACTCGTAAGTGAATTTCTGAGTGCTGTTGTGCTGGAAATTTGCATTTAAGTACCTATTTGTATGCGTCGGTTTTATATACACAGAATGTCGTAATGTACCTTTTTCCTTCCTTTTTCATTTGATTCAATTTCCATTGTGAATTCAATATTATTCGGTTGTTGATTAAGGTGGTTCAAAATTATGAGGATATTTTCCTGTCAATGAGACCAAACAACAAAATCATCTACATATCTAGATCAGTATTTTGGTTTTAGTGGATCCTCCAAAAATTGAAGGTCTGTTAAGTTAGTGTCAAGATTATCTTTGGGAACGAACTGGATTGCCTTAAGTTATTTTAAGAAATATGCAGTTCTTTTATGTAAGAATATGTTTTTCCTGTAAACGCATTAAGTGGTACATTGTTCTTATATATCTTGGGAATTCCGTAAAAGTTGCATATCTTGGAACTGCTCCTCGTAGGGTGAATGATAAGGAGCCATCTTTAGGTCGTATTGTTCTTAACTACATACATGGAACCACACCCAAAATGGGACGATTACTTCGGCTATCCAGCATACGTAGAATTTTCAATATAAATAGAAGATTGAAGAATGCTTGCGATGTACATAATATGTTGTACCTTTTCAAACAGAAGGAGTATATGCTCCTGAGGAGAAGTGTATGTTGGAGACAAAGGACGCTCAATACCCACTAGACGCAAGGAACATGTATTAAAAAGAAACACATTGTTCAATCTGCTGTAGCTGAACACCAGCATACAACCGGACATTTACAAATGTAAAAGAAACCAAGGTTCTAGTATCGGTTCCAGGATTCTATAAACGAAAAATTAGAGAATGTATTGAAATGTTTAAACATACAAAAAACTTGAATAGAGATAGCGGGTTACGGTCTACATCACTTGCGGAAGGATATTACTGTGAAAATATCCAACAGAAGGTTCAACGAGCACAAGTTGGGAATAAAAGCCCGCCTGAATCTCTCCGAGCTTATTCAGTGTTCAGATCTTTTAGATACCTAAATATGCCTTGTACAACCAAAAGTGAAACGTCGGATAGTAATTTCTTAATTGACCATAGCCGCGAAAGTTTCTATGTTAATATACATTTTTTGCAAACTTTAAAACGATACATTTTGAAAAAGCTTTATTTCAGCGTTCTTAAACGACATTTGTAGGGCACCAGTGTATTGTCTCCTGTTATTCCAATATTATTAGTAGTACTTCCAGCCTTCATAATTTATAAGAAGTCGGAACAGGCTATATACCAAACCCATCCGGTACTTTACATTTTTACGTTTGGACTGGTTGCGGCTAAGGTTACCAACAGATTGGTGGTAAGTACAATTTTTATGCTGTTTTCGAGTAGACGTATTTTTTTTACTGTCCTCGCCTATATTTTCTGAAATCCTGTATATGTTTATATTGTTTATCTAATCAGCATAGTAATCACAGAATGTTGTTTATAATTTGTTGAAGTTTTATTGTTTATTTTTATCGTAGAATGGGTAGCTAACACCATATTTTGAATAATGATTCCCAAATACGTCTAAAGTGGCGTACTGAATTCAGTATTCAGATCTCGTGGAATAGAGATCCCTGAAGATGCCTCGTGCAATCGAAGAGGAAACTTCAGACAGTAATTTCAATTTACCACGGCCCAACTCCAAAAATCCTGATTTCTAAACTGCAAGAATTTTATAAATTTATTCCCTATCAAGCTACTATTGTTCTATTGCCTTCTAAGGTCAAATTAGGAGTTTTGATATGGTATTCTCTGTACAGCGTGGTCATTTTATTATCAGCCGGTTGCACAAAACTTAATTGCTGTTTAGAATATTAAACCGAATTTTCGGATTTGACAAGCTGCTTATAGAAATCTAGGAACTCACTGCCAAATTTGACATTCCATTAAACATTTTAAACTTTAATTGAGCTTTCTGCAACCGGCCGGGGCCCTTTGTCTAGTTAAATAATTGTCTCTTTCTTGTTTGTTAACTTATAAATATAAAAAACACAGTAACAAATTAGGAGTATCTCTACTCTTCAAGTTTTTTGATCATCGGCTGATATATAATTTGAATACACTCGTCTAAAAGAATAGATATTTTTAGAATAAAGTATTTAGTTATATATTTGACTAACTGGATAGCATTTTTTTCTAATTCTAGTGTCATGGCGCACTACACTTTATTTGATAGTTTTCAGAATGTCCAAAAATTGAAATATTTATATACATATTTACAAGCAATAGGAAAAAAATATTTTTAGAAGAAACTTAAAAATATAATAATTCTGAAACTGCTAAATGAAATAGTGTGCTATGTCACTGAAATCATCAAAAATATATTTTAGATACATAATTTTTGATGAGTATATTATTTGCCACTCGATGTCGAACACTACTTAACAAAGGAATTTATAAGTTAAACGATAAAAATGGTATGATGAAGATAACATGACCATGCTCTAGAGAGCTTTGGAGTTTAGTCAGAGGCATTTTCCTAAATACTTTAATGTAGATGTTTTTCCGGAAAGAGGGTTTGACCATAAGGGTCATATTGAATAGGTTTTGAGAATTACTACTAGTTGTGCAAAGATTTTAAATTCGTAACTTCTTCTGAGAAATATTCATATTTTGTATCACCTTTTTGCAGAAGATATTATCCTTTTGCTCTGAGAAGGGCAAATTCCAAATTTTGCACCACACTTCATCTTTATTATCTGGCTGAACTAAGTCTGCGTTATCGTGATGCAGGAAGTTTTCATCGTCTATTCTTCCCTCTTGTTTTCTTTTTTTATTTTAGTTTTTATTGATATTATCAGTATATAATATTAATTTTAGTTTTTATTGTCACATTTTTTACTTCCAATCAATTGCATCGTCTATTAGGTTAAAGACAATGATTTGTATCTTTGAAGTGTTTTATTGTTATTATTATTATTTCCTTTAATAGTCTTATATTTGTTCCAATTTCATTGGGTTTTCTGGTCTACTTATTATTACCTTTTTTTATTTATTAATAATTTTTTTACTATTTTTTAGTAGTAATGCATAGTTTTAAAATATATTGATACACAAAAGTGTATTAATATTTCTGATTATTTTTGTATTAACGCTTTATATAATTTGTGTAAAATATTTTAAAACTCTGCAGTGCAGCTCTTTAATGTCCCCCATTTTATTTTCTGAACTATTCAAGGTAAAGGCACTAAATACTACGTTTTATATTCATTTCGTGGTTAAAGATTTTGTCCCATTTCCATTAATTTTTTCCTTTAAAATGATGCTCAGTCGCCTAGTTTGAACATTTAGGAACATAAAAGCTTAATCCGATCTTAATTGAATTGATAAAAGAATGCTTAACGTACACATATTTCATTTTTCAAAGGACTTTATACCAAAACCTCGGCCGCCGCCACACACTGGTCGAAATTAAAAAGAAACTTGGCAGCAATAAAAAAATAGTACTTTAAAATCCCCAATCTTAAATTATTTTCGTGAATACAGTGACACTGCAGGCAGCTAGATGGCTATGGAGCTAATTTACTAAAGACAACATTCGTCGTTATGCTGGCCGTCAAAGCTGACATTTTTTTCGCTTTTTAGGTGCATTTATGCATCATTTAAAAGTGCACAAAGTTGCGGCCTAGATAAAACCTTATAAACGTTTTGGGCAATATAATTGTATGATGGAGAATATCCAGCAAAGTATGTTTTCTTGGAATATTACATTTTATAATATTAGGTTTAGATTTGAAGAAGATCTGTAATATTAAACAATGCAGTGTAATCTTTATGTAATTCTTTAAATACTACTATTTCAAAAGTACTTTTGCTTATGTTCTTCGCACATCTCCAGTTCAACGTGTATGTTTATATATTCTCTAATACTTCTCTATAAATATCCCATTGACAAACGTTACCTCAAAATACCCCCCAAATAAAAAGTTGAATTTATGTTCTAATATTATTTCATCTTTTTCATACGTATGTTAGTTAGGGTTAAATCTAGTTAGTTTATTTTGACTAACTTCTGCAAATCCGATTAATGCAATATGATATTATAAAATTGACAACTTTCCTTTTTTCGAGGAGGTGAATAAGAGATTATCCTCAAAAGCAATCACTCTTCCCAAATGTCCCAATGTAGACTATGACACAGAAAATCTCCACTTGAGATGCTGAATCATCTGACGAAGACTGAGAGTAAAATATGTTTAGCAGGCGCGAATCAAGAGAGACATCATGACCCCCTCCCCTTAAATGGCCCAAGGTTTAAACCCACATCTTAAATAAAAAAATACTTATACTAGAAATAGTAAACATTTATTTGTGTGCATATTCAGTATTCTTATTTTATTGAATTCTTTTTTTTTTTGCAAGTTACACACTTATAGTGTATCTAAAGTCAATTGAGACGACATAAAAACTAAATATCCATCAACAGTAGGCGATTTCTTTGTAAAGCATGGGCTGCGTGATAGAAATTTAAACTTACTTTTGTAAACCGATTAACTGAATAGAAATAAATTTATTTAATATATCTATATAAAATTATTTAAACGTTCATACATCAAACTCGAATGAAAATTAAGAAAAAATACATTTGCCGCCAATAAATTTGGTAACCCACCGAAAATAAAATGCTGTTCTTATACTGAATCTTTAACGAAATACTTTGATAATACTTAATAATAGTCGATTGCATTCATTATAATAAAGATATAATGCGATGTGCCCAATACGTGCAACTTTTTCTCTTTCACAACAAAAACCAGAGTATATTATTTTGAGTAAAGTATTTTCCATAACATTATTAAGGTAATATTGATATATATATATATGATAAAGGATATATATATAAGTTACTTACCTTAGTTCTAAGGTTTATACTGTCTTTATGGCAGTTTATATATATATATATATATATATATATATATATATATATATATATTATATATATATATATATATATATATATATATACATATATATTATTATATATATATATATATATATATATATATATATATATATATACCCTGTATATATATTCATATATATATACAGGGTGTTTCACAACTTATCCACGAAATTAACCACATATGCACTGTTACGAAAGAAGTTGATTTCTCAAAAAAAGATGTAATAAAAGTCGTACAGAAATTGAGATTATAAAATAATACAGTTTACCAGTTCACTTACTTATAAAAGCTGTTCAAAATTGTTTCCATTGGCTTCAATGCAAGCTTGGGCGCGTCTAATCCAATTTCGGCGCACTAACTGAAATACACCTCCTTCCTGCTGTGCTTGAAGTCTCAAATTATCGGCAGCCACTGTGATTCGGTCACGCAGATCTTCAATATTCTGAACTGGAGTACGGTATGCCTCATTTTTCAAGTATCCCCATAAAAAGAAGTCCAGAGGATTTAGATCGGGAGACCGTGGAGGTCATGCAATTGGTCCACCCCTACCGATCCAGCGTATCTGCTGTACCTCATTCAAAAAATTACGAACTTCTAAACGAAAATGCGGAGGTGCCCCATCGTGCAGAAACCACATCCTTGCTCGGACCGCCAATGGCACATCTTCAAGAAGGACCGGCAAATCATTCCAAAGAAATTCCAAATACTGGTGACCATCCATCCGATCTGACAATATGAACGGTCCAATTAGACGTTCATCGACAATACCTGCCCACATGTTTAAAGAAAAACGATGTTGGAAGTTTGTCTCGACTATTGCGTGAGGATTTTCAAAGGACCAAACGTGTGTATTGTGAAGATTGGTTATACCATTACGAGTAAAAATTGATTCATCGGTGGCGAAAATATCAGCTGTAAAACGGGCATTTCGAGCATTTTTTTGCAACAACCACTCACAAAATCTTATTTTGAGGGGGTAATCTGTGGGTAGCAACGCCTGGACTGTCTGGACGTGATAAGAGTACAGTTGGGCTTCATGTAATATGCGCCACGCTGTCGCATGTGAAACTTCTGGTACCTGTTGGGCTAACCACCTTGTGCTTATTCCTGGATTTTCTTCCACAATATGCAAAATTTCTTCTTCGGCGTTTAAAATGCGTTGTTGGCGAACCCGACTCCCATCCGCCCTACGTCTGGGGCGCAAATCTCCACTAGCACGTGCACGTAAAACAATTGAAGTAAATGTTTGTGGATGTGGTATGTGCCTATTCGGAAATCGGTTTGCATACAAACGAGAAGCCGCTTGCGAATTTTGCCTGCTTCTCCGTACGCTAAAACAATATCCACTAACTCCTCATTACTGTACACATGTGCCATTTTTAATAAATATCGAAAAACATAAACTCGCAAAATTCTTTTTTAAAATTCACAAAAATCGACCGTTGTTCATTCAGATCACTCACGATACAGATTAAACATTATTTACATGTTTTTATCAATATGAAAAAACAAAAAATTCCTGGTATTTTGTTTTCTTTAGTGGATTGATACAACATTTGTTACAAGAAATTATTAATGAGTGTTGTGATATCGCAACGATGCGCGCAAAATACAGATTTTTATTTTGTTATTGACACTCAGAATTATAACTTAATTTCTGTAGGACTTTTATTACATTTTTTTTTAGAAATCAACTTCTTTCGTAGCAGTGCATATGTGGTTAAAATTTCGTGGATAAGTTGTGAAACACCCTGTATATATATATATATATATATATATATATATATATATATATATATATATATATTTATATATACTGCCATAAACACAGTATAAACCTTAGAACTAAGGTAAGTAACTTTATACCTTTATCAATATTTTTACCTTAATAATGTTACGGAAAATACTTAACTTAAAATAATACACTCTGGTTTTTGTTGTGAAAGAGAAAAATTTGCACGTATTGGGCACATCACATTATATTTTTATTATAATGAATGCAATCGACTATTATTAAGTATTATCAAAGTATTTGGTAAAGGATTCAGTATAAGTACAGCGAGTTTGATGTATGAACGTTTACATAATTTTATATAGATATTTTATATATAAATTATAAATTGGACCCACTATCCTGCTTGCAAAATTTGAATAAGTTATCTTAGAAATGTATGAGGTATATCAAAAAACTAAGGTATAAAAAAAATTAACACCCTGTATCTCTGTATACTGCCAACATTAGTACTGAGGTTAAGCTAGTTTAGTTCATCATGTACTAGCGCCACGTATATTTTTCTAGATCTTTTACAGACACCCTATATATAAAAGATACTTTTATACAAGCATTATTTTAATTTTAACACCCTGTATAATAAATAAAATTGAAAAAAAATTGCATGAAAACAGTTTTGATAACTTATTTCACCAAACCAAACATGTTTTACTCAAAACAAAAGACTTCAGACTAATTTCTGCCATGTTTTTGGCAAAATCGACCAGTGTGTGCCGCCATGAGATCTACGCTATGACTTGTGGTACCGACCATCTTTATCTAAATTGTTATAAGCTCTACTTTGCAGCCTAAATTTTAGATATATCGATATAATCAACCAACCAAACCAACAACATTCTAATATAATGGATATTGACTCAGATGGTGCCATTCCCTTCCTTGATGTGTTACAAAAGAATGAGAACGACACCCTATGTCATATTGTTAGTTGTAAACAAGAAACCAATACATACTAATATATATATATATATATATATATATATATATATATATATATATATATATATACATACATACATACAGGTCAAACTGGACGGTCTGTGTCTATTATACATGAAAGATGTATAAGTAAAAAACAAATTGCCTGTAAACCCGGGCATTTAACAGGACACATGATTAATGTAAAAGACAACAAGGTTCGTGCATCAATCTTGAGTTATTATAACCGGAAAATTAGAGGATCTATTGAAATTATCAAGCACCCTGAATATTCCAATAGACGTGGGTTGCGTGCTTCAACATGCATGGAAACCAATCATCAGTAAGTCACGCGTTGGTGTGCACAGATCGGATTAAATACCTGATCTCTGCTTATCGCAGCTCATTCGGTTTTTTGATCTTGTGCATTGAAAATCACTGAGGAAATCTTGTGCAATCGCAGGCGAAGTCTGAAAGCAATTCCAAGTTAACATGGCCTAAACGCAAGAACAATTTTTTCTTAATTTAGTATACTTTTGAAGTGTGCCAGATTTCAAAATTTTATCATCACTCGTTTAAAAAGTAAAGGGGGATGATTAAAAAGCCTCACTGTATACGTATTTACTGTAAAAGTTTAGTGCTTAAATTATTTTTTCAAATTTATCCTGAACGAACGTAGAGGTACTTCAGTTTGATGTCAGTATAAATGGGAACAATTTTTAAAAATTCGTATGTGGTCAATAGGTATCTCTATATCTATGATAAACGATAAAACGTTATTCGTGATTATGAAAGTAATAAACGAAACTTATTTTTTTAGGTTGCTCACATGACCAAGAGTGAGATGCAAATGTGGGACTATTCTCTGGTTGGACCAGCCATGTTATTCTTCAATCAGTATTTCAACACGTTCATTAATGAGTACATAGTATTGTGGTTAGCTTTGGTAAGATGTGTTCTTATATTGTCTATTCATGTAGGAAGTAGTTTCTAAATTTTTTAAAAGTTGGGTTTTCGAACACAACCTCACAACTTTTATTTGAATTAGTATACAAAACAAACACGTTTAGTTTATTAATTTCCACTTATTTATTTCTGCTCAAGTAACGGCTACATCGATAAGAAATTTTCTATTCTATTGTTGACTAAATATTAATTTCGTATGTGTTCAAAATGATGCACTCACTCATGGAGTTTTGAAACCTTCCCGGCAACAAACCTTAATTCTCAAAGTTTTGTTACAGTGCAAGGCGAGACAATTTGTATACAGAGTTTCTTTAATAGTCCTACGGCAAAAATAATTGTCTTCACTATATACCACCTAGTGTTCTAAAGGAATGCAACCCCCCAATGTTTGTACAGTTTCTAATTAATTGCAGCTATAACCCAGTAGCACAATCATTTTTTTTTATTTCGAAACTCAAAATAATTAGGAATCAGGCCAATTTTAAGAGCTATGCAAGTGCAAACAAAAAGCATTGCAAAAATCCGTTTTTTAATCGACTTAAAATAAAGAGAAGGTCATCAATTCGACCCTATGTATTTCTTTTATTTACATACATAGATTACCCCGGAATGGTTTAACTAATTTGGACGAAATTTTCAGGGAATATTCTGCATATTGCCGGAGTGGTCCGTACAGCAAACATATTGAAAAAATGTTTTTGAACTGTTTACGCTTTGCGACATTGATCAATACATGCGTTCACCATTTTATCAGGAAAAAGTATGTATGTTACCATTGTATAATATATCTTATTATACAATGGATATTACATATGCATATGGTTATTTCTTAAACCTGAAATTTACAATAAAACTCGTATAAATAGAACTAAAAAGGATAAACTAAAAAAATTGAAAGAGTGAAAAATAATATTTTATTACATATTGAAAAGTTTACTGTTTGAAGTCTGCGCCAAACTAATAAAGACAATAAGACATTATACTCATGGCATTAGACATCAAAACACTCAATACATAAATGTATTTTTGTGATTAAGTAATTAAGAATAATTTAGCGTCGACTTTACAGAGTACAATTTTCAACATGAAATAAAATATTATTTTTCACTTTTTCGTGCATTCCTTTTTTAAAATCGGTTTCAATTTTTTATAACTTTTTTATTATCTGTACAAGTAGCTATATTGGGCAGATAGAGTAATTATGTAAATGTGAAAAATTAATGCGAAGATATCCTAAACAAAAATGGTTGTGATTATTTTTTCCCAGTTAGAGTCCCTGTGATAATTCCATCACAAATATAGTTATTTTTCCCCCACCAACATCTGTCAATCTAAAGATCTGAAAATCGTAAAGGCGCCTGGGAACTAAATGGGTAATAATTCCGCCAAAAATCATTATTTTTTGATGTTTAAAAATCAGTGTGAAAGGGGAAACCTGTGGCCACAACATATGATCATTATTTTTCCCTGCAAACTTGGCACAAAAGGCAGCGCGTGATCCACGTTTACAAAAGGTGATGCTTAGTATCGAAAGAAGAATAGGAAGATCGTGAATTCATCTTTAATTTTATATATAAAACATCAGGAAAAAAGTTTTAAAGAAAAAAATCCGATCATAAAAGCCGAGAGGGATATTTAAATTTCTCAAAAACTGAAGAACTTCTAAGCAACTTTAAGCTTGAAAGTAGACATTTGAAGCGTTCCAATTTTACTAAATGTGAAACGCTATCATAATTTATAAGGTTTTTACTTGCGGTTTCGGTTGAGCATGAGAATTTTGGTACTAAGTACTAAAAAGTAAGATTAACAAATTTAATACTTATTTACTGCACAAGCCAAACAAGGTTTTCATGGCAACAATATTGCTCAAGACTCTCTATGGAAGACAACACCATACGGGCAAAATTAATAAACAATTATTTATAAAAAATGGTATTAATTATGTAAAATATAAAACTAAAAAAAAAAATTCCATAATTTTTTCCTACATTTTAGAAATTTAGGTAAAAACTAAACTCAAAATTATTACAAATTTTGAGCCTGGACGCATATTGTAAGCAGAATACACTTCATCTCGGTCAATATGAGCTTTATTAGCGCTCTGATTAAACCTAATTGAAAGGTGGTGCATTTTGTCATTCCATTATAAGCAGCTGCAATAAAATGGTTTATTAAATATTGTTTATGTTACCAGTGCAAAATAAAATACTATTTGATATAATGTAACCGCACGATATACGTCGTTGTGGGTACATCTGAAAGGCGAAAAAGCTGACGGCGTAGAGCACTGCATTTTAGTCAGATTTGAAAAACGTATCGGGGTTTGGTCATAGCCAATCAGAACTCTAAGAAGGCTCAAAACTTCCATTGACCGAGACGCGGTCATCAGTATTAGTCGACTAATACGTAATCAAACAAACAAATCTATTTAGAAATTGTTCACTTCTACCGGAGGCAGTAATATCGGCTATTTCACTTCTTTTCAACACCAATTGCATCGTTTCCTTAGATACACACAAAAGCCATTCTAAGAATCCTGCTGTTTTTTCAAAAAAATTGGCAATTTGTCTATTATTTAAAGTGTAGTTTGTGTAACTAAGAAAATGAAGGTGATCCTGAACCAAAATGGTCCTTATGTTTTTTCCTAAATATTTTTCTCAAATAAATCGATCAGAAGATAGTTAATTTTCAACCACATCTCTCGTCAAGAAAAACTCTGAATACTGTGAACGGGTCGGTCGAGGGTCTAAATTTACAATAACTCGACCAAAAAATATTTTTTAATGCTTAAAAAAATGAATTTGAAAGGGGATATCCGTGTCGTTAAACTTTCCCAAATATGGGAAAATATGTTTATTTTTGTTTGTCTTAATATTTTTACAGTTTTCAGATTTAATCGTTTTTTAATGAATAATTGTTTATTTACTTTGTCGATATGGTATTAATTATCTTCCTTAGAGAATCTGGAACAATAATAGTAGTGTATTGAAAGCCTTGCGTCAAATAAAAAGCTCAGAAATTATGATATCGCTTAACTTTTAGAATCATTGGAAAGCTCGAAATGTTTACTTTTAATGTCTTCATTTTTTTCTTAGAGTGTTCCAGTTTTTGGAAACTTAAAAGTGTTCCATTTTTTTAACATAATTTGAGGACTGTCAAAATCCGATATTTTTCTTAAAATCGCTTCTTTTTCCGGGTGTTCTTTGTACGTTGTAATTGAATGAAAATGGATCATGCTGCGAACGCTTTATACGCGCTACAAATTTATACGAGATCTCGAAGAGATACAACTTAAATGGCTTGCTTCCTAATTTTCCTGAGGTCCGATGTGAAAAATGGCTGTTCTTCCTGGACTAAATATTAATATTTTGAGATGATTTAATAAAAAATTTTAATTCCACATTGAAAAAATAAGTAATTTTAGGCAATACGCTTATTTCCTATTTTAAAACACAATGGTTGAAAGAATTCTAATTTGGCTGTTCTGAATGTGTAACATAAACCAATTCATATTCATGTAATTCTTATATTTTGTTTTTATTGTAGGTATGGGTTACTTTGGACCTTCTGATTTACTGCTCCAGGGTCTGCCACGAGATTTGTACCTACCTTAGAGTCGAACTATTCCGGATACCGTATCCCGGGGATGTCCGAAAAGTCCACGAACCCCCCGCCGCCTCAGAGAAAAACGGTACGAAAACGCATAGGAAAGTTAAAACCCGATTTTCGTAAAATACGCTTTTGAAACTTTAACGTTATATTGCCAGCGTTGTTGTGGTTTTTATTATGTGCGGTCCCTCTTTTTTTCTTTAGATTTTGGTCGACTTGATTACATGTAGCTTGACCTAATGGAATTTTTAATTTTTGTTCTTTCCACGATAAATGGGAGTTTAATTTAATGGCTGTATCTAGCTAAATGTTAAATTAGTAGTAACGATTGCTTACACTCTGTATATAATATATTCATGGGTTATAGTTTTAGTACCTATTATGGCTAAAAATATTTCCTCCGAGTCGAGCTCTATATGAAAATGTTTTCTTGCCTACACATCTTTATTCAGTCACTTACATAATTTGTTTTATTATTTTCTAGTCTTTTTTTTATGAATAAATCTTTTCGTTGCCTTATTTTTATCTGGAATTTAATATCGATTTTACCCTGCTTTATGTTTTCTGTGATTTTAGTTTTAGTTCTATTAAATCGACATTTTTCTCGGTTTACACTTATCTGCTTTAAAACGTGCTGTTTTATAATATTCCACCCCAATATTTTTTGAACCAGAATAGAAATTTGAAATATGGCATAGTTCAGCAGCAAACTAAATAATATTTTCCTGTCTTATGTCCGTGATCATATAAACATTCCGTACAAACCTGCGCAACCGGGACCAAATGCTTATTTCTTATTGGCTGGAAGAGTAGCGATCACTATCAATTACGCCATTTCATATTTTATATATAGGTTTAACCTGGGTCAGATATACCTACGCAACAAAATATTCATAATAAATTGTGTCAAAAACTGGCTCTTACTTTGTAATAAAAGTTTAAGTTTGCCTTAAAAGAAATATTTTAGTATGTAAATCATATGGAATTAGAAATTTAAACATTGAAATATAATTAATAGTAGAAAAAATTGCTTCCCACGTAAGGATTCGAGCCACACCTTCCGAATCTTGGTTCACTAACCTCTACACTATGAGAGGTTAGGATAAATTAAACAGTCCCGTTCTCCATTAACGTTGCAGCCAATAAGGAACGCTGTGATCCCGGTTGCGTTAGTCTGTACAGAATGTTTATATACGTCCCGTGATAGAAAATTTTGAGGTGGCATCTGAGCACCATGTTGAAGGATCTTTTCAATCTTAAATTATACCCAAAATATAGAGACGGTAGATCCTGAAGAGTAAACGTTCTTGAAAGTATTTTATTCCTCACTATCCTTAATTGAAATAATATTATGAAAATGGGTGCCCAGTGCTGTACTTTTGTATTTATAGGGTATTCTCATTTTAATTAAAATTAATTTTTTTTATAAAGCACACAAGATATAAAATAAATGAGTTTTGTAAGGTTTCAAGAATTTTTATTCTCCTTTTTGAAAATGATTTAAGGTTGAAAAACCTTTCAAAATATGAGCTACTCGACCCCTCTTTCTGATTAATTTCTTTATTTAAAATAGGACTCACCATTTTAATAATAATGTAAGGACGTAGCCAATGCAAGCATCAGATAAGTGACCCTTATAAAACGTTCACTACAGAATAGGGCTTTCAAATGTTACGGTTAACTGATCAAGATTTTTATGGTTACCCCGAAAACAGCATTTTGAATAATTGGTGAACGAAAGTTCGATTAACTGATCTGCGTGCCGACCTTGCTGGAATCTAAATTTTGTGGTGGTGGGAATAGCAGGACTGAAAGGGAATAGGCTACGTTATTTAACCCGGTAATTTCTTCACCGCCGTAATTCATGACGGTGGGCTGACTGGAATCTCTTTTTAAGTTATGTTTAAATGGCCAAAATTATTTATTGTTTTTGGGGAAAGACAATTCGGTTTCTGTGACATATTGAAGATAACACTTCAACAACCTCACGTCGTATGTTATAATAGGCTAAATACTCAACATGTTGTTCGGGTCCTTTTATAATTTGTATAGGCGATTTTTTGCCGAATAAGCTTTTTTAAACCATACCGTTATGGAAATTTACAGTTAACTAGGATTGTCTTAAAAATTTCAATCAAAAAAACAGGAATATTTAGTCTGCTTTTGAAATGTGGACTATTGGACTGGTTCAAAAAATAAAAGTGAAGCACTGTTTAATACTTAACTCTAATTGGACAGGTATATCCAATATATCGAGCATTGACCTTTTAGGTGTCGACAATAGAAGAATGAAGCAATGGCGTAACTACAAATACACCCCCCCCCTCACGCCCAGTTTTCAACAAAGGGCCGTCTATATGCACTTACCGACAGACAATAACTGATGACTAAAAAAGAAGTCATCCATATTTTTTCTTGGGCTCCATCACGTCTTATCTCCGGGCCCCCCGGATTACAGCGGCTAACGGGGGTGTAGCTACGCCATTGGAATCAAGTTTATTGTCTTTTCGCAACTCAATAAAACTACGATAACTATATAACGAAAAATATTTAAAAAAATTAAAATTGCAATCATTTTCTCGTTCTTCGGCCTATGTGAGCGACGTAATTTTCGTAATTATTTTTCAGTAAATGTATAATTAGGTATTTTGATTGAGTTGCAAAAACGCCAAAGAATTTCCTTTTAATTCCATATGCAACAAATAAATTGAATACTTTTAAAAAAATTAGCTTTATTGTTAACGCATCTGTTACAACGTTTATCCTCTTATTAGTCTGAAAGGCCATTTTTGAGGGTTAACTTATTTCCAGCGTAAATTTTTGATATTTGTATATATAATATTTCATAAGCCCAGTCCAGTCTTTTCCGAAATTTGAAATAAAAAAGCTATATATAATCAACTATACCAATTCAATGACACTGATAATAAATGTCCACATATTCGAATACTGGCTAGTGCCAAATTGCCAAAATGTTATTCATTATAGTATTGATGTATATAGAGAAACTATACATTTTTTTAATTTTCAAAGTGTTCACTTTTTATTTAGACTCGTACTGAAAAGGCGCAGATATTGATTTGGGTTTTAAAAATCAGCATTAAAAAATTGTCTTAAGTTAAACGTTTTTTTTCATGAAATATTTTTCAAGACAAAAAATAAATATATACATCTTGTACATCTATACATATTCATCATGCAAACTTGAAAGATGTCAAAAGAAAGTACAGTGATAAGGATTAAAATTTTTGGTTTTACAATTTGTTGTCATACAGTAAAATATATTTAATATAAATCAAGTTGTTTTATTGTCAGTTTTAGTACACAGAATTTTTTTAAGTGCATTAAAAAATATTTTTGAGATATTTAATAACACTAACACCTGCCATAACGATAAGGTTTGATCTAACTTAAATTTTTTTAATGAATGCGGGGGGAAGAGTTTTTACTAAAAAGGCCTATGTATATATTTGATATATAATAGTTAGTTCGTAGTAACCCAAAATCATTTTAGAAATGATTTTAGTGGTTTGGGGATAGAAATAAAGTTAAAGTAGCCAAAATCCTGTAATTTTAACTGCATTTTTTAGCTTCATAAGTATATGATGTTCTAATTGGGACACACTTATAATAATAATATATTATTACATACTATATAATTTTTTAACAAAATTATACATTATGTTCAGGTAAAAAAAAAGACACAAGACTATATACGAAATACATTTTTTCATTTACAAAATTTGAAACCACTGAAGGAAAGTCTCCTCTTAAAAACGTTGTCTTTCTGATGGGGTTTCGGTAGGAATTAGACATTTCATTTTGTGAAGTTATACAAATGCATTGTTTACAGAACCTAAAATGGTTTAAAAAAAGTATTCATGCATATCATCAAGTGTAAAGAATAACTTAGATTGTGATAGCAGTAACATCACGGGGGAAGAGAATCCTGAGTAATTGCGCACCGTCCAATTTTTAAAAAACAGCGTTTTTTTTAAATTTTTATTTACAAAAGCATGAATATAGTGGCTTATTTATTTATTAAACATGATAATTTATTTAACTTAAAAAAAAGTCGAAATTCTAACAGTTTTTTTTTGTTTTAAATCTTGTCTATTTTTTAATTGAATGTAAAGAAAAAACGATTATATTCGATGGAGAATCAAATAACTACAAAAGTTATTTGTAATTAACATACATTTTATTTTAATTAAAAATTAAATATTTAGTTTTTTTTAATAGGGTTTTGTAATTATTTGGCTTTTCTTTTAAGTAAAATCGTTTTTTTTTCTCTACATTTAATTATAAAAGTAAATATTTAAAATAAAAAAGTTGTGAAAATTTTGCTTGTTTTTTAATTAAAAAATTAAAATAGGATTTCTAATTTATTAAATGTTTTATTTTAAAGCAGTTGAGAAGAAAACAAAAAACTACCGACGATTCAATTTTCAAATTGAATTGCAGTTTTTAGTCCTTCTATTAGATATAAAGAGTAAAAATTTGGTATGCCTATTAGTGACTGATAGAAATAGCTACATTTGTACAAGTCTATAAAAATTGCTTAAATGCAAGTAAAATTATGAAGAAATTCAAAAAGAGATGGATGAGATTTTTGTAGGTTATGTAACATAGACATCTAAAAGCAAGGCAGTTTTATCGGAAATTTGAAAACGAAGAAACTGATTTTTTTCTGGTTCCGTTTGTACTAATAGTCTATTATATTATACTTATGCTTTCGTTAAAAAAATTCTTTTTTGTAAACAGTAAAAAAAATTCCTCCGGTTGACGAGCAATGCGAAAACACAGGATTCCCTTCCTCTGTAATGCCACCAACATGTCTAAACAAAAAACCCTATTTTTTTTGTTTTTGCAAAAATTTCTGGTAGATTGACTCTACCAGAGCCTTGATTTCTTAATTGAAAGGAAAAACATATACCCAGTTAATTTAACCATAAGAGTTGGGATAATAATTTAAAACCCAAATCATGTCATGTGCCAAATTTGGAAATATCATTAAATCTTAACTTCATTGAAATGTACGTTACTATTCGATTGTTCTATATTTACGTCATTTCGTGCTAATCTGATTTACAAGTGCTTTAGTTTATATTTGCAACCATAATGGTAGCGTTATCTATATCCCATGCTTTCTTATTTATTGCGCGTTATTTTTGAAGAGGGTTTAGAGATGCCAATTGTAGAATTATAAAGAAACGTGTTTTACTTACTAAGTTGAGATATACAGGGTGCAACATTTAACAGGGATGTGTTCTATGACTTGGAAACTACTTAAAATTTGTAAAAACTGTTTTAATCCAAATTGGTTTTTTCCACTCCAAATCTTTTGATAGTGACGTCATTTTTATAAGCATATTCTTAACACCTTTTATGTAACATATCCTATATATATAAATTTGCTCCAAGTCCAATCATTTGGTCAATAGAGGGTGTGCACAAATTTCGAGTCACGACTTTCTCAAAAACAGTTAGGTATAGAAAATATTACGTAATATGTGTTTAGAATGCTCCACTGATCTAAAAAAAATAATATACAGGGTGTTACCTTTAAAAAAGTGTGACATCGTAAATTTTACATGGATGACGTCTTGATCAAGTCTGCATTAGCAAGAGATCCAGAATCGATTAAATCAATTTGATGAGCAACACAGTTTTTGCAAATTATAAAATTAGTTTCCAAATTATAGAATTTATTCCAGTTAAGTCTTCCACCCTGTATGTAATACATATCAAGTGATTTCATACTATATAAATTGTCGATATCCTTTTAAACGCTCAAAAAAAATAGCACAATTTGCACACTATAGGGCAAATCTGATATCGACTAGAGGCAAAACTGGCATTCTTTTTTCAAACTTAAAGGTTAATTTCACTGAAAACTGTTTTTAGGATAGTGCTTGCTATTCTCTTTCTGAACTAATTGATTCCCTATATTTTTTATTAACATTCTCACTTATGTTTGATGAAAAAGATAATTTAAAAATTCCCCAACTCGCTTTCTTTTTTTATTTTTGTCTTCTTTTAGCTAAATAATTTGTCTTTGACAGTTTGTCAAAGATTTATTAATTTGCCGTTCTTAAAAAACCGAGATAAAAAACCTTTCAACCATTCGGTAATGAGCGAACAGGGCGGGGGCTGGTCATTAGCATCAAATAAGTTGAAGTGCGACACTTTTAAAGACAAACAAACTTTCTCTTTAAAAAACTAGAGAACATGTTGAAATACTAATTTTCGCTAAATCTTCCGGTTGGTTCAAGTACCGCAAATTGTAGTTAAATTGTCTAACTTTGACTGATAACAAAGATTAATTTCTTTATGGAAATCTTCATCCACTGATTCAAATTTAAAAGAAAAAAATAGCCTTTGTATCTAATTTTATTATATTTCTTATATACATTTATGTCGTAAAAAGTGAATATAAATATATTCTTCCAGTTTAATTATTCAGCATCTCAAATCTGTTGTGAGATTATCTAGTTTTGATCTAAAGTTTTGTCTGCTTTTTCTTGCACGATCCCAAAAAATACTTAAAACATGTAACAGGTGTAACAGATACCATTTACATTTTTTAGTTTTTTTTTTAAATAAAAAAACGTAACAGTGACTGGTAATTTTATATAACTACTTTTTAGCGGTATAATGTCCCTCTCCTTCATATGGTGTTTTTTTTAAATAGATAACGTAAACGCACATTTATCATAAACTGTATCATTTTGTTCATCCGGATCATCCAACTGTAAACCAGAAGACCATATATATTTATAAAAAATGCTAGTTATGTAGATAAAGCTGTGTTGTGTGATATGTCATCTACTTAGAGCTTGATTTAGAACATGTCAATGTTGGTGACACTAATTGTTAATATGTACAGTTTGACATAAAAGATTGAACTAGTTGTTTTTTCTTTAATTTATTGTCCCCTTATTTAATTAAACTTCTTGTTCGCGGGAAATAGTTTAGGATGAATTTTGTCCAAAATTTTAGATAAACTTATTTTTAAAGAATCTAAATCTAACCTAACCTAACCTTCATTAAACCTAGAAGTAGTAGTGAATTACTTTCTTGCGAATAAATCAAAAAGAAAGCGCTGAAACAAAAGTGCTTACGGTACATCAAACATATAACCCAAGTGGTATTTCCAAACGTGTTTTCTATATAGCTTAAACACGTATCCCAGAAACATAATGTTTTTAGGATCTATATCGGATATTTTCTACGTCTATTCGGGATTTGAAATCATTTTAAGCTTCATAAGTCTACAGCTAAAACCGCTAACATTTAGAATAATAGTGTGCCTTATAATTATAATAAAATTCTGTCTATTGTAATTTATATTCAAATAACGAAAATAAGATTTTAAATAAAAGTTATGCTTTATTACCATATAACAATAAAGTTGGCGTTTATTCTATAGTACAACCTAGTTCGTTGCTGCACTTAGTTATTTGAGCATACTATTCTGTCGGGTAGATATAGCTAGTACAAACTTTTTACCCTTGATGTGGGGGGAAAGGATTGTTTGATTATCTCAAAGTGAACATAAATCAATTATATGTTTTATTTTTACCAGCGGTGGTAATTCAAGTTCCATAAAACCCAATCGAAAATAAACACTATTAATTGCATAGTGAAATTCTTTTATATTATAAAACAGTTTGTATCCAAATTTGTTTTGAGAGCACAAAAACCCAGTTAAAATGTGGCTTGAATATAGACGCGCTGGTACGCTAGAAGTGAAGAGGAAGCGAGTTGGAGATGCATTTTCAAAAGGCCTATTGCAATCGCACAATTGTTTGCTTTATTCAGTTCAGTCGCTTCTTTTTAGCGATTCAAAAAATTGTACTTGTGTATTAATACGTCGTGCATCCACACATAAATTGTACTTAATTATATCGGGTATAGGACTGAGTAGTATAATATACAAAATAAAACTGGGCCTGCGTTGAATATTTCGAAAAGCAAAATTCATATTGTTTGTTCGAAGATTAAAGAATAAACCACAAAAATTTGATATATTTACAAAACAACTGATTTTGGAGATGTGCTAAAGATAGAAGAAAGTATTTTTTTTTCTTTTTAAGGCGAAGTTAGGATAAAATAAGGTTTTTAAAGATTTAGTAAACATATGGATGTAAATAAGTAATGTTTCACATCGGTTTTAAATAATTTCAACGTAAAATCTAATATAAGTAGCAAGAGGGACCGTGGGTAATCTTAAAATGGTTAAGTATTTTGTATTGCTAGAAATATTTAAACCACATTTATAACATGCAGGACTAGATTTTATTTAAATAGTCAAGTCAAAAACTTATTGTTATAAAATAGTATTTTTGCATCCCCATATATCAGCCGGATTATATAGCTAATATATAGACTATTATGAGGAGATATTAGGTGGAAATAAAAGGTCTGATTTTTAAGATGAAAAATGTACTTTTAAGAACAAATTGTGGTAAATGTATATCCAAACAGAATTTGCCCTCTCGATAACGGAGAACTGTTAAACCGATTCTTTTCAGATGTGCCTCTAAAATACTCAAGGTCAATATGGGCAATATGAATAAAGTTGTATTTAATGCTTTTCCTTCATTTTTTTTTAGATTTATGTAGCAAACAAACATCAGAATTAGCATTATAGTAATTTATTTTTTATTCATATGGCCCAATGTCTCGCGAGGATTAGATTTTGCGTGTCATGGGCATAGATCTTCTATATTTTTAAGGGGGGCAAAAAATCTGAAAAATATATTTTGAGAAGGCGCCAACTAATTTCAGTCAAATTGAAAACAGAAATAGTTGGAGTCCAATGTTTTGACATTAATAAATTGTGGAAGTCATTGGCGAAGATACTTGATATTTTTGGGTTATAATAAAAAAAATCTTAAGAGATTTCAAATTGAGATCAGAAATGGGGTATGCAAATGTATTTAGGCATAAATAATGTGGGACTTACTGCCGTAGTATAATGTAAAGTATTTAGGGATATATTGAGTATGTAACGTGTAAATCGCAATAACATTGATAAACAAAAGTTCCCCATATAATTACCATTTGCATTTTTGTAGTGTTCAAAAAATAAAATAACTAAATAAACGTCTTGAGGCCATAAAATTGTGACGTTGGTATACTTCACATATTTTTTGGGTTATACAAAAAAATCTTATCCAAAAAATTGCTTAAAAAGAAAATTCGTTTAACAGACAAAAAAAACTTTTTATGTTTTAATCACAAATTATCACTTTGGGACGAAAATAATAATAAAATCTCAACGTTGCGACAAAGTAAAATAACGAATTGTTGACTTTACGGATGCAATTTAAAACGTCCAATCTTTTGCACATGTTTTAACTTAATTATGAAAATTATTTAAGACGAACAAGTTAAAAAGGAAATCGTCAATTCGGCATATGCGAGCTTACATAAATTAGTTATGCAGTAGATAAAATACTAAATATATTTCAGGCCATCACAGACCACTCTACATAACGACACAGCATAGGCGAATAAGGATCTAAATCAGTCACAACCACTCTTAGTATACGAAACGCCATATTGTTTGGCATCCTTGTCTGATATACGAATTTTCCATAAGAACAAATCCTTATGCTGTGCTGTATACATTATGCAAATACGTCTGTGATGACCTTGTGCCTAACACATCGTAATCAGCCTTAGACAGTATCTTAACATTTATCAGAAGAAACTGAATGGGTTACTGGAACAAGTGCATTTTTTCAGATGAAGACGTTACCACGACTCTGCTTCAAAAAGAAGAAATCTGAGGATGGTTTTCACTAACAATTAGTATTAAGCGTACTTAACTCGAATACTACTAATATAGGATTTGGTATCTATTTTTAATAAAAATCTAGTCTAGTTACTAAGTAAAACTTTTTTATGTATTTTTGATTCTCCTACACCAAATTTTGTTTAATATGAGATTGGTTAAATTATCACACTCAAAATATGCACGTTAATCCTACATACTGACTCTCAATATTGACTAAGTAGTTATAACGATTAGAGGTTTTAACAACGGGGGTGTCAACACTCGAGATCTTTGGAAGTGTGGTGGTTTTAAAATTTACGATTTATTTACAAGGCAGCATATAACCTTAGAGCCTATATGAAATACCACTTAAAACGCTAGTTCGATCAGATAATTGTATCGTATTTAGGTTTTACAGGGCTCGAACCTCGTAATTTTGCACCACACACAAAACACTGACGAAAACATTTTTAAAATAACTGTTATTTACTCAATCACGCAAATAAGTTTCACAATCCGCTTTGAGAGTATCTAGAGTGTTGCTTATCTACGACGTTGAGGGTAAAAATTCGATCGTCAACAGTTTCACCATCACGGTGCACTAATGTATTCAAAAAGAAAAATTTTATATTAGGTGAGTATATTCAGTTCTTGTATACATTTTCTAACACACGAATATCACTATCATAAAATATTTGTGTCAGGCATTTACATAGAACATAAATAGGTACTTACATTATTATAAAACGTACATTTTTTTTTGCTCAAAAATGAAAAGTTCTTATCTGCAGTATCAATTCACTAAAAAACAACTGCAACGGTAGATGAGTTGCGATCCATGTTGCCGGAGTGTGTAATCTGAAATAAGGGTCATTCAGTACTTTCTTTTTTTAATTTGGCGACATTTAAAAAAGCTCTTAAATGTTTAGTACTTCACTTAAATTGCATAAAAATAAAATTAATGGTTAAGTTTTGACCCTCGGTTATATTGGTAAATTAGGTAATAAAGTTAATAAAACCGTTACGAGTAACGTCAGCTCCGAAAAACTCCAGACATTTCCCTTTGACTAATAGAATTGTCAGAGTTTTGAAATGTCGACAAAGTTGTATTCTTAGCAAAGTAATAAAGTATACATAGAACGGAACATTTTACGGTTGTGACCCATTAATATATATATTTTTATATATATATATATATATATATATATATATATATATATATATATATATGTATACTATACGTTTGGAAAGGAATAATGCCCTTTAGCGATCGCAAGATTCTATGGCTGCTCCTGAGGTTTGTTTATAAAAGGTTTCTTGAAAAAAGAAATAAGTTGATGTAAGACATGCTTCAATCAGATGTAAAAGTGAGTTATCAAAATTATTATGGTGAAATAGTTCTGATACTGAAATTGAATCATTAATGGGAACATTCATATATAGCGATTCTACAGAAACTGACTAGGATATCTTTAGGCTCTAACTGGATTGCTCTCAATTTTTCTGCAAAATGCTTAGGAGTTTCTAATATGTTTTTTTTTGTAAAATTTTTCTGCACGTAGTCTGTTTTGTCCATGACGACAGTGGCATTTCCCTTAACCGCTGGAAGGACCAAAAGGTCTGTACAGTTGTTTGATAATTTGATCGCCGGTACAACGGATTACCTAAAATACATAAGTCTAATGTACCACTTCGACCTATCCTTAGTACAATAGAATCACCAACTAAAATCGGTAAATATCTTTCTAATATTCCTAATAATTGTACAGGAAAAAACACATTCATATATTAGAAGCTCTACGCATTTTGTAGAAAAATTAAAAGGAATCCGATTAGATCCTAATGATTTTCGATGTAGAATCGCTATCTAATTTAAGAAACATGAGCGATGTATTATAAACAAATTGTTCTATCTGGTATATCTGAACAACATTCTACAGGACATGTCATAAATGTAAAAGAAAACAAAGTTCTTTGCGTTGGTCTCAGGATTTTATAAACGAAAAATTAGAGAATCTATTAAAATTTATAAGATTCCTAATAATTTTAATGCCCGACTACTTTATTATTGACATCATGTCAAAGTCAGTTAAATAAGAAATACCACCCTAGGGTATTAAAAATAATAATTTGATTTATTATTACTAGATGTTTCTCAAAAAAAATTATACTTACTCGGACATTAAACGTTGAAGGCACCACGGGATTTATAAGGGATAACGCTTTCGGTCGATGTATATCCCTCGGCCCAGAGGCCCTCTGAAACGTCGAACTAAAGCTTTAATTAGCCTTATAATACCATTTATTCCTTAATAACTATAATGGATATACGGGCTATAGTCTACATCATACGTGGAAACCGATCGTTACACCCGGACACGGTTCGGTGAACTCTCCGAGCTTCAGGCGAAAAGTCGGAATTTCCATTTTGACAGGGTCTAATCTCAAGAACCATGATTTCTAAAGTATACATATAGTAAACTAAGCATTTAGTAAGATTACTAGTGTTTCTTCTCCCAATCCCGTGAAAACTAATTAGGAAAAATTTTGTTTAAATTCTAAAACAACAAATCTAGGCAAACCCGAATCTAGTGTTTAAAATATTACTCCTGCTTTTGAGATGCTTTAAAAGAAGTCGGTGTAATAAATTCACAAAGCATTATAATATTATCAGTACTTACCTCTCTTAGAGCCAAATTATAAATAGGCTGGTAACTTTACCAAGCAGATAAATGTCAAGGATACTATTGTTGCGACAAAAGTAACTATGGTAAATATCTGTTTGGTGAAATTATCAGCTTATTCATAATTTGGCCCTTACGGCGTTTAATAACAAAAGAAAACTCCTTTTATCCTTACATATTTGAAATTATTGCTAAGACGATATAAGTTGCTGGCTTCGACTGCCTGCCTGGTTTTGGCATTGTTGCGATCAAAATCACATCTATTAAAATACAGAGAACATAATAAGAAAGATTTAACAAACTTATTAACACGTCTTGAATCTCAAATCGTTAAAATGTAAACAAATTTAAATTGACACTTGAATATTCTGGATATTCGGAAAATAAGTGGCGACTATATCAACACTGTCAGTAATGCCAACACAAACAATATGTTAACCTATTCTTATTCTGAGATGACAGCAAGTTGCCTTTTTTAGTTATGTCCTTAAAAAATGAAAGACTGCACTCCATGTAGTCTCCGGGCTTTAACAGAATTTCTAGTTTTCAAATTTCAATCCTTTGTTGAACTGATGACGAGCAATAATTTAAGTACATAAGACTTTTGATTAAACTTCATGCGTTACAATATTTATACTCACCCTGCACTTATTTTAGTTATAAAATTGAAGTGTAATAAAAATGCTGTACTTACATTTAATACCTTTATTTAAAATTTTCAGAATCAAAAATAACACAACAATATCTTTGGCGAACTTCTTCCACGAAGAACATACTTTAATATTTTTAAACACTCATGTTACATTTATTTTTCTATATAATCTTGGATCAGTAATTTATTACAAAACTAAAATAAATAAATATTTTTTTACCAATGCAAACATATCATGTTTAACTGATTGCTACAGGGCGATGCAAGTTTAAAGTTTTGTTCTTTTCTTTGCAAAATGATTTTATATAAAATACAAAAGGTGTTTTAAGCTAAATATACCAAAGATTTTGTATCACCCTGTGTAAAGTCTAAGCTCTATATTTGGTGTTATCAATCTTACAATTCTTAAATTCTTGAAAAATGGCACTACTGAAAATACTTGTGCCAAGCTGATAAACCAAGGCGCCAATTATATACTTATGCCCAATATATTAATGCATAGTATTCATTCTGAGTAAATTAACTGAACATTTAAACTTAAAAAAAAAAATTTGGTTCAGAGGTGACGCATTAAGATGCGTGCTCATTTGAGCAAGAATACAAATGATGATAAAAGGGTAGACATCAACCGAGTCACGACATAAGTTCATCAAAGGAACGGGTCTCGACGCACACACCAGATTTTTACTCTTAAACTCGATTTCAAGACGAGCGCAGCTCAGTAGCCGTAGTCCTAAGAGTCCCCGGTTCACCATCTGATGGATAGGCAGTTGCGCGCTCCATCATTATAAGCTAAAATCAACTCCCAAATAGTGTCCCATTTTGCACGTATAAAACAATTTAGACACATAGCATCTTTTGCAAACGTATGTCCCGATCTCCAGCAGCGAAGGAAAAGGCTGAGGATGAAAACTTGAGAGTTATTACCCACGTGTTTCAACCTAAGGCATTCACTGCGGCCTCTTGCAGTCGTGTTCAAGCTGGTAAGCACTGTTATAAGCCTAGGTGGCTCAATTAATTATTCTGGGCTTTACGTTGAGCAGCAGAAACTTTCCATCTTTGGAAACTTTCCTTTTGAAGGTTGTCTTTCTAGGAATATTAGAAAAAAATGCCCAGACACTGCAAACTGATTCAGTTTAGTGATATATAGTGTTTTTCAGTTTCGTGTGTTATTTAGCTTCACTACTTAGTTACAAATTTTAAGTTCCAAGAGAAAACTTGTTAAATGTAACAAACGAGAAAAAAAATAAAATTATTTTAATTTTGTTTTCTTACATTGTTATATGAGTTTACATTTAAGCGTAAGTATATTATTTATTAATACATTACGTTAGTAAAAATAAAGATCAATAATTCAGATCCAAACTGTCTCATTAGGAAAAAAATTGTAAATTATTTCAAGTTCATGTGCCTACGTTAAGATTTGTTATTTTTATTCATTTGTTATTACTGGAAAGTGAAAAGCATTGTCTGAGAAATTTTAAAAAAAAATTAAAAAAATTTAAATTCTGAAGTGTTGTAGGAAAGTTTATAAACTTGAGGTTGCTGTTGACGCTGATGTTGGTGCCGACGTGGCTGCTAGTGTTCCCTTAGGTTCGTAGATGACCAATGAAAATGCTCCATACAATCACATGTTAAACATGCGCATTGAAATTAAATTTAGAAGACGGTGTCGGCCATTTCATTTGTTTTGTTTATGCTTGGCGTTGAACTCATCAATATAGTATTTGAAAAGAACAAGCATATAATACAGTCAGATGGATATTATAATGGTCCTGATCGAATTTGCAAACTAGAACACAGTTTGTATGGCGTGAAACAACCATCAGTCGAGAAAACCAAATAGCCAACATCATGAAAAAGCCGTTAGTTCGACTACGTGTTGAGATAATGAGATGAATGGTTGAAATAATTTAAAGAAAAATTTGAAAAAAAATTAGGAAAAGACCAGAAAAGCAAAATATATAGTATAATCAGTTATTTTGTATACAAAATAATTGACTATACTATACTTATAGTTAAAGTTGGTTGTACTTTTTGTACTGTGATAAGTTGTCAATGCATCTTAACATTCACTAAGCCCGCTAGAGTCACTATGATGAACGAATATATTTCAATGTAATCTATCGTTTGTCGTTCATAATTTTTTATTGAAATTTGGCATTAGTACGTCATAAATACTTATTGTCAGTTACTTTTTAATATCCGTATATACATAATATATATATTTAAAATAATGGTATTTGAGTGTTGTGCTTGCTGGCAGTTTGAAAGCAAGGTCCTTAAATACTGACTTTTCCAAAAGACCAGCTGCCCTAGTCTTGAAACAGGGAGCGCGACCTTTCAAGAATACGGCGGCAATGGGAACGATATTATTAGAAATAGGAAAAATCCTTTGTCGAAATGTAACTGTACTATATAAGGATTTATATCTTGATAACGTAATATATGGATTTAAATGTTATACTTAATACACAAGTAAAATTAAATATAAAAAAACTTGAGTTTTTATTTTTCCTTTTCACTATGCATATAAAGCATATCTAATTTAACTGCACAAATTAATGATATTACTGCAAATATTTTAGTGTGATTGAATACTGATAAAATATGAATTGTGTAAAGAGCCCGACACCTTGCTAAAGGTCTGAATAAAGGAGACAGAGGATGCAATAGCATTAACATTCTCATATATTATTGAGAACAAGTTGTTGCAAAATCAACTAACCCTATTCACTTGTGGATATTCAGTTCAATGTAACATGTTAAAACTGTACCAGCAATTCCCTCTTTAAACACTTAACAGCAGAAGACATAAAAAATTGCTTAAATTGGCGCCTAGCTTACGAAACAAACTTATATACTACACGCCCATATTTACTAATTTCTTAAATAATTGTGCAGTAAATGAAAAATACTGTGTACAAATACGAATCTGGTAAAATGGCGAAAAAAGAACTCCTAAAAATAGTCCTTTTTTTCACTCTTATATAATCCTTATAATATTCAAGGTAAATGTTTTTATAAAAGTTAAAAAGAAATTTATTAAAATACATATAAATGCACACGCGTATTTTTTTGGAATGCAAAAACTTTTAACAATATATTCGTTAAAAAAGTTGGTCTCTCTTACAAGCTAATAATTAGTTTGACCTAAAATGAAAATCGATGAAATATGGCTATACAACGATGATAAAACTTGATAGTACTAAATGGATTAAAAATAAAAACAATGTTAGCAAAAACTAAAATAAATAAAAACAAAAAAACTATTTACACAAGTAAAAAAATGTAATTTAGTTAACATCTAAGGACTTAATACTAATAAAATGTAAAAAAGAATATTCCTGTAAACGCAGTACAATCACTTAATTGTTAAATGAATACTACAAAATTTTACCACCAGTAAAGACTTGAAAATGCAGATCTTTCAGCAGAAATATGACACAGTTGATTACATTAACAATAATTATACCTAAATAGACTAGTCTTTTAAACTTCCGTATTCTCTTTTGTAATGTTAAAAATGTACTAAAGAAAAAGTGAAACCAAACTTAATAGTAAATACGAAACTGTGAATTAGTTATCTCTACTGATGGAATATCATTGCAGACTTTCCAGTTTTCATCCCTATACTCTAATAAAAAAAGTTATATTGTAATACTTCTAGATTAAAAATATTTTATGACATTTATCTGATGAACACAAAATCTATCTTTTTTTCTACTTCATTTTTTTGGTATACATTATTCAAAATCAAAAACAATATAATACCAAGCCAGTCTTTAAAATCAATTTTGGTGATGACTACTTTAATACTAAAATACAGACTATAAACTGTTTTAAGAACAGAAAGGTCAGGTTTACCAAAAACCATACCTACATTTGACTGACTACATTATGTACATATTAGTGAGGATAATATAAATTGTCTGTATAGAAAGAACATAGGGCACTTCCATTTCTAAGTGGCGGTTATTAATTAAAGAAAACCATATGTTAATGTTATCCATTTAAATAATTCAACAAAAACAAAAGAACCTATAAAATCTATATGACATCTGTGGAGCTAAACTTTATTAAACTTAATTAATTATACACTAGAATATGTTTGCTGCAATAATCAATGTATACATACAGTTATTTTTCACAAATCTCGACTTGTTTGACTATTAGATTTTCATGCAATAAGAACTTAAAATTCTGACTGTTTTTCAGTTATTTAACTAGGTGCCTCTTAGTGTAGGTATGGATTTATGGCCGAATTTAACACAGATAAATTATAGTTAATCACATTAATATATGAATATATTGTAGGTGCCAAATATACAAGATGTTACTGTTACTAAAAGTTTACTGGAGACCATACTTTGCATCCGGTTGATGCTGAAGTATATTAGTGTAATAGTTACACTAAAAACTATTTTTAGACGAGATAAAATTTAATCTCTGGCAAGTAACACCCTGCTAGAACTAGGTTTTTTTAAATGCTGAAATAATACTGGTAGCAATCGTGTTGCTTCGTATTATTTTGCCACTCGTCTATGAAGTATATTGTTTTATGCAAACATTTATAAAACAAGTTTAATAAAATGGACGATAACGTATTTTAAATGAGTTCCAACCCCTAACAAACCTTTTTATGTACAAAAGTAATATAAAGTAACAAAAATTAGTAAACTATAATACTCCAATCATAATGATCAAATTAAAAGAACACAGAAGGTGTTTATATCAGTTGCAATTAATTACCCAGTTTACGTCATGGTATCTCGTTTTTTCTCCATTACAAAACGTTTTTTCGTCAGCAGCACCCCTCTGACCAATTCGGATATTTTTTTAATTAAAGCTTTCTATCCATAGACATGTTATCCCTACTTATTATTTACTTTTAATTTTACACAAAAAAAAAACAAATATTAAATAAATTACTTAACACAGCGCAGAGTTGTATGTAAAAGAATAGCCCGTACGTGAAGTGAAATTTTTTTATAACAAAATTCATCACATTAACACGATATAAAATAGTCCAGTTTAGAGGGGATTATTAGGAATATCATCAGTTTGATTACACTTCTGTTTTACTAGATTTGGATTCTGGATTAGTTATTATAGCATTATTATTAGTATAAGTTGGTTATGAGTCTATCTTATTTAAAGAAATATACCCTGATATATCACAACTAAAAATATTTGCAAAACTCGCGAAAAAGTGATTTGTACATCTCCACACTGTCAAATCTTGGGATATAGGGACCACTTCTTATGGCCGCCGAATTTCAATGGGGTCTCACTATGATTTAAGTTAGAATGCGAATTCAAAAATTTAACTCCTGTAGTTTTTCCAGGTTAACAGTATAATACCAGAAACACAATGTAACTTCGCTTTTATTATCGTAATTAAAGTTTATTTGTAATCTCTTATAGTCAACGCTGTAGGTTGGTATCAAAATATAAATGATAACCCTTACATTGTCTCAAAGCGATTCAGAGAATTTTTAAATTCTCGTTAACTTCGGTCTTGATAATACTTCAGATCTCAAATTTTTATAATGGAATGTAGTGACCGTGCTTATACGATGTAGCGCACATTTCATTATTGTAGCTCTGCTACTTTATTAAAACGCAAATTTCATTGATTTCATTACCACTCACTCACTGATGATCGACAAATACCTTTAGAGTACTTTTCGTGGTTCTAGAAAGCGTAGAATTGATTTTTTAATAATAGTTAAAAGTTAGCATCAACTTAATTTGCCTAGTATGAATAACTTTTTTAAGAGTCAAAGACTATGTTTTTTTTTACATGAAATGTTTTTGTTGGGAGATATGGCTTTATAAATAAACAATTAGCTTTCGTATTTAGCATATTTTCAATGTTGAAACTTTATCACAACATATTTTGTTTTGGATTCTCAAGGGAAAAAGTTTTTAGGAATTTGAGTTTAAAATGTATCCAGCGAAATCAGCCAGAGTCTAAGGGGGGTACGAAAGGTTGTCAGCAAAACAGATCAGCAGAGAGTCGCAATAAACTGTGAATAATATACACCACTAAATTTTAGTATGTTACCTATTTTGATGATATAAGTAGTAAACTTTTAATTCAACAATAGCTTTGTTCAGCAGCAAGTTCGATTGTATAAAATAAGATGCCCTATCCCCTTATCTGGTGAACCAGAAAATATAGAGGAACAGATTAAGGTCAAATATTTCTTTGTTTCTTTTGAAGTTTTATTTATTTTGTTTTTATTTACACAGGGTGTCACTTTTTCCCGGGCGGATATCAATTTTTTATTTTAAATAGGATATCCTATTTATTATTACATTTTTTGATAGGGCGTTCAAAGAGGAGTTCACCGATACATATGACCAAGTCTTTAATGCAAGGTTTCGGATTTTTTGCTATTATTCTTCAATTTTTTTATCTGTTCAATTTTTTTCTATACACGGAATTAGAAAAATTACCATAACTAAAGTAGTTTATGCTATTTACAACCTAATACTCAAATTTTGAAACAAAAAACAATCCAGCTTTGCTATATTTCGCGTATTGTATTTTTTTATTTTGTGGATTAAAATAAATTTAAATAGAGCATTTCAACAATATAGGCCTAAGACTCACCGTTTCGGATGTATTGACGCTCATCTTCAGCATGCAAGTTGTTTTTTCATATCAAAGCTTTCAAATTGTGTAATTAAAAAATATATATATTTGCGCATTAATGGTACCATTTACTTTTGGTGATGACCTACCACCTGTACTAAAAATCATATAAAAAATACAGGAAATACTCATAAATAATAAATGTAGTTTCGTACATTTATATGAATCCCGGAAATGTATTTGTGAAAACCAGTGTTGCTTCGAAAATCCAGCTGTACAAGAAACTGAGGATGAAACTACTGAAATCGGGAATGAGAACGAATATACGATATTTTTTTATAATCAACATTAAGACCAAGACTAAGCCAAGTCTCGTCTTGGTCTTGACCCACAAGACCAAGACCGCATTTATTTTGCAAGGCCAAGACCAAGACTAGGCAAGTCTTGTCTTTGTCTTGCTAAACCTATGCTTAAAAAAACCTAAATTAATAAAAAATCTTTAAGCAAAATAATAAACTGTAAAATATTAAATAAACTTAAAGCAAGTTTTCGACGTGTAGCCCATTCTGAGATATTACTATGAGTATAACTTGACAAAAGTTTTTATCGCCTTTGCTAAAGAACCACTCTGATTGCGTAATTGAATTTCTTTGGTTATTTTTCGCTTAAATTGCTCACGATCTTGGCTTCATTTTGATACATTTGATCTTCTAAAATTCCCTTACTATGAAAATCAAGGTGACCAGATCTGAGCTATTAGGGAATCAGGGATCATTTTCATTTGGCTCAATCAATTCTACAAAACTACTGTTTAAAAAATAATCCTCGCCATTGCGACTTGGGACACCATCCTCCAACTAATATTTTTTATATAAAAATTCAAAGATTTTATCATTTACTGATAATAAAACGTTTATTAAGATAATGATGAAGGGTGAAAAAAATATTATCTGTAATAACTATTAGTGCGTAATATTTATGTGTTAGTTAAATTATACAATTTGAAAGCTTTGTTATGAAAAAATACGGTGAAACGGTACCCCGTAGACCCATATTGGTATATATCGTTGAAATCGTTATTTACTGCCCTATTTAAATTTAATATAATTTCATTTTAAAAAATACGATGGCAATAACATGGCAACGCTGTAACTTTATTTTGGCTCTATTAAAATTTAGAAAAGTTTAAAACTACATTAATTCATAGCGTATTCGGAACTCTCTCCTCAATTAAAAAAATATTAACATTTTCTGAATTTTGTCATCAAACAAAAAACAATGATTTACCCCCAGTAAGCCAGTAAGTATGGCTGCAAGCATTGCCAATCAGTCCAGGTCTTCCCAATCTCTTGCAACGGTATACTCAAGCAGGATTTGCCAGCTATACCACTAATCACCCTGCCTGCTATACCAGTAATCACATCCACAAAAGGCCTGGGCCAGACGGTAGTTATCCTTCTGCTTTAAAATATTGCAGCTTTGTTTTATCTTGCCCTTTGTATATAATTTTCAAGAGATCACTGAATTCTGGAACTTTTCGCAAATTCTGGAAAATAAGTTACACATCACTTTTTTTAAATTTGGAAATAGGGCTGATATAAGTAACTACAGACCTGTATGCAACCTCACTACTATCCCAAAGGTTTTTGAACATATTGTGACTGAATGTTTGACCTCCTTGCTTAGTCGTACCATCAAATCAGTTTGGCTTTCAAAGAGGAAAATTCACGGAGTGAAATCTCCTTTCCTATGAAAGACACTTATCAGCCGTATTGGATTGCAGCGTCGATGTCTACACAATTTACACCAATTTTTCAAAGGCTTTTGCTAGGGTGAACCATGTTGTTTTGTTGGCTAAACTTGACGCTGGGACCTTATGGATCTTTCCTAAAATGGATGTCAAGCTATCTTACGGATAGTTCTCAAGTTGTCAAAATCAACAATTAGCACAATGAGACGAAGCCAAATCTGGCCAGAAGACGATTTCATCATTTTGATGATGAGTATTAATGAATGCAATCAATTTTGGTAGGCATGTGCCAATATAAATCTTGACATCAACAGCTTCCCCTCGAACTCGCTGAACGAAGTCCTGAAAATTCCAGGCGTGGACATGGCACACCAAACCAAAACTTTATCGGCAAAATTGGCTTTTGTTTTAAACGTCACTTCATCTGGACAGCTTTGATAGTCGGAAGTGTAACATCCATCGCTGCGATTCATTTAGGAATTGAACAGGATGAAATATTTTTCGTACTTGACGCATTTTCGCCTCTCGATATTTTACGTTATTACAGAGACCGTCCACATTCTGGCAAATGTATGCAAGGCATATCTTCTTCGCAATTTCGTTTGGCCCTATAAATAGTTGCTTGACACACATTTTGAATCCCTAAATACGCCAACAATTTCACGTTTTGAAAAACAAAAACATCTAACCAAGCTATTAACACACAGTTTTTACACATTTTTTATCAACGAAACTGAACAGGTTTTATTGAATTGTTTAGCGTATCCATAGCAACCCAAATAGAATCGATTTATTCAAATTCAATGGAAAACTTTTTTTTCAAAAATTTCGTTCCATACGTTATGAGCAGCGTTTTAATGAAAACTGTCATGAAATTTATGGTGTAGTTGTTGTCAAGGGATAAAACTCATTTAAACCATAATTAAGGAAATATGATTCAAAATGAATGCAATATTATGACTAAATTCTTAATAGTAAATAAAAAACATACAAGAATATTAAAAAACCAGATGCACAACTAACATTTGAAAAAAGGGATCACACTGCATACTTAAGTTTAATAAGCGTAGAATTTATTAATGCAAATCTTTGAAATTTCAAATGCGTTTTTAGCGGCATTTAGAGATAAACAATTATTTCGTTGTTACTACAAAATCTACAGGAAGGAGATCTTTGAGCAATGTAATGTTTAAAAGATAGATGGAGCTTTAAATAAACATATAGGTAAATCAAAATGTCCCTTTAACAATATGATTTTATCTACCATATTTACCCAATGCCACCTACCATTTTTTTTTGTAACTAGTTAGAATATTCCTTGTAATTTAATAGGCTAAAAACGAATTTGAAACATTTGCAACAAAAACGTCGTAAGTCTTATAGATTCCCAAATTTAGGTATTTAAATACGTGGTTTATATGTGAGAGTGACGCATATCGTTTCTTTTGTTTTGGCAGTATCTGGCATCAGCTGTTCTTCTTTATTACCTTTCAAAAATACAAAATTATTACATTTTAAAAAATAATCACAAAAATACAATGCAGCATTATCTAAAAGTGCTGTTCCATGGAAAAACAGAAAAGTACAATAATCTGTAATTTAAAATAAATTATCAACTGAGCACAGTACTTACCATTTTCTCCATTTGCTGATGTCCCTACTGGACAGGAGCATAATTCCCCTTTAGTCTTAAAACTGCACGACCTGGATATGTTCTCATATTTGATCTTGAAACTGTTTGATCGCGAACTGGATCCCCTTCTTTCGTTTCGTCCTTTAAAACTAAAACATCAAAATTATGAATGAATATATACGCACACCAATATAGAAAGATCCATTTAGAAATAAAAAGTATCAGTGAAACAGTCTTTAAATTGTATACTTATTCAGTTATTGGAGGATCAGAACTTAGGAAAATTAGGAAGCAGTTTTTTTTAATTCTAGCTCACTGATAGCCCTTTGAGAGCTTTGCTAACTAACCATTTGCAAGTGCAAAAGGGACCCGGATAATTTTTTTACAAGGACAATTTTCTCTTTATCTTAATATTTTTACGGTTTTAAAATTTAATCGTATTTTTATAAATAACTGTTTATTCACTTTGTCCATGGACCTGGAACAGTAGTATCGAATTGAAAATATCGCTTTGTTTCTATGGTGAACAATCATTACTCTTGTTCATCTTGCTATTTAGTACTTTCCCGGAATTATCATCATGTTTGGCAAATAAAAACCTTATTACGATATCGCTTCACATTTAAAATACTGGAAAATTTGAAATGTCACCTTCTAATGAGTTCTTCATTTTTTTAGACGCGTTTTTGCTTTTTTTTTAAATATCCTTCACGACTGTCAAAATCGGACTTTTTTCATTAAATCGCCTCTTTCTTTCTCTGAGGTTATATTTTCCAGTTGTTTTTTTTTTATATGAAATAAAGAGACATTCGCGATTTTTCAATTCCTTTTTAAAATGAATTTGAATGAAAGTGGATCAGGCGGGGGAGGCTTCAGCAGCTGTCGCATTGTGTGTGTGCCCTGCCATATATGCCTAGTTTGCAGGTAAAAACTAATTATCACGTATTGAGCCATGGTTTTCCCCTTTCAAATTCATTTTTGAACATTAAAATGCGGTATAAACCAGGTTAAATTACGTAATTACACGTAACCATAGATTTCCCCTTTCGAATACATTTTTAAACATAAACATATAATAATTTTCGGTGGAATAAATACAAATTTGGATCCCTTCACGATTTTCAGATTTTTTACCTTGAGAAGAGAGATGAGTTGGGGAAAAATAACTCAAAAACTATGGAATTTACAAAAAAAATTATGAAGGCTATTTTTGTACTGGATGCTCTGACCTTCATTTTAGCATTTACCTAATTGCTTAACTAGAATATTTTAGCAGATATTGGCAAAAAAATAATTTTGCAATTTTTTGTTGAACTTGCTGGGAGTCTAACAATGGGAAGCTCGTTTTTTTTATTTCTTCTACTGATCTCTGAACATATATCTCTAAGAGATACAATTTTTAAAAAATTTGCCTGCTTCCTAATTTTAATCAGTTCCGACCTAAAAAAGTCTCTATTTCCTGGACTATACAGTAGGTAAATTTTGCCTATCCCATAATTCTGGAAGTACACATTTTTAGAATTTAAGAAAAAATAATTTTAATTATGAAAAAGAAAAAATACACTACACAGGAGAATTGTTCAATCTTTGGAGTCCTTAACTTAGTATAGTGTATCTAAAGTCAATTGAGACAGCGGAAAAATTGGGGTACGCTCACTTATATCAAATAAATTTATTTTTATTCAGTTTACTGGTCCCAGTACAAACAACGGACCTTCGCGGCAAAGTCAACGTGGACTCATTATAACATATGTGGGAGGAGTATTAGAATTAAGCACTTTGATTGGTTATATCCGAAATTGAATTGGTTAGATTTTTGGAGACGTTGATTTAACAAAAAAATGCACAAAAAAGATATATTTTAAAATATTATCATCGCTTGCACTTGTTCAGAGATCTCGGGTCAGTGGCAATGCCGTAGAATAAAAATGTCTTTCTATTCTAGTCAATGTTTTTACTTACCTTGTAAAAGAGAAGTATTGTAATCCTGAAAAAAATTACCCCTCGAGATTTATTCAGATCTTTACGTTTCAGGGTCCCTAGATACCGAAAAACATTTTTTCTCAATTGCGTCGGTCTGTCTGTCGAACTGTCTGTCTGTAAAAATCGAATATGGTAAAACAAAATGGCGATAGATATTTTCAGGTTTTAGCGCTCCTAGATGCCAAAAAATATGTTTTATCAATTTCGTCGGTCCGTCTGTTGGTTTGTCTGTCTGTCTGACAGTTCGCGACATTGCTTAAAAACTACTCTTTAGATTGACTTGACATTTTAGTGAAAAATTAAGATCATATGGGGATGACCTGGAAATATTTTGGTAAAAATCCAATATGGCGAAACAAAATGGCGGCCTAGTGAAATGTTAAAAAAATTACTACTAAAAAAACATTTATCCAACTTATCTCAAATTTTGTACAAAAATCAACTGGTAAAAGTTTTGGTATAAATCCAAGATGGCAGAACAAATTGGTGGCTTAATAAAATATTTAAAAATTCAGCTTGAAAATCATCTTCATGGACTGATCTCAAATTGTGTGCCATAACTAACTGTGGTATAGGGATAAACTAGTGAAAGTGTGGTTCTAACTCAAGATGGCGGAATAAAATGACAGCCAAATAAAATATTTGTAATCGTGAAAAAAACCAATCTATCAGGTTATACATATTTTCAGGTTTTAGCGCTCCTAGATGCCAAAAAATATGTTTTATCAATTCCGTCAGTTTGTCTGTCTGTCAGTTCGCTGCATAGCTTAAAAACTACTCATCAGATCGACCTCAAATTTCAGTCAAAAATTAAGAGTCATATGGGGATGACCTGGTAATATTTTGGTAAAAATTCAAATGGCTAAACAAAATGGCATCCTAGTAAAATGATAAAAAAAAATTATTTAAAAACTACTTATCCAACGTATCTAAAATTTAATAACAAAAATCAAGTGTTATGTAGAAATCAATTGATACATTCCTTTTACGAATCCAAGATGGCGGAACAAAATGGCGGCTTCATAAAACATGAAAAAAAACTACTTAATGGACTGATTTCAAATTGTGTGCCATAACTAATTGTGGTTAGAGGGAGATAAGTTACTAAAACTGGTTTTGAATTAAAGATGGCGCGCGGAACAAAGTAGCCAAATAAAATATTTGTAACCGTGAAAAAACCAGTCTGTTAAGTTTTACATATTTTAAGGTTTTAGATGCCAAAAAATATGTTTTATCAATTCCGTGGATCCGTCTGTCTGTCTCTCAGTTCGCGGCATAGCTTAAAAAGTGCTCATCAGATTGATTTGAAATTTTATTCAAAAATTAAGGTTTTTTTTGCGATTCAAATAAAGTTTAAAACTGAAATATGCTAATTCAAAAACCTCTCTGAACGACTCAATTTTTTACGAAGTATTTGACTTTCAGCCACTTCCCTATTTACCTCAACCCCTCAAAATCAAATAAATTTTAAAATTGAATTATATATACCGGAAAGCCTCCAAAATGACATATTACCTAATCGATCTTTAACGAAACTTTCAATTTTTATCCCCTTCCTTTTCGCCTCTGTGTAATTGTAAAGTAAATATATTATCAAATAGGTTACAACTGGAATAATCTCTATACCCATAAACCCATAAAAATACGTTGTATGCGATTTATTTACGGAGAATACATTTTTTTTGCCATTTAACCCTCTATTTCGCCTCATCTCCACCAAATCAAATAAAAAACTAATTGAAAAAATTGTTAAATGCGAATAAATAACAAAAAAAGTACTAATAATTAATTTGTTATACAGAAATAAGTTTAAATTTCTATCACGGCGCCCATGCTTCAGAATGAAATCTGACTGACGGATATTTAGTTTTTATGTTGTCTCAATTGACTTTAGATAGATTTTACTAGTGTGCTCTCGCTAATCTCGTTCTGATACCAAGCAAGACGACCGCAACCGAAAAGTCCGAGCATTATTTTAGTGCGTTTCTTCTGATCAATATCTATTTAAACACACTTACAGGGACGGGAATATAGCATCTAAAAACAGGGTTCGAGAAATATCCAATACAGAATATTCACAGCGTAATATCACTCACTACCAACCTGCTAGATCTGGAGCCGTTTTCTTTATTTCTTCTACTGGCAGATCTCTGAACATATCTCTTATCTCTGGAGTTAGCTCTTTTTACACTAGGCCTCTTCTGAATAGATTCGGCACTTAAAGAAAGTCCAGCTACCCCCACTGAAAAACAAAATAAATGAACCTTTTTACCTGGGAATTTCTACTAATTTATTTTACGTCCTAAAATAAGCCCCACAAGTTATAATGGAGTTTGAATTGTAATATAATGTGACTCCAGCTGGATTGCTGATATTACTTTATTCTGTAGATTTTTATATGTAGATTCCAAATGTCTTATGTGACATTTTTTCTTACTCATTTTTGAGGTAAGATCCAATATGGCGGTCTATTACTGACTTTCTTAATATTCGTGGCTCGCTATTAATCAGTATGTCAAATTATATTTTTGTTATGTAATGCAAAAAAAGCAGAAGAAATATGAATTACTTTATATATAGTGTTATTAACCAACCATACAAAAACGGAAGTTTTTAATGAAATAGTAGGAATATTAAAAGATCTTGAAAAGAATTATAAAAAACAGCACTTTTATGTATATATGTTATATATCTTCTGAATCACTTTTGTCGCTGTGCTGATATTTATAGCTCATTACATTATTACAACCCCTACATTTGCAAAGGGCAGTGCAAACTGGAAAGTGCTTTAAGCAAGAACTTTTCGTATCTGCAAACATACACTTACATCAAGATTTGACGAGTAACACCTTTGAGTTCTGACATCTCCAAATATTTGACTAGAGGGTTTTTGTAGCCCTTTCCGAAGGTGCAAATTACGTAACTTCTCAAAACTTTTACTTCTACAACTTTTGAAAAAAAAAATCTTTCATATAAGCCAAGTTAATACATTTTTGTTCTAAAGATCAATTGAACAATGGATCTATATAAGCTTCCCCAACTTGCGGAATTGTTTTAGTATCATCTCTCTTTTGAAATGCCTACAAATTTTCGTTCCTAATCTACACGAGTATAAGCATGTAAATCTAGTAGATCTCTGGCTTTCGGACAACTATTTCATGACCCCTTTCATTAGATTAATTATTTTTTTATCGTGCACTAGATTTTTCTAAAGACATAGGTCTACCAGGTGTAGGTGCATGCTTTACTGGTAGAAACTGGGGAAAAAATTGTAAACTTTTCAAAAGAATAGTGTAGAAAAAAAACCTTAATCTTCAGTGTTATAATAGCTTTTTAACAACTTGGGGGAGCTTAATGTAAACAAATTTATGTAAAATTATTTTCCAATCTATCTTTGAAAAATTCATCAACTTGGCATCTTTTCAGACATAAAAGTTGGAACCCTTGGAAACCACATACTCTATGATCAAACTTAATTTGCTCCATCGGAAATGGCTACCTTCTTCAGTTAAGTGCTCGGAGATACCTGCATTCAGGAGTTATTGAGTTTGTCATAATGTGGTGTAAGGGTATGTGTGCATATACGACATGTACTTGCTTAAAGCATTTTTTAGGTGGCTCTGCCCTTTGCAAGTGCAGTGATGGTAACAATGTAAAGAACTATGAATATCAGCTCAGCGACAGTAATGTTCAGAACATATTAAAACATGTATACATACAAATGCAGCTTTTAATAATTCTGTTCAAAATCTTTAATTACTTATTCTATTTATTTCATTAAAAATCTTTGTTTTTGTATAATTGGTTAATAAATCACTATATAATATGTAAGTGCCAGAAAAAATTGCACAGAGATATTTGGGATCAAAATCATAAAATAATAATTGTAATAATAAATAAAATAAAATCAAAACCTACTGAATAAAAAATATATTAAACTGGCCCCAACAGACCTGCTGGAAAACAGGACTATTGGACTAGGAAACTATTACTGTACCAAGACAGAGTGGATAATCTTACATCATCCGCTGATTTACCTATGGTTCCTGATGACGATCGCCTTAATAAAGCGCTGGTAAGAGCCGAGACGTCAGCTTTATTGAGCGGTATGTCCAGTGATCCACCACAACTTTGGCAATCCACGGAGGGGCCAAGAAACCACTGGGATCTTGTTTTCATTCTTTCAGTCTGGCGTTCGTGCACCTAAAAAAATTAGTAATTAAAAATGAACACTCATTTTCCTTAAATTCGATAGATAAAGAATGAACATAACATGAAATATGATCAGGCATAAAAAACCGGCAGCACAAAATTCCCATCCATTTTAATGTTTAATTAATAACTCCTTTATTACTAATACGAATTTAATAATTTTCTCGCCATAATGCAGATTCGGTATATCCAAAAATTGCCTTTGTAAAAGAAAAAAAAATACATACATCTAGTATATCAGAAGTAGCGTAATGTTTGTTTGCACTACGATAAAAACAACCTGTGGATTAATCACACTGCTCGAAAATGTTCTAAATCACGTTATTAGCAAACTACATACATTCCTAACATCCTCTTCTTGTATTCATCTCTGCAACTTTCCTTTTGTAAGAGACGCAAAGGTTTATATTAAACCATACCAAATTAGAATATTTCTTAATGCTGTTTATGACTTCTATAAGTACCCCGTAAAAAAAATTTCTCATGCTGCCATCAGTTAAAATCTTAATTTCTAAATGTAACATAAGTACTCCCGGCCTGGCATGAATTGTTGCTTTAGTTGATGAAGGTCGTAGCCAAAATTATGTAGCTCGTAATTTAGAGTTTACCGGATCCACATTCCAGGATTCCCAGAATCGTTATGTAGAAACAGGAAGTTTCAACAGGCAGCACAGATCTGATAAATAATAGTAACATCATAGCTGATTACCGCTTTCTATTTCTGTAAAAGAACGAAGATCTGCTGTTACTTTTCGACATATCTTGGTGACTACTTCCGAAAGAACTGTATGTAGGCCATCAGGAGACGTTGGTCTTTATGCTCTGTTATATGAGCAGGAATATCTATTGAAGTCAGGGCATGATTACGGGAGGTTATAGCTCCAGGCCCCGCCGTAGAGAGGGGCCCCAGCACAAAACTGACGCGGGATTTTGCGGAAATTTAACATCGAATCGCCGTAGGGGTCACTTGCGGCGGTGGCCCCGCGGGGCGTGAGCAAGAGGGGTAATACCAGCTTATCAGGGTAGTACAAGACCGAGGACCTTTTTTTTAGTCATAGTTATTTTTAAAGGGCGGTTTCATAAAATCTCACGCGGCTCAGAGGCCCTCAATGACTTAAAGCCTTAGATCCTCATCAACGTAGTACAAGCTCAACAACTTTTTTTTTTTAGTCATCAGTTATTTCTGCAACTATTCCTTACGGGAAGAATATACAGCAATTCCACTTAAGGACGTGCATAGTATTACGGAGTAGCAAAATATTTTTGGTTCCATCTTTTTCTGTGCCGGACCCGTATTCGGACGTTGGCGGATGTTGAGTAAGAAGCCTTGCTACTGTACGCTGTCGACCCGAATTTAAGTCTACCAACAGAATCGTTATTATATTATCCCAATTACTAAAAAGGCCTCCGGAAGATACCGGAGCACTGAAAAAGTACCCGCTAAGCCAAAGTCTCTAACCCACAACACCCGTTCGAAAGGGAAGCTCTCTTGCCAATAAGCTACCGACGCGGTTTTGATTCCTTATTAAGTTTGTTTTTTTACTTATTAGAAAGTTGAATGACTTTAATTTAAATCTTTGTATCTCCTATCATCAACTTACAGAAAAAAGGATGTTCGGAATGAATGTGGTTTGTCAATAAAGTGATTTAGACTATGCTCTGGCAGATTATAATCCACAGGGTGTTTTAAATTTGATGCAAACATTATTTTGTTATTCCTGAGATACTAGACATAAGTAATTTAATGTCATTTACATGGGAAACGAGTGACAAGATGAAAGGATTTATCTCCATATTATGGTTATAAATAACAATCGGATCTGAGGTAACCTAAGACTTGTCATTATCAATTAGTTAACATTATGAAATCTCAAACTAAACTGAGTCAACTGATGCCTTTCGGCAAGCTTATATAGTCTTTAGAAGACCATCGAACGATCTAAAAAATTCTAGAAAATCTATTTCAATGACAAGGTTATGAACTGATCCCGTGGCATACGCGCAACATTTTAATTTTACGCCAACGGAAGAGAGAGGTCCGAGAGAGAGGAAGCTGGAGCTAATTAATCCAAAATGAGAGAACATGGAATTTAAATTAGGAAACTCCGTTGTAAATGTATTTTGTTAATATTTAAAAAATTATCGATAATAGTTCGACACTTGTGGTGTAAATTAACGCTTTTAAAATTATTTTTCTTGATTATTTTTAAATACTTTGCCACCTTAAGTTTCATTTTTATCACAAATCGCATGTTTGTTTAGAAACACAAAAAGTGCGTTATTTAAATCTTTAATTTCCTTTTAATTTACCTCCACAAAACTACTGTGAGAAATATTGATTGCACATGAAGGAAAAATAAGTTAGAGTAAGCCAAAACTTGGGTGGGACAAACAAAGTGTTTAAAAATAAAGAGTGGTTTCGAAAAACTAAAAATGTTTAAAAAATAAATGTCTGAGGCAGCTAAAGTATAAACAACAACCCATATTGTTAAAACTTAAGTAACATTTCGTCATATTACTTATAGTTGAGGGAATATTATTTAGGCAAAAACCGGATTTTTTTATCGATTCTTGAGTCTAATAAATTACCTCATTAACTGAAAACAATAAAAAAACTGTTTCTAGATTTTCCTTTTATAAAACTAGGATTTTCTGTAATTTCCGATCCCGGATATGTTTTAAGTAAATAGTGCGAATGAGGCAAATCTGGCTAGATCCCATTACTAAATAAAAAAGCCTTGAATAAGAAATTACTCGTATGACGTTAACAGTGATCTTGTTACGTGCTGTCAGATTTCATGGAGCAAGAAAAAACAATAAACGCAGCTGCTTACTGTGCTATGCTACGTAGTCTACGAGGGGCCATACAAAATAAGCGTCCAGGTCTTCTTACTTCCGGAATTATTTTGTTGCATGACAATGCATGACCGCACGCTGCTAGTTCAACATAACTTTTTTTAAACTTTTAATTTAAATGGGAAATTTTTTACCATCCACTCTAAAGCCCCGATCTTGCGCCTAATGATTATCATCTCTATCTCCACTTAAAACGATTTTAGCAGGTCATCGGTACAACTCCGATGATGAAGTAAAAACAGTGCTTACGGACTGGATGAACACGTTGGGCGCCAATAGTAGGGTAAAAAAGCTTGTGACACGCTACGATAAATGTCTGAATCTAAATGTCGAATATGTAATTGGATCAAAACTAAGGTAAGTCTAGTTAAAATAACAAATAATTTGACCTAAAACTTTATAACTATGGCTAAATCCACAATATTATTAAACATCAAATTGGGGGGAATTTTCAGGGAACGGTTTTTTATGATGACGAGTATTGCATGGTTATAAGAGTTTATTACACGGACCCATGTCTTCTTATATTATTGCAAGTCTAAATATACTTTGAAGTAAGAAATTTTACCTGCGGTAAGTAACTAAGGCTTCTTGTACTCTCCGCGTATTCATTCACGGCTTTTAGTTCATCTAAGGTCATTTTAGGACCAGAACAATTATTGTGGCTATATTTGGAAGAGTGACTTGTACTTGACGAATGCGAAGCATTATTCTGAAATGTAAAACAATAAGCATAATGGTTGTACTTCGGTACTCTAATTATTTTTAAATTTGAGAATTAATGTTTTTTCGTATACATTAAAAACCATTAAGTTATTTAAAAACAGGCAGGTGATGATGATGGTAACGATATGTACAGGGTGTTACAAATTCGAAAGGATAATATTGGCATCTCAAAAACCGTAAGAAATACGAGGTTGGTTAAGAACCGAAAACTGCCATTTTTTTTTCTTTTCAGGCTGCATTTGAAGAGATATGAGGAAATAAATTTTAGATCGTTGTAGCCACTATTCTTCTTCTACAAGATGGTGCACTCAGATTTAAAACCCGACCGGATATGGACCTAGATTGCTTATTTCATTTTTAAGAAACCCTTGACCTCCTAAAACCAACGATACTTATCAAGTATCATTTAGAGTTAATGTTAAAATTCTTCTTTATCAATTTGGCAGCTTTTGGGTGTCTCTCTAACACATTGTCTCTTATGAGAAAATTTTAAATCTTCTGTTCAAACACTAAGTGTGACAAAAAAAAGAAATTGATGATGGGTCCTCGAAGACGAAAAGTCGTATTTTTAAATCTGAGTGCATCGTCTTGTAGAGAAGGAAAAGTTGCTACAAAGATGTAAAATTTATTTTGTAATATCTCTTCAAATGCAGCCTGAAAAAAGTAAAAAGGAAAATTACGATTGTCGGTTTTTAACGGATATCTTCGAAATTAGTCAAAATTTTCCAGGTTTTGCAACGGCATATTAATCGACATTAAATTGCGCAACTTTGCCTTAATCTAATCAACCTCGTATCTCTTACGGTTTTTGAGATGCCAATGCTATCCCTCCGAATTTGTAACAACCTATATATATATATATATATATATATATATATATATATATATATATATATATATATACACATATATATTAAAGGACCGTGCTTGTCTGTGAATCATACACATGCTTACCTGAAACAAACCGTTCTGTTCTAATGATATAGAAAGCCTTGTGCATGATTCTAATAGAGTATGTTCAGCAATCATCCCTAGAGATGAAGAATTCACTTGAGGCTGTAATCCTGCTTCTAGAAGGGCCGGGGTTGACTGACATTCTTCACCCTGGGATAAAGCTAGAAAAGATGTAAAAGTCTAGTTATTAAGTCACACTTGGAGTAGCACCTTAATTACTAAAACGAGTCCTACCTAGAACAAATGGCATACAATTAATAGTTAGGCCAAGCGCCAAGTATTATGGATAATAACACAATAGTTATAACACGAAGCTCCGTCTGTAGCTAGAATATTTTTTATACTACTATCATTCCTTATTAGGAGTATGGAATTCGGAATAGAATAGAAAAGAATAGAATATCTTCTTTCATCATGTTGTACATGAGAACGAAATACTCATAAATTTAAAATAAATAAATATTATTTCTCATATTTGATAGAATACACTTTAACTTAGGAATATAAATTTTGTTAAATTATTTAATGACAGGCAAACATAGTGACGCGCGACTGCAAAAACATTTCTTACAACTGCCGCCTCACTCCAAAGGTTAGTTAGTCCAATGAGACATTCAACTTTTTATCTGCAGAAAGCATTAACGAATCATTAGAAAGGAAAAATAACAGTCCCGCTGGTTTATAACACAATTTTAATAGATCTAAAGTCTTCAATCAAGTCTGGTATGGCATAAAACACTCGCTGTTACTCTTCAGTAAACTACTTCGTCCCACAAGCAATCGTTTCCAGAATTGTCCTTCCGCCTCAACCCTTACTCAACATACACTTTCCCATACTTGTTTGGGAAATTGTATGTTTCTGCTTTTTCGAATCAAGAATAATGAAAATGGATAGTACTTCATCACACTTATTTCTGTAAAAAAGTTTTATGGCATATTAAAACATTCGGCTTTTTGAAAAATATATTTAGTATTCTGAGTCAGAACGTCTCTATGTTCAATCCTACTGCAAAATGCTCAACCAGATTTGGGCCGATTAAAAATTAATTTACGAATTAATTAATTATCGAACCCAGAATCTCGTGTATTAAAAAGAATTAACCACGTGCTAACCAAGTTTGTGTAATGTTCAATCGGCCTAGACACTAGTTAGCAATAAAGTTTTAAGCACGTTTTGTTTCAACAATGCATTAATAATCGAAACAGGTTGTATATATAAAATCTTTCAGATATGGCTTTGTTCGGTAAAAATTTCTGGGACTTTTTTGTTGATGCTTGTCGTTCACCTAGAAACTTGAAAGTTGGTACAAACATTCCTTGGTGTACAGGATATCCGAATTTCGATGGTTTTGCGGGGTATCTCCCTTATTACTGAAGATAGAGAGATGCGGTTTTCGCAACACTATGCTAATTTTTGTAAAACCAACGAAGCCACAAACACATTTTTCCTAGCCCTTTTCGTTTTTGAGATACAGGGTGAAATTGAAAATTTTGCGTTTTCAGGTACCCCTCGTACCTCGATGACCTAGCAATTACCGAAAAGGTGAAAACTAACATCGATAGAGTTTTTTGCGTAGAATCCAGTGGCGTAGTCAGTTTTTGGTTAGATATCATCGTTTTCCAGGTATAGACTAAAGTTGGTTTTTTTCGAATGGGATACCCTGCATATTTTTTAATATTTGGTTTCCGCTCGTTTTTAGCTTCTCAAAAATATATAACACTTCACATTTATTTCAATCCGGTACCGACAATAAAGTCAATTTAAAGAAATTTTAATCTGTTTTTTCTGGTAGGCCATGAAAATTGTATGTTAATTTTCTAAATCTGAATTATCTGTACCAAAGTTTGTTATAATATCATAATTAAACAATAAATCAATAAGCTAAGATACATACTTACTATTTAGTATTTACCCTGGCCAACACAACTAACACAAATACTTAGGAAATCTAATTAAAAAAAATATACCTATCATACACTAAAAATGTTTCATTTACAACAAATGACGTTGGATTTAACACTTTTCTAATGTTGACAATTGTGTTGTTTGAAAATACTTACTTACAACTATTTAATTTATCCCTTAGAAATACCCAAGATCTGTTTTAAATAAAATAAGGCGGCCATGACTTGATTAAACAAAAGAATATATAGATTCTGTTGAGCCATTGTAGAAACTAATTGACATTTGTCATTGTTAAATTATTTTAATCAAATATTGCCTTTGTCCATTTATTTAATATCAAATGACTGCGAATTTCGAAAACTTGGAGAAATATGACATGCTTGTTTGTTTTATACAGTGCTAGGAAATTCCGGATGAAGCGTCAGAGATGTATCTAATCCGGAAAGTGACATGACTAATACTAAGTAAACAAAATAACTTTGCTTCTTAAACCAGGGCTTTTGGAAACTAGTGATACCCGATGTAGAATGACTCTCAGTATTTTTGAAAAACAAAAGTATAGATAATAATAAAACTTTAGTTTTGTGACTTTTTTTTTCAGAATAATAATATTAATATTTCAAATTATGCCTATCGTTCCTAATAGATTACAATAGTGTCCAAAATTTGCTTTTAAAGGCCGTTTTACATGCTACAGTTCTTTCTTGCAAGTTGCAATAGTCTTGAACAAAAGCATGCGCAGTGGCAAGACATTTGCACCTTTTGTCAAACTGCGCGAGCCTTTGTTCAACACTATTGCATATTGCAAAGAAGAATTGCAGCATGTAAAACGGCCTTAATAAAAAAGCATATTATTGCAGCAAGTCTGTAACACGAAAGATACGATGTCACTAAATTTCCAATAAAATTAATTATAATTAAAATATTTGAAAAGTAGAATAGCAGTTTTGTTGATAAGTGATAAGAAAAAACATCTTTTACACCGCCCTGTATAATAAAATAATTTAATTTAATTTATTTTGAATATGTCGTTCTATACTCTATCTGTAAATAAGCATTTATTCCTTTTCTATGGAGATATCTTGAAGGCATCATCTACCAAAGGCAACACCATACGATCGAAGATCTACAAAACGACACAAGAAGAGCCTTTAGATATTTACAAGCTCGCCAAATGATTATGCTTAACGCACTAAGTAGAATAAGAAAGATGTGTGATATGTTTATAAGGTATAATGAAGAACAGTTCGAACAGTATCTGTAATTTCTACACCCTGCATAGCCTTTTTTTCTAATTTAGTCAATAGTAAGTAAGTATTTGACAGAATACAATTTTGTTGTCAACATTATAAAAATAATTAAATTATCGTCATATGTATATATTTTTTGTTTATAATATGTGTTTTTAGTAGATTACTTAGATGTTTGTGTGTTTGTTAACTGATTTATTGTTTAATAATAATATTATGACAAACTTTGGTACAGATAATTCAGATTTAGAAAATTAACACACAATTTTCATGGCCTACTAGAAAAACAGATTAAAATTTCTTTAAATTGACTTTTTGATTGATTCACATAAATATCAAGTGTTATATATTTTTGAGAAGCTAAAAATGAGCGGAAACCAAATATTAAAAAATATACAGGGTATCCCATTTAAAAAACCCAACTTTAGTCTATACCTCGAAATCGATAGTAGCTAACCAAAAACTGACTATGCCACTGGAATATGTTACTTCATGAAATGCAAATTTTTAATATTAGCCAGATTGTGTTATACGCAATTCGCCCAACACTTGACAGGCCTTTCATGAAAAGACTATACAGCTTTTGCAAGCTCATGTTTATTTATACGCAATATACTGACGCTTTATGAACTGACTAGGATCTTCGCGAAAAGTCAAATTTGACTATAAGACTACGACATATATATTCTATATTAGTTCTTATCGAAAAACAATTTTTAATTTCTGCCTATTTTAAATTTATTCCGAATTGTTACTTTTTTTGTACCTGTCCTAAACTTATTCGCTTTATCGAAAATGTGCATCTCTCATTATCTTTTTATATAGTGTATCAATGACGTCATATAAAGTTAAACCATTTTGTTGGCACTTGACACGAACTAAAAAATTATAAGAAATAGTTTATAGCCCACATAAAAAAATTTATATTTTAATCAAAAATGCTACATACCTGAAGACTGTGATTACAAAATTTGCTAAACTGTGCAATCCATGCTGCTACTTTAAACACTTAGCACTATCGCAAGCCATGCAGCGTATATACAAGCATCGTTTTAAGAGACTAAAGAGCATGTTAATGTGTGAAGGAAATAATGATTATACCAACGACCCGAGAGAGTACTATAATTCTGATATACTTTAAGTTCATCCAGAATTGTTTTCATTTTAATTAGGTCTATTCTATAAAAGAACTCAGAAGGATTTCCTACATTTTAATGGTTATTTCTACGAACTGAAAATAATAACGTAACTTAGTTAAATCACAAAACAGCATACATGATAAATTAATTATTTAAAACAAATTAACGAGGCAAAAAGTGGCTCCTTGAAAGAAAACAAACAAGACAACCACAAAATAAAACTTCAGAAAGAAAAATGGAAATTAAAAACTTGATAATTTATTGAAGTAATCTTTGCAATAATGAATAATATCACAGAATGGCAATAAATACAGGAAACTAGAAATTACACTATATACAAATATTAAAGTAGCTACTAACTGAACTATTTGATAAAAAAAAAATACTGCACAAGGAGACGGGGAATGAAAAATATACATAGAATAGGTACTCTGTAAATACCTACTAGTCCTTTAACATTTTTTTAAATACTAAACACATATTCGAACTCTGCATCTATAAGCCATTCATAAAAACATAAAATCATTTTTACACAATTGAAGAGGTTTTTTTGACTATCCCTTTATAAGAATAATTATTGAAAAATTATTAAATCCAAACTTTGGCTTTTTATGTTAAACTGTTTTTTATATGTTGCTTGCAACGAGACAAACTAAAAAAACATTACTTAAAAGATTGCATGTGCGTAAAGATCCAGTGAATCACATTTACTGTATTATAATTGAATTTTTTTAGTTACTACTATCACAGACCTTATTTTAACGCTACCTAATAAATTATTTTTACAAATGTAAAAACTTTTATGAATAGGTACAGCAAATTACACAATATCATTAAATATGTTGTTAATGGCACTAGGATTTAAAAGCCGGCAAATTTGCAGATAACTATCTCTCTACCTAACCCTTTTCTACTGAAAGAGGGCAGAGGGCTACCAACATTATTAATAATTATGACTACCCACTAATCGATGTTACAAGGCCCCTTACCGCTAACTTGTTTAACTAGCCCTTTTTAATCTCACAATATTTCCAGATCCAAGTTTGAAACCCGTTTTTAAAATACTTTATACACAACACCCAAGATGTATCTTCCATTACTGCTAAGAATATCATTATTTTTTTACTGAATAAAAAATAAAACATTTTTCACTCCCCATCAAATTACTAAAATTTTTCAACAGACAGTTTGATATATTTAAAATTTTATTCCATCTGAATATTGATATTAAAACATGATTCATCACAGTCATGGTTATAATAGTTCCATAGTGACTTCACTGCATTACACAAACGTACAAAATAGCAGAGTTGTTCTTTTAGTCTTTTAATTTAATGCATCTTGGAATAAATTTTCATATAAATCAACTTATTCTGCATGACAATCAAAATATTTACAACTAGCCTCTACAGTATCGTCTCAAATAAGACTAGAACTAATTTCGTGTCTCAGAATGTTTGGCTTTAAGCTTAGTATCCGCAATTATGTTAAACCTCAGATTTTTATATAGAATAAATAAATTTGAACCAAAAAATCCATTTAATTAATATAATAATAAAAAATTCATATTTAATTTCAAATTTTCCTTTATTCTCTTTAAATTTTATTTTTATGTTTTAATGTATTAAAGATCAAAAGTTAGCAAAAATGTAAATAAGTCGAGAGTAAACTACTCATTTTTTTATAAAACGTATTTTTAGATCTTACAATAACTTCAAATATGGTATAGAGCATAAAATAAACGTAATTACAATCATACGTTTGGAATTCTTATATAATTAAACACATTCTTTTGTTTTAAAAATTTGGGTATTATTTTAATTCAATAATTTTAAGGCCACTTTTCTTTACTAGTAACTAGCGACTGGCATTGTCTTTAAATTATTCGCAACGTTTAACATAACTCAATATACACAATTTATACTCGATAACTATCAGATATAAATCGCTGATCGTATTTTCTGTACATATTTTCTTATAATCAAAAATACAAAAAATAATTCTTAATAATTTACTTTGGTTTGTCCTGTAATTCAAATATTTGTCTTAAAAACAAATAATTCTAACTTTCACTTAAGATAATCAAATTTATTTTTTATTAGTTGCAAAGTGAGATCAGTTAACTCTTAAACCTTAAAGGAAGTTAAGCGTAATTCCCATGTTTTTACTCATGTTTATTATTAGTAACCTATCAATTCTAGCATTGCCAATAGATCCAAGACCATATTTTTTGTGAAGTTGACTTTCTTGAAAACTTAAAGTTGTTGGAAGTAGAATTCAGTAAAAAATTTGAGCCGATGTATGATCAAACATACAGTAAGCGGCAAAATTCAGTTTTCCGCATTTTGATAAAAACAGTAAATTAAATCATTATTTGGATCCGAGATGAAAATAATGTTATAACCAAAAGGGCAAAAGTTATCATTTCTGATTTAGTTTTAGTTTAAAAAAATTAAACTTATATGGCTTGTTTATCTTACATCTAAAAATTGCTTTGCACCCTTACTAGTTACAAAAATGTATGACACGTATGTCGTTCACAATTATTTTTCTTCTATTTGTTTAGGTAAATATGTTCGTCTAAGATGCCCGAAGTTTACCAAAGTAATACGTACAGGAAAAAAACCATATGAACATTTTTAATAAATTTTGAAGAGTGGCTTTAATTCAGAAGGATGTTATATTAGACAAAACGGGTATTGTCTTAATGTATTACTTTTTATGGATGCAAAGGGTAACTAAATTTTAGGAAAAAGATTATTAATAAAATATAACTTTATTAGTTTTAATGAAATAATTTTTAAATAATGTTAAGGCATCACATTATCCGAAAATCACTATAATCAATTCTCTGGAGAACCAATGATGGTGAAAACAAACTTTATTCCTAAAATATGTTTAAATGTGCGGTATTGTCGCGTCTACCCAAATCCTTGCAGCCCTGCACCTACCAAACGACTTAACTTGGAACAAAGTGGATTTCACTTTCCTATCTTCGACTATAATTATCTATTTTCCCACGCCAATTTCCAGTTTGACTGAAAATTGGTGTTACGAGACAACTAAAAACTAAGACTGGAAAGTATAAATTCATTATCTCGAAAACCGTTAAATTTATGTATAAACATAAGACACTTTTAGAATATTCAGGAAAATACAAAAATGCAATTTTATACAGTGCATTTCATTTAGAAAACGGATATTGTCACCGGTTTAGGGTGGAGGCGGCAACACTGCGCAATTGAAAATATTTCAGAAAGAAATTTTATGTTGACCTACAGCCAGAGCCAAATTCTCAAAGTAATGTATACATTGGTTCTGCAGATACTTCTAATAGGCCACTGAGTTTGGTGTACCCTGTATAGGTATACTATGACTAATGCCAATAAAGTGACTAAATAGGTTTTAGAACAATATATTGCGGGGTTATTTGTTCGGGTTGCAACCCGTTTAACCCTTCATACTCTTTACAATTTTACGGCTTAAAATAACTTTTAAGTGGCACAAAATAGCAGAGAAATGTAAAAAACCGAAGAGTTACAGAAAAGAATAAATATTTTGACTGTTAAAAAAATGGATAGTGACGTTCGGGAGGGTTGGAGGGGTCACAATCGGAAAAAATAACATCCTGTAGATATTTCTAGAGATTATTTAGTGTTTAAATTGATATTAGTCGCAGTATACTGTGTACCAAATACGTCACGGAATCTCATACGTCACGGAATCTCGTACGTTCCGTGAGGTATTTGGTTTATTAACATATTTGGTGTATCAAAAAAAAAACGAAGCGAATCCCTGCTTGCAAGACTTTTTACAGGGTCGCTAATGGGGCTAAAAGGAGAGTAATAAGCTATTTCCAAAAGTTTTATATGATAGTAGGGCTGCTCATACTGTTAGCTATAGATGGGAATTTTTTAAGTTCAACGCCCTTGTAGTTAACCTCCTTTTATTTGTTGGTCACATAAGAGGCCCAAAAATACGAATTCCAGAAAGAGAGTAGTAACGGATTAAAAAAAATCAGAAGTATTCATGGGGATATTTTTTAACAACGAAACATATAAATTTCTAAAATAAAGGGTTTTATAGATCTAGAAGTATTAAGAATTAAAAATGAACCACTCTTCAGTCTCTTTCCATACATAACCCTAAATTTGTAGCACGCTATATGAACATTACACTATCCTCTAAAGTATAAACTAGTTGTGTAGTTGCTATCAGCAACCATATTGATTTGAAAAATTTTAATTTGCAACGTAACCTAGTTTATTCATACTACCCTAACACAGTCTATGACTAGAGAATTTCGGTTTTTCAAGAATTTAAGAAGGAGGATATTCTATCCTATATATACACAACTTGAGATTTATTAATAAGTTAAAATTGCAGGAATTTAAAACCAAACAAATGAGACACGGAACTAAATCCCTAAAAAGTATTGTTAGCACTATAGTAATCGTCACTAGGCGAAGGACAATCCGTTGCGACATTACCTTCCATGTAACCCCCAAAGCGGTCGTGGTTTTCGCACAGCAACCAAGTCTCTTTGCCCATCGACAAGTGTCCTTTCGTTGCAAATGGGAAAGAGAAATGAATTAGTTTGTTAGTCAAACGCACAAGCAAAAGTTTAGCAAAAGTAGGCTGAAAATTATATATTGGGTGAGTACGAAATCGTTATACAGAACATCATTGAGTCACTAATCTGCATACAATAGTTTTAGATACAAAACATCTTCTTTCATCGAAAAAATGGCAACCTTCTGAGGTATGAATCTGATTTTTGAAGTAAAGGCGGAACAACGTCAGTCAGATTTTTCCGAAGATAGGGCCAATTTAAAAAAATTTTTAGTGAAACCTTAAATATTTGTACACAGCTAGCTAGATAGTGTTTAAAATTCCCTTACAAAAGACATTTCAGAAGTTATAAATTATTTAAAAACTTTTTTTGAAAATCTAATATAGTTATTATTTTGTCCATATTAATTAAAGTTTGTGAATCAATGTGTTAAGAGAAGAAAAACAAAAAAGGTAATTACATACCCTTGACTGTGATTATTTAATATTAAATAATATACAATATACTTCTATTTAAAATCTGAGAGAAAATGTATGGGTAAAATTGGCAATTTCAACAACTAAAAACTAGATTTAATGCCATTTAGTACCAAATCAATGTTTAAGCGAGACTGAAAGAAAACTAAATACCCAGTCGTTTGTTGTCTTTTCACACTCATTCATAAAAATTTGACTGGTAAAGACAAAATTCCGCCATAAAAAGTCTCAAACGCCGATGAAAAGGGAACTTTAAATGCGTAAAAAATATACAGGGTTCCATTTAAAATGCTTTACCCTACTTCCGGAAAAACAGTGATTTAAATTGACATGAAAATATAAGTCAGGGTATAAGCTATGTCTTCACACCAAAATTCAGATTTCTATGTCAAAAGGTAGTTGAAGAATGTAACAGACACCTACTGTAACATGATTTCATTGTCACCTGGTATACTCCAGGGCTGAATTATTTACAATTGATAAGCAGAACCAAATTATCACCTAATAATAATTTTTTTTAAATTCATTCATTTCTTCACAAAGATAACAATTTTTAATTGCAAAAATTATTGGTAACAAATGCGTGTTAATTCAAATTTTAGCGCCATCTTAAAATAGGACCCGGCCTTTAAGTAAGTAAAATATAGACAAACATTGTGGCAGCGTTTGGATGATATAATAAATTCCACGAAATATGGTTCTCACTTAATAACTGCAATAAAAGTACATTGTTGATCCCATTGTGTAGAGACAAGAGTTTGGTAATAAAAAAAAAGAAAAATTGTTGCAGGATAATTTCTAGGTATAAAAAGAACTAAAATTTCTCTACTGTAGGTACAAAAAGATAATTTCATATGTTTTCAATGTTTACACCTATAACAGGTATTTTAAATGCAATTTTGAAAAATTGAATGTCTCTTTCTCAGGGGAAGTGTTCAGTTGTATTGCGATATTATTTTACGAAATATTATACTTATAAAACAGCAGCATGTGGCGTTCGTGGAAAAACATTGATGCTGCTCCTTCTAGTATTCCGGAGAAGAAACATCATTTATGTCGATGCTAGGGAAATTGTAAAAAATATTTATAGTTCTTCACTTCACAGAGAACTTAACGCTAGTGTTACTTCGAGTGAAATATGTGATTTGACTAAGATACCTCTGACTACAGTGAAAAGAATCGTGTCAAATCCCATCGCATCAAGAAAGAAACGTAAAGATGCCGGTTCCACAAAATGTTTCGATGAAGGCGACAAAGACTTGATAAGGCGAAAAGTCTACACTATCTACAAAGAGCAACGTGTACCTACAGTAGAAACCTTGAGGCGACGGCTTAAAGCAGTTTTCTTAGAACCTCAAGCTTACATTAAATACATAGGTACATATCTAAAGTACGATCCTTTACTACAATACCTACACAACGGGGTCGACACAGGCCGTTAATGGAGTCATTCTGTCAAAAACGTTTTTCGTGATATTTACTATAACTTAGCCAACCACGCGTATTTAAAGTTTTCGTCGCTTCGATTTCTCCTATTTCTGTCCTTTTTTTAACGTTTGAAACTTTTTTGTCTTGTATTAATTAAGGAATATTCATTTACGAAAAAAAGACGCATATGAGCAAAATGACCGCATGTATTCCGCCAGTAAATTGTGTTTTATTACGGCGCCACACATGCCGTATTCGTCGAATAGTGAGCAACGATTCATGATGACGGGTGAGTATAATGATATGAGTATTCGTTATTTACCCGATTGACGTCGGTATTTTGGGCAGAGTCAAAGCAAATTATAGGCGAATATCCACATGTGTGTACATATGTGCTCGACACTTGGCAAGTCGCTAGCCAAATGCCGATTATTCGTTATTCGACAAATACCGCATAATCAGAAAATAAAAAAGAATAACAATAGACATTAGGATGTTTAAAAAAAAGTAACAACTTAGACTTTTTGAAAGATTTTTCTCCCCTGATTCTAAAAATATACGGGTTGTTCACTTTCATAGAAACTGTGTGTGAGCTATTTTGGATTTACTGTTCCGAAATCTACAATATAAACTACATACATATTTGTTAATTTTTATTGAAGAATTCCCTACAATAAATCCATAACAGGCGATAAGCTGTATGTATCAATAAGAACAAACCATATATTTTTGGAATCTGGAAAGGAAAGTTCACTTTCATAGAAACTGTGTGAGAGCTATCAATGAATTTACTGTTCCGTAATCTACAGTATAAAGTACATACATATTTGTTAATTTTTATTGAAGAATTGCCTACAATAAATCTATAACAGCCGATAAGCTGTCTGTATCAATAAGAACAAACCATATATTTTTGGAATCCGGAATACAAAATATGCAGGGTGTTTCATTAAAAAATGTAAGTTCTCACTTTTTATTAATCTTCCGATCGTCTATTGTTATTCTTTCCTAATTTTCTAATGGCTTATGTAAAATCTCAAAATTTATATATTTACAGTTTTTTGGTATCTCTTATAGGAGACCCCGTAGAGGTATACTATTAACTATCTCGGGACGCCCTGTACTGCTAACTATTTTACATTATTTAATGCTGTATGATTACGTTAATGTATTTCCGTTTTTAATTTTAAAATGCATCAATTGTTTGTTTACGAATTACTACAAACTACTGTACACATGCAAAGAAACTATTGAACTGCCTGTCCTATATACAGGTTACTGAAGTTGATATGTATCTGTAGACAATCTATAAAATCAACTCTGAAAAGTAGCTGTGAACTAAATGTATAAAGTAATTGAGCAAGCCATAAAACTGAAATGAAGAGATAACATCCCAAGGTAGGAATTCGGCATATAAAATGAAATTCGTTAGTTATTATCAATTTCAAACAATGATCTGTTTGTTCTGTTAATCCGCAGGATATGAATGGCAAATTATCAAACAAAAAGGAATTTCTGGTTTCTGTCTAACATATAGAGTTTTATTCATGAAAAGTTTACTCCGAATTTTTGATGTTGTAGCAGTTGAGAAAAGACTCAAAACCCGGTATGTAGACTAGAAATATCCTTTTTTCTCTCCGCAATGACCTGCAAATTTCCTTGACTTCAAGGATATCCTTACTTATATTTTTTACTATTACATAATATCTCTATTATATCTGCAAAATTTGGCAGATATTGGCAAAAAAAAAACGGAATTCAGCAAATTTTTTTGCACTTGACCCTCTGAAGATCGGAAAACTAGCAATAACGTTTTAATTTAAAGTATGACTTCAATAACAAAAATCATAAAACCTAGAAAAGGCTGGTTTCAAAATAATAAATAAGTTGTTTTTCAAAAAGAGAACCAAAAAAATTTATACACATAAGGGAAAAATGACATAATTTAAAACATGTGTTTTTAGTTTCTCTGAAACTATTTTAAATTATTTGTATATCTTGTAAGAAATTAGGTAGTTAAAAGACTCATAACATCAAATAGTTCTGAGAAGGCAAAATGATCACCCTGGTAATGTCAAGGAAAGACCTGGACTTTGTAATGACTGAATAGTGTCGGGAAAGAAGATACTCATATAATCTAAATTAAATGCAACTTCTCCCAGTAGAGCTTGCGAACAACAATATTGAAAAGAGAATATCTCAAGAGATCTGATCTTAATTAAGAAATGGTCTGATGCCACCTTAGTTTTAATGTATCAAAAACTAATATTTTAACGTTTAAGTTTAACATTGATAATCTTTACCTATCTTATTCTAAGGTTGAAAACAAATCAAACACGAAATTTTTGGGAATACACATTGATAATAACTTAAAATTTATTAACCACATAAATAATCTACAGGAATAGATTTCAACAGGCAGTTATGCCGTTCGTATTGTTTCAAATGAGCTCGGCTATCCTGCAACAAGAATAGCTGACTTTTCATTTGTAAATTCATACCTAACTTATGTTATAACTTTTTGGGGCAGCCAACAACTTTTTAATTCTACTTTTATTTTGCAAAAACGGGCTGTTCGTTACATGTGCAAAGTTGGGTCCCGACACCATTGCAAACCACTTTTTGTGAAATATACAATTTTACTTATCATAAAAAAAACATGGACAATTAACAACTGAAAGGGCTTTTAATACTAGACAGAATTTGAACCTCACATTTCCTATCCCCAGAACAACTTTAGTAAAACATTTAATTTTATATGAAAGTAAAAAAACTTCTCGAAAGAAAATAAATTGTTTAAGAAAAAAGTAAAATGTAGCTTGGAGGCAAAATATTATTATAACTTACAAAAATGTTACGATGATCGTTTGTGAGTATATTATATATTTTGTTTTTTTTTTATTACTCATGTATTTTAGGTTCTGTGGCTAAAATCTGTGCTTAAATGCTTAATGTCGCTTTAATTATATTATATATTTAATGGTGGATTTTATTATGGTTATATTTATTTTATTTTTCCAATGATTAGACCCTAGTATTTTTATTTTTATAGAGCTTAATTTGTTGACACGGAATATATATTCTTTTAACAATGAAGTATATTTGAGTTTGAGAATTTTAATACAGCATCACATTTAGTCTATCATTTTCTTTCTGTCTTATCATAGGCCAATTCTCAGAGACACAAATCAACCTAAACATTACAAAACTAGAAATAACTAGATTTATAGATTTCAGGAAGACTGTTAAGACATGCTAGAAAGGTAAAATTTTCACTTTTTACACTATATCTCTAAGGCCGTTAAAAAAATCGGCAAGGTTATTGAGCTTTTGCAGCTCAAGGTCATTGAGTAGCTACCCAACCATTTTTTCTTGCCTATCCGGGAAAATACCGAAGTAGTATCACAGTCAGTGAGGCATGCAGAAGTCCGACCAATTGCCTTAGTTGCTAATGTTTGAAGCTTTTGAGTTAATTTTGAATTTGTATTTCAAATAAAGCACCCAAATTATGAGAGAAAGAATACACAACGAATCACTTCGATTACGGCTGCGCAGTGGCCCGATTTCATATCTGCAGTCCTGCTAATCGTAGAGAGTTCGGTAAGATTACATTTTTTTATTGTAAAGTCTACTAGATTTTACTTCACCGTAAACGATTGAACAAGCACTATAAAACAACATTAACAAATAATGATTTTCAAGGGACTTTTTCCATATTCTCAACCAATCTTGAACCGCCACATCTCCTAAACTATTTATTAAATCGAGTTTTGCGATCAGTCATTTTTATTAACATTTAATAAAGAAAAGTAATGAAGTTAGCGCGAAAAACGAAAAATTGTATCTTCCTATCATGTTCTAACTTATTTTAAAAGTTTTCCCCTCCGTACACTTTAAGATTCTCTCAATTTACACCTAAATGAACCCATTAATCCATAAACCTCTCTATTTCTAACTGTGTAATGTTTCATTTTTTCAGAACTGTCCCAAGAATCAGAGAATTTATTCTGGAAGAGCTCTGGCTTACCATCGCCAACTTAAAGGAAATACACTAGGCGTAATGTGTAAGAATAGGCTGGCTAGAATAAGCGGTATTTCCAGAGAGAGTAAACAAGGGGCCCAATGGGACTTAGGTGCGAAGATCTTGCTAATGAGCTAACTTTCTCCCATTACGGTTAACCATATAGTTTTCTTTGTTTAATACAGTTAATGATCAACTCACAAAATGTCCAATTTTTGTCATTACGTTTGGAGCTTCGTTCCTTTGTGAAGAACATTTTTTACTTGAGGTCCACTTGTCTGGACGCTGAATATAGAAAAATACACACACGGAATTTTGATCCTTGAAAACTGAATGAAGGCAAATTACTTTTAGTGTCGTTAAATATTGCTTTGATTTATATGAATATACATCTCAGTTGAGGTAAATTTTCGTCGTCAGATTGACAAAAGCGGTACGCTTTTTTATGAATACCTACAACTGTACATAATCAAACATTTGAAAAAAGAAACTTGCTTTGTATCTTTACTTTATCCCCTCAGTTCTGCGCTATTTATATGGCAATTGAATGCAAGGATTCATGAGTCATTTACAACTTACCTAATAAATACCGTTCCAATGCCACATATTCGTTGGGGAACATTCCTTTCGTGGGGGGATATTGGAAGGAGCAGATCCATTCGCCCTGCACTCGCAGCACTCGACCAGTCACTCGCGCATAGTACTCGTAGTTATCTTTACCGAAGAGATTTGATGAAGCGAACTCTTCAATGAGATGTTTCATTACTCTCGAGGCTACCTATATTATGATAAATATTTAAATGTTGCTAATTTGTTGCTATTTATTTCTTACAACGCAATTTATGGTTTAATAAATGTTTAAAAATTCGTAAAAAAGCAACCAAAAAAATTAACATGGTTCTTACGTTGTATCTAAAGGGTAACTGGATATATTAAACGATACCTTAGAGACTTTATTATATGAGTAAACAAAAAACTTTAAATACTTATATCGAGGGTTTCAGTTGATGCTCATTTATCAACTTTGCCATGGTCTTTTGCTTGTTTTCTTATCAAATCTTATCAATCAATAAAACCCATCAAACTTTTGTATTTAAAGTTATTTGATAACTCATATAATAAAGTTCCTAGGGTATCGTTTAAAATTTGGAAAACTTTTCCCATTTAATTATTTCTCTCGCTTTCTTTAGCCCCTGGTAAACAAAATCGACCCTTGTAAACAAAATTGACTTATTGTATAGTTTTTCTACATTTTCTAAAGCGTACTATAAAAACTATAATCGTTCAAACACAAAAATCGAACAACTTTTTTTAGGTTTTTAAAGGTTCCTAAATGGCAAAATAAAACATGTTTCCCCTTTTTTTTTCAGGCTATCTATTTGCCTGACTATTCGCGATATCGAGCTAATCGACTACATACATATTTGTAGGCGGACAAAATTAGGTCCTTATAAAATGTCTAATAATTAGTAAGAATCAGGTGTAATATAAAAATAAACTCTCAACAGTTTGATACAAATTATGGAGGAATAAATTGTCGCCAACCAAAATATATATATATATATATATATATATATATATATATATATATATATATATATATATATATATATATATATATATATATATATATATATATATATATATATATATATATATATATATATATATATATATATATATATATATATATATATATATATATATATATATATATATATATATATATATATATATATATATATATATATATATATATATATATATATATATATTATATATATATATATATATATATATATTATATATATATATATATATATATATATATATATTATATATATATATATATATATATATATATATATATATATATATATATATATATATATATATATATATATATATATATATATATATATATATATATATATATATATATATATATATATATATATATATATATATATATATATATATATATATATATATATATATATATATATATATATATATATATATATATATATATATATATATATATATATATATATATATATATATATATATATATATATATATATATATATATATATATATATATATATAATATAGAACTTAAAAAAACAAATTCATTATGAAACATAAAAAATATATTTTACAAAAAATACGATTGAAAAGACTTACGTTCACTTCGGCCTGTAGTTCAAAAGTAAGCATTGTACAGCAAAAGCAAAAATTAGTACTTACAGTTTTATCTTAATAAAATTAAATCAATATCTGGCGTAATCAAATGCATATATTACAGTTCATTTTTAATATTATACAACAAATATTTATAGGAGCTGTTTATTATAACTTTTTAGAATGAATGCTAGGGTAACTTTAGCAGAATGAAAATATAGTTGTGAATAAATTTTGTTACCCTTAATTGTACAAATAAAAAATAAAACCGCAAAAGTTTCAATAGTTACAAAGTCCATTGACATAATAAATTTGCTTGCACCAAATATTTGCTTCTAATTAATCGTAAAATCCTTTTAAAATTGTATAAGGTGCCATATCACTATAAACAGTGCAAAGTATGGATTTCAACGATATTTGAAAATGCTATTATTTTAAGCTAATATTATTAAACATCACTATATTTGTTGAAATATAAACGATGATTAAGATATTAATAATTTTTCAACAAAATAATTCCAGTAATAGCATGCATCATTATTATTGTTTAAAATAAGATTAGTCCCTAATATTTTACGAGATAGAAAACTCGAAAAAGACAAATAACTTAACAGTTTATTTTTTCTTTAGACATTTTAAATTGATATAAATTACGTCATGCTTATTACCCAAATATTCAGTTTCAAGTCTAGAAATTTCTCGTATTATACACAATATATCTACCTTAAACTTCATAACGTCCTCCATTTTGGCAGTTTTACCATCGCTAACGCACGAATGGAAAAAGCTGGGGGCCACGCTGACTCCAAGGGCTTCGCTAGTCATTCCAGTGCCGGCTTTCTCGCTGTTCGAAGCAATCACTCTAAAGGTGCCAAACAACAATACCAGTAGCCTCTGAGTGTAGGGAGGAAGGGATGTAATTATTCTATAACAACAGTGGAATATTTAATTTAAAAAAATTAGGAGTTGTACAGCAAACTCAGTGACATACACTGGTCAACACTTAAACTAGGGAATATATAGAAATACCCAGGAAACTATCAAAATAGCAGGCAATAAATCGGTCAGATTTGAGAAATACATTGAGAAAGAGTGAATATTTTATTTTTCAGTTTGTATTTTAGTGTTGTGTGTGGGTGTGAATTACTTCAATCTCAATTATCACTATGAAGTCATTATATTAGCCTCGATCAAGTAAAACTAACAACTAGAAAATGCATGCCTCCTTTACAAAACGAAAATTATAGCCATATACAAAGGACCTCAAGTCTCTTTGTTAACGACAATTTCGAAGAAACACGAAAGCTTGGAGGAGCCGTAACATTATGTAGTGTCACCACAGCTTTAGACATGGCCTGTAAAAGTTTAAAACGTTTTGACAATGAAAGTCTTTATCCATATCCTTTTATCCCTGTTCAGAATTTGTTGCCCACTGCTAGAGTTAGACCTTAAATGCAAAACAAGTCAATGATGGTGCTTTTCTTAACAAGATATTGTTAACCTATAAGGCCACCTTACAAAACGTGGGATTTATAATTGGTAAAACCATCATATTTGGGAACAAGAAAATCTTTCAATTAGGCAAAATCATTTCCACCATGAGCTTTCAGTAAATATTTCGTGTAGCATTGTCGGTGATTTTATACTTGAGACCATATGAATTCTCAGCACGTCTCAATAGTCAAGAATACTTGCATGTTTTGATGAAGAGCTTGCCAAAATGTTGGATGACATTCTAATTTTCTTGGCCCGCTCGTAGTCTCGACCTCAGTCCCCTAGACTTTTACTTTTGGGGTCCCTTGAAAGATTTAGTGTACAAAGACAACAATGTATCAAACGAGGAGGAAAAATTCAAAGCGGTTACTTTTATAAGGAACCAAGAAGGTATACTATTTCGATTGAGACAATATTTAAATAAAGCTATGAAAGAATGTATTGAGATCAATAGTGGACACTTTGCTCAGTTGTTATGTCAAAACATTATGTTAGTATGCTTAAATATATTCTCCTATAAGTAACTGCTGATGAGATGTGGAATTTAAAAAAATTACTCAATAATTCTTATTCTAAAATTTCACACCACCAAAAACTCTCTATTCCAACTTACGCAGTATTAATTAAAAGTGAAAATATCTGGAAACCGAATCAGTCTATCAATATCAAACAAGAATATATTTTTAAATTAAAAAATAAAGTCTATCAAATTTTCTATTTAAATTCCCGATTTTGCTGTGCATAAAAAAGTTGTGAAAAAAATCAGCCACCAACAGCACGTTGCCAGTGCCACCTAACGGCCACCTTAAAACTAAGTTTATATTCGCATTTCTTACCACCAAATACCTCAGAACTTTTTACGTAATTTCAACTAAAACTGTATAACTTATGTAATAAATTTAAAATTGAAAAACGAACTTTAACGCCCTTCATATGGTAATATCGTAAACGAGCGACATTTTACTAAGGCATGTTTGGCTATGCCGCATTAATTACGGACCAACCCTGTATAGATCTGAAAATATAACAATTAACAGGGTGTTCCATTTAAAATTTTGAATTGGCAAATAGGTCTCAGTGTACAGTTTTAAAAAGTATAAAATGTGTAGAAAATAAAATAAAATTGACAGATCTGCACGTTTCATTACAAAACAACAGCAAATAACTTACAGGCTAGTGTTATACCCAATCTCTTTAATGCCCTGATACAAAACAATTTTCTTAAATTATGTACAACTAAATTTAATTGTTTTTGACATCTGACAAAATTTGATGATCGATTTTATTGTTACAATATCCAGTTTTTAGGATTTTTATAGAGACAATGTATAAAAAAGTATTCTACTTATTAACTTTAGAAAATGCCAAGCAGAAGGCAAATTTCAAGAGCATGAAACGTTTTACTAAATTCTGAACTTCTGCCACAGTTTAACATCTGTGTAGCCCTTAACAATTTTTGAGATTCAGTTGGTATCTCGATTACTTCGTACTTTAATGGAAATATTTTACAACACTAGGTATTAATAAGTAATAACAATTGAACAATACGTAGTAATACTAATAAGTTAAGAGAAATCTCTGACGATACTTAAAAATACTAGCAATATTGAAGAAATACTAGTATTACCGAAGAAATACTAATAATACCAAAGTAATAATTGTATTACTAGAAATACCCAGAAATACCCTAGTATTACCTAATACAGGATATCACTGTACTCTTGTACTAGGTGGTTCAACCCTCGTTTCTTCCTTTTCATAAGAATCTGTATTAAATCACTCGATTTGTTTTATGTACGAGGAAAAATAAAAACTACCTAGCTGTGCAGATTCAATAAAAATGTATATGATCGTAAACATAAAAACGATAAAAAAAAATGATGAAAAAAAGAAGACAAATATGAATTCTGCAGACCCATAAAAAAGGTTCGGTATAAGCGCTACACATTTCATTTAACGTCTTAATTATATATTCTTTGCTGAAATATTTCACCAGAAAAAAAGCTGAAATTGTAATTTGTGCGTAGGGCAATCCCGCAAACGACATAAACGGTGACAATGGAAGCGTATCTGACAATTTTAACATCTCGAGCGATGTCTTTTTTTTTGTTTTATTTCATCACACTTGCCATTTCAAGACAGTAGCATAGGCAACCACTCCAAGTAAAACCCATTTTCATTTTATTTTAGTTGTAAGAACATCGTGATTTAAGTCGCGATTAAAATCAGTTATTTTAATCAAAGCAAAAAGCTCTTTATTCGATCTCCAACATAATGAGGAAACATCACAAATAATTTTAAATCCCAGTTATTAGATCTCTAATCTCTGTGAAACTGAAAATTCAAATAGATAAATTTGATCTCAAATCCCTACGAACCTAAACAATTAAAGAGAAAGTATATAAGGTAAAGGAAATTTAGACAGAGACACAACACACTTCTCGTCCTGGGGCCAGTGCAAGACATTTTATAAATACAAACAAAAACAGGGGGGGGGGGAGGTGGATAGGTAGGTTTAAAAACATTTAAGGAGATGACACAAAGGTCGATAATTAAATAGATCAAAAATATTAAATAACCGTTTTACAGCTTCTCAAATAAAACATAAAGATTTTGTCTATACTAGGATTAGTACACACTTTAATCACAAAGGAAATATGATTGAATGGAATTAAATGAAGTTTCAATAGTTCAGAATAAATATATAATACGGATTCTGTGTTCTGGAACCATCTAAAAAGTCCATGGTGGCGTCAGATAGTTTTAATTTTTGTAGATGTTTGTTGAATCTACCAAGTTTTTTCCTCAAACTGTTCCGTTCCCATAGACCCATCCTAAACGAATAATCTTAAGATAACTCATTTATTAAAATCAAACAGCCTTTGGCCCTTACGTGGGAATACAATAGCCCAAGAGCGCGTGACAAAAAAGTGGAAGAGGTTTGTAAGGGCTGATATTTCAATAAGGTCAGGTAGTGGGACGTCGAGCTTTGAAATATGTTAAATTACTGCGTCTCACTACCTAACCCTGCAAGACTCATGTACACCCTTAATACTACAGCCAACTCTTGCAGTTTTTTGTCACGAGCTCTCCGGCTACAAATTTTAGATATATACATTCGCACATATCTACCTACATGCATACCTATATACAAACACGTGAAAGACATTACCCTCCTTTGCTTCGCAGTCGGAAAAAAACTAGAAAACAGCATTTTCATTCACGTCATATACTAAAGAAAAAATGAAATCTGCAGGCATGATTTACACTCCGATATGGCAGGAATTTCCTGTTTACCAAAAGAAAATCGGAATAAATATTTATAAAACCACGCCACTACATTACATAAGGCGTAACACTTTTATTCGTCGTCCGAAAACGTAACAATCGTCTAGAGGTGTTGAAATGGAATATTTAATTAATTATGTTCTTTATTTAATTAGATTATACGCTCGATGACGTTCACTATAATAATTGTTTCTTCTTATTTACTAAACATAGCGCATAAGAACTATATGAGTAATGGGGCCTAAATGGTGCAGTAAACAATGCACAATTGAGCGAGGAACGAATGAATTCGAATTAATTACATTTTTGGAGCAAAAGGCTGCTTGGGCGATGAGAGTTCATGTTAAGTATTAAAGAAAATAAAACTGTTAAATTTTCAAAACACCCACACATTTTATTATAATGTGAACTTGAACATTTGTCGCCTACGGTACAGAAAACTGCCTTTAAATTATATTACTACCTTCAAAAGAAATGAATTTATATGTATATTAAAGAGCTTTTTACATAACGAACCTTATTAGGTGGAATAGTCCGTTAAAATTGTACGTTCATACCTAATAATATAAACTTCTAAACAAACATGTTTATCTGTACAGGGTGTCAGTATGGTGTATCGGTATATACAGGGTTGCGGTTTTCGCGAACCTGTACTATTTACGATGCTTTCATAGCCCACTTCGTTTACATAATTTTTTAAAAGCCCGTGGTGTCGAGTTTTTCAATAAGATCTGTCATTTTCGATCTATTACCCAAAGATACTTTTTTAAATCGGGCATCCTGTATATATAATTTTATTTGCATTAGATTTATTTTTAGCTTCTCAAACATATATAGTTGTTGATACTTATTCCTCATATTAAGACAGTATTTAGTGCTTTTATTAAATTCCTTTCATTTTCTTAGGGGCTGTGACCACGTTGTTTTGTATTGGGATTATTACCCTTTTATGAGATACTTCTTTGTACAAACTTTTTTTTTATTTTCTATAATTAGGTACCACCTATTTTAACAAATTTTAAGATTAATTGAAAATTATTAAATAACGTAATATTTCAAAACATTATTCAATATTTATTTTGTAAAAACAAATATATAATAATAATATTCTAATATAAAACAAAATTACTAAACCAAAACAGTTTGGAAAAGGTGTATCCTATTTTGACACAGTAGGCCATAAAGATTGTATAAGATGTACAATATATAATTGGTTCCAAAATTATTGGATCGAAACCAGCTTGTTCAGATTGGCAAACATAAGAGTAGTTATCAGAAAATTTTATGTGGTGTGCCTCAAGGATCTATTTTGGCGCCAATTTTATATATATATATATATATATATATATATATATATATATATATATATATATTATAAATTCTATATCTACTATTTCCCTCTCTATACGTGAGTTAATTTTGAAAAAATAAATGTTAGGCTTATACAGTGTGACCCATTTAAAAGCACCGTATTATCTCACCAATTAACGACCATGTTAGTTTCAAATTTTGGTGATGTGTATGGATTTAAAATATGACTAATTTGACATATTCATTTCTGACATCGTTCACTGGCATGCAAGTCTAGAGAGGGGCAAATGGAACCATTTTTAAGAAAATAATAGCGATTTTTTTAACGAAATTTTGATTCTCGATTCTTACTCAGCATCATCAAGAACCTTCTTATACCAAATTTCAACAACATAAGTCCTTAGCTTTGGGAAATACTAGCTTTCAAAAAATGCATTTTTTTATTTCAAAGACAGAAATCCCTTAAACTTAAACCATTGTCTTGATCAAAAAACACTATTTTACATTTTTCAATTTTAGCGACCTTTATTGAAATTTAGTAAAAAAATTTTTTTCGTTTTTATAATTTTAATAAAAATAATTAAAGAAACAATAGCAGAGCTGAAGAAATCGAACATATTTTAGAGTACGTCTTAGAACTATTTTGATTTCTAAATTCGATAAAGATGGTGAAAATAATTAAAACATGTAAAATAGTGTTTCTTGATCAAGACAATGGTTTAAGAGACTTCTACCTTTGAAATGAAAAAAAAAACCGCATTTTTTGAAAGCTCGTATTTTCCAAAGCTATTGACTTATTTTGTGGAAATTTGGAATATGGGGGTTCTTGATGATGATGAGTAAGAATCGAGAATCAAAATTTCGTTAAAACAATCCCTAATATCTATCTATCATCTAGACTCGCATCCAATGAGCGATGTCAAAGTTGAATGTGTCAAAATAATCATATTTTAAATCCATACACACCACCAAAATTTGAAACTAACATGGTAGTTAATTCCTGAGATATAAGGGTGTTCCGCTTTTAAATGGGTCACACTGTATATAGGGTAAAATTTAGCTTGGAAGCCACATATAGATTATTTAAGAGTAGAAATTTCTCCAAAAATTGGAATTTTGTTTAAAATTCCTAATTATATTTCTCTTAATTTGTTAAAAAATATATATTTTGCTTTCATTTATTCAAAATTGCAGTATCTAATATCAGTGTGAGGCGCTGCATGTAAAAAAAAACCATAAAACCATTAGAAAAATTAGAAAATAAGTCAATAAAATGTATTTACCGTTTACCATATCTAGAGCCTAGCATTAACCTATATAAGCCTAAAAATCCCTAAAACATTTCTATGATGTAAAAACTATATTGTATATTTTTATTCACTCATCAGCTAAAATATAAAAAAGTAATTTTGGCAAACAATGTAAATTACACAGTGGGGTTAATTATTACAATAATCTACCAAAACGATTAGAAAATATTAACAAAATTGATACTTTAAAAAACAATTAAATAAACATTTTTTACAGGATTAATATATTTCACCTTTGATATTTTAATGTTTGCAGTTTATAACAATTTTTATATGTTTTCTATTGATTGTTAATTAGTGCCTTGTTCTGTTGTTGTTTCTGGAAAACAAATAATTGATTAATTAATAATAAAAAAATTAAGACTAAGCAAACTATTCAAACTTGCTGCTATTCTGCTACAAACATGACTCAGTCTTTTCTGACTCTTTTTAAGGCATTTAATATTATAACTGGCTGTTGTTGCAGATTTTGGAATGCCCTTCGTGTCGCATTAAGTAGGTCTTCAATTAAGTCGTAAAAAAGGATAGATTTGGTTTTCTAAATATCCACAGAAAAGAAATATAAGATCAAAAAATCCAGTTAACTAGGTGGCAATCTTATTGGTCCTTTATTCCCTATCAATTGATCAGGGAAGTTGTGGTCTAAGATTGGCCTTATTGTTTGGAATTGTGGGTAGGGGTTCGCAGTGACGTATTCAAGGGGAAGGTCTGGTGCCTAACCCCCACCCCCCAGAGCTACTTTTATTTAAGGTGAAATGATAGAAATAGTATAAAGTAAGGACCTTTTTTTCGGGATTGACGGTGACGGTAATGACTTTTCTTGGTTGTCCACATTTTTTTTACTGAAATCTGTTTAGGCCTGAGGGCATGCTGGTATTATAAACCGTTTAAACGCACCAGTGCACTGTGGTTTCCCAAATGAACAAAATACATCATAATCAATAAAAATCAAATTTGTAAAAACCTATTTTTTTTTAATTAGCGATAGTCCAATTTCATGATTTTAAAATATTGATGACTGTAAAATCACGTATTCATTTAAAATAATAGGCCTAATCGTGACTTTATCATGTGTGCCGCGATAAAGACGTTGACAACCGAATCAAGTTGGCGCTGAGCTGTCGCCGCTTATGTCGCATTTTTAACAGTTTGTTGTAAAAGTGCCACTAGTGACAAAGTTTTCACTATGAATATTCAAAAACAAGGTAAGTTTTTTAATTTTGAGTGATAGAATTAGGTATTTTATGTAATTTTTACGTTAATTATACAAAATTTTCGATAAAATAAGCGTTTTAAATGTGTTCCCCGAGTTTTCCCGAAATGACTCTCACAGTGTCAAGTAGCAACATGCCTTGACTTATGTTAGGACAAATATTGGTGTGCAGTTTTTGCTACTCTTTTTTCAATGATGATCTGTAGTAACTGAGACATTGCAAAATAAGGGTAAAATATGCCGTTCTTTTCAGGTACATCATACCGATGTTCAATTGATAGAATGAGTATTTTCGAGATATGGTTGACAAAGGCTGGGTCTGCTACGACGAGAGCAAAAGAAATATTTATTAATTTATCAGACCAATTACCCGAGGCTGAAAATTTGAATTCTACTGATTTGGAGAAAAAAATATTTTATTTTTGCAAAAAAATAGCAGAAAATTGGTCAAATGCCAGACGCAATAAAGATTTTTTTCTCAAAAGAAATTCTAATTGGTTGGTGAAGTGTGATGAAGTTTTCGTTAATATACAGGGACCTAAATTAACCCAGGTCAGCAAACCAGCATCTGCCCGCGGAAGACCAAAGAAAAGTTTTGATCAATGTTGTCGACGATCACAAAAAAGAAAATTGTCACAAATTTCTGATAGCTCTATGATTAATTTGATTCGACGGCCTTCAACTTATAACAACAATCACAAAAAAGTTAGTCCTGATGAAATCGTATCTCTTCTTGTGGAAGCTAAACTGACTAAACATCAGTACATATTATTAAAAAATTTTATTAATTCCAAAATGAACAACGACATTTTTCCTTCATATCAAAAAGTTTTAAAGTCCAAGAAAAAGTGCTACCCCAGTGAAGATTACATAAAAGTTAACGAATCATCTGTTGAGATAGAGTTGCAAAACCTACTAGATCATACTGCAAGCAGAATATTGGCATCCCAAAAAGAGGTGATCGACTCTACTGCTATCAATCAAGAACAAAATCTTATTTTGTTAGGGAAATGGGGATTTGATGGCAGTAGTGGTCATTCAGAATATAAGCAATCTTTTCAAGATCCAACATTGCAGGACGGGAGTTTGTTTGTAACTTCATATGTACCCCTTCGTCTTGTTTTTGAAAGTAATCCTGAAAAAATAGTGTGGAAAAATCCCCGAACCTCGTCTACACGCTATTGCAGACCGGTTAGATTCCAGTTCATAAAAGAAACCCAGGAAGTGGCTCTCAATGAAGAAAAATACTTCAAAAAAAAAATTAAATCCTTGAAGCCCACAGTAGTCTCATCTTATGACAAGAACTATTCAATAGGGCACAATTTGCAGCTAACTATGGTCGATGGAAAGATCTGTAGCAGTTTAAGTGATTCGTCTTCGGCCAGATGTTATATTTGTGGTTCAAGTCCCAAAGAGATGAACGATATCGATTTCTGTCTTCAAAAACAAGTTCGTCCAGAAACATTTGAGTTTGGTTTGTCACCTCTGCATTCATATATACGATTTTTCGAGTATTTTATCCATCTTTCGTATAGATTAAATATAAAAAAATGGCAAATACGGTCTAAAGACGAGAAACTACTTTTATCTGAAAGGAAAAGCCAAATTCAGTGTGACTTTAGGAATAAATTAGGTTTGATAGTAGATAAGCCAAAATGTGGAGGAAATGGTAATTCTAATGACGGAAATACCGCAAGAAAATTCTTCAAACATTTAGATGAATCCTCTGAAATCACAGGTCTAAACAAAAATCTTTTAGAAAGATGTTCTATAATTTTAAGGTGCATTTCTTCAGGATATAAAATTAATGTTATAAAGTTTCGAGAATTTTCTTTAACCACTGCACGACTACTGGTAACTGAATATCCCTGGTTTAATCTTCCTCCTTCAGTTCACAAGACACTAATACATGGAGCTGACGTTATAGAAAACGCCATATTACCCATTGGAGAACTGTCTGAGGAAGCTGCCGAGGCCAAAAATAAAGAATATAAATTATTCCGACTAAATCATACTCGAAAAATGTCTCGTACAAAGTCTAATATGGATCTCTTAAATAGATTATTACTTAGTTCAGACCCCTTGATAACAGAATTAAGAATATTGCCGCCAAAAAATAAAAGTACTTTTCCCAAGGCAGTTCTAGATTTGTTAGAAGAATAGTGATAAATGTTATTATTGTTTGAAATTTGATTATTCTTCTCTAGATTTTGTATTTGAATATTTATTTACCTCACCTTTAATAAATATTTTATAGGTTAGTCGATGACTCTATTTTAACTTTCTTCAATCGAATTTAATTTAAGTAGCAATCCATTTTCTTGTTTGTATTTTTGAACTGTCATGCCTGTAAATTTCTAAAAATGTTTCATGTCACGTGCTATACAAAAAACCTATCAATAATAATGCCAATAATAATTACCATTATTGACATTGATTCTTTTATTTATCGCGTTATAAATTTATGCAAGCTACTATTTAGTTGGGTCGAAATAATTTGTTTTCATTATTTTTTTAGCCAAAATGAATGTTACATGCAAAATGTTTAGATTTTTAAAAGAAGCAATTAAACAGTTTTGTACATATCTTTTTTAGAACACCCTGCATATACTTATGTTTTTTGTAAAACATACTTTGGGAGAAAAATAAATCGATGTGCTCAAGCGATTTTCCGGAAAAATCATTATACGAGATATTGAATTTATTTCTTACTTTACGACCACCCCTGTATAATATAATCTATTTCTTCAATTTCATATGTTAATGTTGTTTCTTCAATGTTTTCTTAATATATTTACCGTACATTTAATTACAATACCTTAATTACAATACAATACCAATGTCTATCATATGTAAAAATTACTATTGTAGTAATAAGTATTTATTGAATATTAAAAGGTTACCAATCTTGAAGCAAAACCAATTCTAGACATCTGTATTGCCAGATACAAGTCTGAGGGGACAATAAAATATGTACCTATTCATTTCTAGAGTATTTTTCCACAAATTTGAGCTTATAACTGAAGATATTGATTTTTGTCACCAATTAGCATATACATGGAACCACTGTGCAGTGGTATGTCATCGATTCGGCAAAACTGTATCCAAAATTTCAAAACCTTTGTTCGCATTTAAATTATCCTTTTTCTTTCTCAGCATGTGTCCATCCACTACTGGATGTAGGCCTCTTCCAGATTTTCCCATTCTGTTCTATTTTGAGCTTTTCGGAACCATTGTTTTGTTGCAACAACTGCTTCAACTTCTCAATATCCTTTCCGATTATAACGATATCATCTGCAAAGCACAAATGATTCAGGTATGTTCCATCGACATTTACTCCCTTCTTCCCCCAGTCAATGTTTTTAAAAACATCTTCCAATGCTAGAGTAAAAAGCTTCGGGGAGATGGTACCTCCCTGGCGGACTCCTCGTTCGATTTTTATTTTGTCTGTTTACATGTCTTCGCTGATATTTATATGTAATGTCGCTGTTTCAATAAGGTGGTGTATCGGTAGTCGATCCTAGCGTTTTCAAGGGCTTCGATTACAGCAAATGATTCTACCGAGTCGAATGCTTTGTGGTAGTCAACAAAAGCTAGATGCAGAGGGATGTTATATTCGGTGGCTTTTTCAATGAGAAGGCGAACTGTTTGTATGTGGTCGGTCGTCCCAATTCCCTTCCGAAAATCCGCCTGTTCGACAGGTTGGTAGAAATCCAGTTTTTTGTAAGTCTGTTATTATCTTGGTCAGTAGCTTATGAAGGTGGGATAATAAGCTTATGGGGTGGCTCTCTAAGTCTTTGTGGTCTCCTTTTTTAAATAACAGGACTACATCTGCGTTTTGCCACTGGGTTGGTATTTGCTCCTCTTCGAGACATTTGTTTAGGAATATCTCAACTGCCTGTAATAGTACATCTCTGCCTATTCTTATCATTTCCGTAGTTATTTCGTCTTCGCCTGGCGTCTTTCTTTTTTTCATCTGATTGAGCGCTGTTTTTAAGTCCTGCAAATTTATTTCTGACATTTCCTCGGAGCCAATATTTATTATTTTGTTAACATTTATTCCTCTTAGGATGACTTGGGATTTATACCATTTCTGATAGAATTCGGCTATTACTTTTGGAATATCAGTTTTATCTGTCACAACTACTTATTTTTTACTCCGTTGATGTTTCTTTTACCTTTGGGCATGTTTGTTTTTGATATTTTGATATTCAAAGTTGTTTTCGATGGTTTCTTGAATTTGTTTGTTGTTGTGTGTTCTGACGTCTTTCCGCATCGTCTTTTTTATAGTTTTGTTCACTTCATCGTAATCTGTAGTATCACGTTCGATTCCCGTTCGTTTTTTATTATTATCCTTATAAATGTAAAATTAATTGTGATTAATATGAAAAAGATACGTTGAATCCAAATCTCCGAGGAAATATTTGACGTGGGTTTTCTTGGGACCAGTAGTTGCTATCATTTCGATTGAGTATACCTGCACTGGTAGTATCAGTTACCGATATGTACCAAAGACAAAACTCTCTTCGACACTAGGCATCTCCAGGAAGTTTATGTTTATAGGATTTAAAATTGTGGCTTCTCAATATAGTCTGAACACAAGATTTTTTAACTTCTACACTAGTTTCAATTGTTCTGCATGACCCCGTAGACTTTGTTGCAATACTTGCTAAAACGGTTATTTCATCAATTTCATTACTGGACCTGGCTTTAAAAATGATCCATGGTTAATTAAATGCCTTTTCGTCCTATAAAATGTTCATTTACTAGGGTGCCTTCTTTCTAGATACCTACATAAGTAAATATAACCTATGATAAACTTACGTTCAAACCTAATTAGAAAAAACATGTATAACTGTTAAGATACAAAGCCAAAGCTGCTGCCTCGTCAGATTTCTCATATTAGTTTTGAAGAATTATCGATCACATACGTATTTTAACTTAATGTGTAAAGAAGAAACTGATGTATATCAATTTGTCAAATTCTGATCATGGCCTAATATAAAAAAAATGATAAGGAAGTATTAACAGTATTAAATGCAGTCTTAATATCCGCAATATATTAACAACTGTACGATATATTTTTGAGAAGCTAAAAATAAGCCCAATGCAAATAAAAAATATACAGGGTGTCCCATTTGAAAAACAAACTTGATAATTGATAAATACATACAAACTTTTGTATTGAGTTTAGAGAAATATAAGGAAGCTATTGAAGGGATTCATGGACGACCATGTATAATAATAATATAAGCCTGTATCCGCAGCAGAGTTAAACTTATCCTCTAAAAACTCTCATCTCTCAAATTAATTAATATCTTGCAACTAACCTCAAACATATTCACCACAGTGGCTTCTTAATTTAATATGATTTCACTGAATCAATTTCTATACTAAAAATGTTTTTACTAAAAACTCAAACCTAAGTAGATGATAAAAAGTTACCTATACATCTCGTCTCTCTGCTTTTGTACATCAGGTGACTCAATGACTTCGAAGAACTTCTGTTCGATATCCCTTCCAAAAATGCCACCAGGGACTTTTCGGAGGAATTTTTTCAATACACTCGCTATCGTATAAACACTGAAATTGTCCATATTAACCAGTCGGCCCGTCTGAAGGAAGTGGATTAACTTTTTCATAGCGCCTTGATGTCCGGGAGCCCGGAACACGTCTTTTCTGTACGGAGCTTCTTTGTTGAGTTTCAGAATTAATACCTAAAAAAGGATTATTTCAATTGAAAACACGACTTATAACATTTAAATTATTAAAGATTAAAACTAGTTATTGTTTAGCAACAATGAAGGACTTTCAGGTGAAAACTGTGAGAGGTTTTTTTGTTATTTGTAGAGTAAAAGCAATGGTTAATGCATCAATTTAACTAGTAATAAAAACATTAAACTTCAGAACTTCAAAAAGTCTAAGGTCAAGTTGCAGAATCAATTAATTAGGAGTTAGCCGAGCTGTAGGATTCGCATTAACCATCATCAGCGTTTCCATCCACTGCTGGATATCGCCCCACCTGTCGCACATATGCTGTGTATCCTATAGTTTATCGCCGCATCCAAAGGGCACTATTTGAGAGGTAATTACCCGACTGCCCATGTAAAAAGGTAATATGTTTAACAGGCACGTACATATAGAGAATAAGAAAAGTTTTACAGTGGGCTAATATCTCAAGTACTGGTAATGCTAAACAGTTTAAAATTTGGCAGTTGCACGTTTTTAACATCTCGTTATTCTCGTTACTGGGTTTTGGAAGGAATTCAAACACACATCAAATTAGTTTATATTGTTCGGTTTGACTAACGCTTACGTCTTTTCCTTTGTGCTATTTTTACTTCATTCTTTTCAATTTCTTTCATTTTATTATAGTTAAAGTTGAGATCATTTTTTTTTATGGGCAATGCAATAGAAATTACAATATAGGGCAGTTTCTGCAAGTTATGTGAGAAGTGCTGTTTCCAAGTTTGTTTCTGAAAAGTGCAGTTAATACACATAACTGTCGATACTGGAGTAATGAATGTCCTCACTGCTTTAAAGAGAAACTTAAAGTATGTGCTGGAATTACGGCAAATATGATAACTAGTCCATTTTTTATTAATTCTTATTATACCTGCAATAGCAACCATTGAAGACGACGACGATATTGACTGAGTCCACCGGCCTAGTCTTTCAGCAGGATGCAGCGCCTATGCACTTCTATTTCCTCGTCAAAGGGTACCTTCATAATGATTTTCCTAGGCACTGCATTGGACGTCGTGAAGCTGTTCAATGGCCAGCAGGATCGCCGGACCTTGCTCCACTTGATTTCTTTTTTTGGCATTACTTAAAAGAGCGAGTTACAAAACCCAATAATGTAGCTAACTAATTTTTGCCTCGTCATAAGAGCATTTGAAAGTAGACTTTATTATTGCCAAGAAGTTAACGATGGTCACTTTCAACAGCTTATAAACTAAAATTACCAATAACAGTTTCAACTCTACTACTGAAATTCTTATTCCAATACCTTACCATTCGAAAACGGGTCGAAATAGAGCCTTCCGGTTTGCGCAGAAATGTTTGTCTTTTAAAGGTTTCCAAAATAAAGTACAGAGTGGCATTTAAAATTCAAAAGTTCAACCCCCTTTCGCCGAATTTTAAAATGTTTAGTTTTACGAGTACTCGAGATATTAACCCATGTTAAGACTTTTCGGACACGCTGTATGTATGTATGTAAGTATGTATCCATCGCTTGTTACAATCTACAGGCTAAACGTCTAGACCGTTTTTTTTTTAAGGAAGCATCAGAAGATTCGTCTGTATCCCGCGAGTGTTCTTAGTCATTTTATCCAACAACATAACATAGTACCTATATAAGTGTCACTTATTGTCTAATATGATATGTGGTTTCTTCTTTTCCTATGTTAATGTACTAGTTCGAAGTAGTCGGTTTATTATTTTCTTTCATACAGTACTTTTTTTAAGCATATTAAAGATGGAACGCTCCACCACCTACATATCAGATGCCTCCGCTAGGGATCGAGCCTGGGACTTTTATTACCAGTGACAGACACTCATCCACTGCGCTAGTCTCGCAATAAATACCATTTCATATTCGACAGTTTTTATATTCATGAATGTGTTAACATGTGATTGAAAGACTCGCATAGGAGGGGAATAATAAAATTAAACTCAGAATACATAATAAAACCTGCAAAACAGAGTCTAATCACCCCAAGTTTCACGATGTTTAAGTAAGGCAAGGTTCCTTCTCATGTTCGGACCGAAAATTAGGCGACTAGCTGTTCTTTAGACACTCTCTTTAAGTGATGCCAAAGTTTACTGAATATATATTATATTGAGTAAACTTTGGTGATGCACAAGATAAGTGCTAAAAGAAATCAATGAGCATAATAGTACTACCATTAAAGTTATCATTCAAGATTCATATTTATTATATTACCAATAATACACCAAGACTTTTTTACATGAACTTAATTTTACATTATTTTACTAGTAATTTAAGTTTTTTTCCGACGTTTTCTTCAATTATTGTATGACTTTTGTAATACTTTTGAGGAATAAATGATTGATTGATTGAATTACCTAAGGTCCAAATTAATAATATTATTTATAAATATTGAAATGCAGGTATAAAACCTAATCGCCCATTCCGGAATTTGCTTGTCCACATACTGGGCTAAAAAGGTGTTTAAAAACATGGACAGTTTTGATCGTTTCTAGTTTGTAATATTTAGGTAATAGAGGCTAAAAATCATCAAAAATGTTTATAAACGTATTTTCCTAAATCACTTCAAACGCTGCAGGATATCAAAAAATCGGTAAATTCGCCTTTACTTCCTTCTTATAGCATTTTACTACGTACAGATAATATAGTTAATACATGCATATCATTATTCGGCAAACAACTATATAGATTCATAAAATGTGTTAGCTGCGAGAAGTGGAATTCTGTACTACGGAAGTTGTGACCAAAGGTGAATTTACCGAGTTCTTATTTATTTTTATATTATTGTTATTATTTATTTCCATAACTATATTTACATAGTTTATAAAGAAATAACTTATATAATTTATTATTTTCTTCCATATAATGAAGACTTTATTCCAGAAAAAAATAGAACTAATTTCAAAAAAACACTAAAAAGTTTTGTTTGAAGCATATATGTCATTTTATTTTTACAACCGGACGTACCGAAAACAAAATGGCTGATTTTCAGGTAAAGGACAACTTTGTTATTTTAAATGAAACACCCTGTATATCTCTTCAAACTCAAAATGCTTAGTCCTTCCTCTTTTCAAAAATGTTATACAAGCTATAGTTACGTTGCAGAATGGTGGATTTATTAAGCTATTAAGCGAAAAAGATACTGCAGGTCTATAAGAATTTCACGGTTAGTGTTTTTTTCTTTTTTTGAAAAGTCTGTTATGGAAACAAATTCATATTGTTTCAACGTCGATCGCTTTTGACATATTCTTTTGAAGTAGAATAAAAGTGCAAAATAAAAAAAAACTGCAAAGAATGAAAATTTATTAAACAAGACATAAAGTTATGGAAAAAGGTATAACAGTCACCAATCATTAAACATTAATATTAAAGTGAAAACTTGTAATTCAAAAATTACTACTGCAAGTATTGGAAGTATCTTCCTCCGACTTCAATACATCTATTTAAGTTAGTAGTAAGCTGGTTAAAACTGTAGACTAAATATTCTTCGGGAATATCTTCTATTATGTTGCAAATATTTGTTTTTAACTGCTCTAAAGTTTGTAGTAGCGGATTATAGCATCGTTCTTTTACGTTCTCCCATAAAAAAAAATTGGTAACAGTTAGGTCCGGTAAACGAAGAGCCCGTGGAATCCTCCTCTTCCAATCCACTTGTTTTCAAAGACGTTATTTAGTGAATCTCTGGTAATTTACGCGTAGTGCGGTGCAACTCCATCTTATTGAAAGTACACTGAATTCAAAATATTTTTCTGACGTAACTGCGGATAAAAAAAATTCCAGCATGCATGAGAATTCACAATTGGACTTTCGAAAAAGAATGGGCCATACATTTTTTCCCAGGACACACCACACCAAACTGTAACTTTCGGCGTACGTCTGACGTGTTCTTGAAATTGCCTAGGATTCTCTTCTACCTATATTCTACAATTTTGTTTATTAACTTTTCCATTTATATGAAAAGTAGCCTCATCCGACATTATTAGCCTTTCGAGAAAATGTCTGTTTGGTCTTATTAAATTTTGTAAAATATGGAATAGTTCTACCCTTTTCGGAAAATCATTTTTTTTTTAATTTCTTGCAAAATTTATGTCTTAACATGGCTTTAGTTTAAGTATATTTGTCATAATGTTTAGCACTGTGGACCGAGGAATTTTCGTTGAACCTGCGATTTTTCTTGTTGATAAGCTTGGACATTGGACTTATCGATGGGATCTAATTGGGTTACCTCTATAACTTGTAATGTCTTCTTTAGTAAATTTTCATTATTTACTGTTCGTTTCCTACGTGTTAACGATCCCGTATTCCAAAATGTTCTATACCAGGTTTTAATTGCTTTTTTTGTCGGTGGAATTTTACTAAACATATTTCTAAATCTTCTTTCAGTTACCTTTATTGATTGAGGTTCCTGCAAACATTATCACACACTTTGCCTTTTCACTCAAAGGAAACATTTTTCACTTCTACTTCAAAAGAATATGTCAAATGCGACGGTCATTGGAACAATATAAATTTGTTTCCATAGACGACTTTTCAAAAAAAGAAAAAACATTAACCTTGAAATTCCTATAGTCATGCAGTATCTTTCTCGGAGCATAATAAATCAACCATTCTGCAACGAAATTATAGCTTGTATTACATTTTTGAAAAGGGGAAGGACTAAACTTTATGATTTTGAAGAAATATACAGGGTGTTTCATTTAAAATAACAAAGTCAGCCATTTTGGTTCCGGTACTTCCAGTTATAAAAATAAAATGACATATACCTCAAACAAAACTTTCGACAAAATGAAAATATTCAGCGAAAACGCAACCTCGATAAATTTTTCGTTTCAGAGCTATTTAAGTCCAAAATGGATTAAAATATGGCTGGCCACTCTGTATATTGGCTCCGGCGCTCGTCTAAATAATTGAATATAGCCTTCCACCTTTTTTAAATATGCTTACTAGGGGACCACTCTGGTAATATTCTGAATAATCCCTGAAAATTTTATCCAAATGGGCCAAACTATCGCGAAGTAATCAATGTACATACATAAAAAAAATACATAGAGGAAAACTGATAAACTCCTCCTTTGTTTTGTCGGTTAAAAATGGAATTTTACGGAATATTTAAACATTTTGTTAGGTCGCTATTTTGTTATGCCATTTAAAACTAGCAGCTGCAACATTTTACCAGTTCATCCATAAATCACACTTGTTTATTTTTTGAAAAAAAAATCAATGGGTATATATTTGATACTTTAAATATCTTATTAGGCCACTTTGTTCGGCCATAATGAACTTGAACTAATATTTTACCAATTTATTTTTGTATCACACTTGATATTGTCCAGAAATTGAGGTCAAATGGAAAAGAAGTTTTTTATTACTGATTTTTCTTTCATTTTATTAGTATTGTTGCAATTCCATTTCAATATAACCCTCGACTTTTTATAAAATTTGAATGAGTAGTTTTTGAGCTATGTCGCGAAAAGACAGACCGATGGAATTGGGAAAACATATTTTTTATTACCTACTGGATCTCTACAACGCAAAGATCGGCATCGGATGGTGGTGATTTTTTACTATGACAACACTTCCCTCTTACGAGGGAAGAAAACAACAAAACCACTACGAGGTTACCTTCACCACATATTTTAAATGGCCTTGTTTTTTCAGTTACCAGATTGTTTACCAATATAATATCGAGCAAGTAATAACATTTCAGCGATAAAACCTTCTAGTTATAAAATCCGCTTTCGAAATATCGATTGTTTTAAAAAGGAAATTAGATATATTTATGTGTTAACTAATATCGATATACCTGAAAGATTAGAGTAGTTATTAATAACAATAGGATTTTTTATTGCATGACGCCAAACATTAGCGCACGTATGCAATGCAATGATTTGTAATATAACAATTGCAGTCACAGCCTGATGATTGTAATTGCTTAGTCGCTTGCTATGGTCGTTGGTTTTTAACAGTAAAATAACTAATAGTTTTTTTATAAGGTGGTCCTTCTATATTTTTAAATGGACAGTGACCTGTGAACAATTGGTAACCTTTCGGTTCTAGTATTGCCTGGGTTGTTTCATTCGGAACTAATTCTTAAAAGCATTTTTATTGATTAATTCGTTTATTTGAGACCTCGTAAAGAGAAATATTGTAACCGTGAAAAAATTACCCTCCGAGAATTTTCCAGATCTTTAGTTTTCAGGGATCCTAAATGCCGAAAAAATGTTTTCTCAAGCAATGCTGCCGTTTCGATACAATTGTACTGAATTCGTACAAAACAGGAGCGTTCAGTACGCAAAAACAACATTTTAAAAATTGACCGTTTCAGTACGAAACTGGATAAGCAGATGAATTTAAGAAAAAAAAACATAATTAAATTACATTGCAAATACAAAATCAAATTTTGTTTTTCATATTTTTACAACACATTCTTAAAATTATCTCCAAAATGAATTTGGATTTTTAGTGTGAGTCACCCAAAATTCGTAAATTAATGCTCACAGTAACTATGTATTTTAAGACCATATATAATTTTCTTTTGAAACCTGAAATAAGAACAAGGTTGACAATAAAAATGTAGTTTTAAATGAAATTGCAGAAGTTTTAAATATGGATAGCATATTTAAGGAAAATAAATCCACTATATCCCTTCTGGTTACTAAATTTCCTAATAAAGGGTGTTTTTTTAGGTTAGATATAACGTTTGATAGAAATTACTGTCAGTTCAAACTGTTAATCTGCCCATATATAAAAAAAAATACATATAACAAACTTCAAATGGAACCATTGAAAAGGCTTTGTGTATGCAACCAGTTTATCGTATTTTGGTTAGTTCTGAAACGATCCACAGTCGCCGCTAGTAGCGCTTTGATGAGACGTTTGACGCCAAACGGCCAGTTTTGATCGTAAAAGTTAACAGTAAACAGTGCCAGAAGTGGTTCTTTCTTGACACAAATTTTGGTAATCTGAAAGAAATCTATAAATCTCACAGGGTATGTGATCTACATTTTTCTGAATATAATCGCATGCCCGGAACGAAAGGAGGTTTAAGAACAACCTCTTATCCAACAGAAAGTTTACCTCATTTATTTTGTATTGGTAAGTTCATTCGTTTATATGCCTAAATATTAATACAATTTGATTAAACACGGTATTAAAACAAAAACGTAATTTGAAAATCAAAGAAGCCAAGAACAGAATTTTCATGGTTCTAGTCTCGTATTTCATACAGAAGATAGAAAGTTTAATTGAGGTTTTCAATATGAACTCATGTTTGTAGGCCAGCCATAGGGAACATATCAAATCAAACAATAACAACACATGTAAATTATCTTTAGAAACTGATGTACCTAGTCCAACAAGCAACAAACCCAGTAGAAAAGGGTATTTTTCTGCTGAAAAATTTGTTAAACAAGCATTAAACTGTATACAACTAAATAATTTTACTAACACTGGCCTTTTATATTCGTTTAGATACAACAGCTAGCCTAAAACTGGGAACTTGCAGGAACCTTAAAGAATGTAAGAAGTTTTTGACAGTCATTATTTTTAAAAATGACACTCAAAGTTCAATGCAATTCATGCATTACATTTAGGGTATATCGCACATAATACATGGTATCGTGAGGTCTTCTGAAGCTATAATAATGAATTTTTTTGGGATTATTGGACTTCACAAAAGAAAGTAAATTTATTTTCATATACTACAAAGGTTTTTTAAAATTGAATATAAAGAGTGAGTCAAAAACTCTTGAGAATGATAAATTCACTTTTTTCTTGCCTTAATTCTTTATTTAATAGGAAATTTACATATACCATGGTTCGGCTAACAATAAGTCTGTCCTGGTCTTTTATAAATCAAAAATCTAATGAAACAGAATTTCTATTAAACAATCCTCTATTGGGTATATAAGATAAATTTACAAGAAAAAGTTGCTTTTTGCATTTCCTGAAAATATTAAAAATAATGTGTTAGCATATATATCTTATTATATGTTTGTGTTATATGTTTTCAGATATGTCCGAGATATATATTATGAACAGCAGTAGTCCCAAAACAGAGCCTTGGGGTACTCTACTCAATATATCATACTTCGACAGACATCTTGATTGATTCGGACTTGGAAGCACCTTCCCTGTAGAAAATCTATAATCCATCAAGTAGGGTGTATTATTATAAATATTGTTATATTTTCTCGTTTATTTAAAATTACATCTGTAATTATATTGTATATGATAGTATATATGAGAATGTACTCTAAGGGAGCTCATAAACATAAGAGATTTAGCAAGGATTAATTCAGAGAAAAGTTACGCAATTTTGTTTTTAATTATTTTACATTTCTCAAAATTGCTCATTATGTATTTGTGCATTATAATTAATTTTGGAGTTAAAACAAAACAAAGCTAAGACATGTTAATGCCATTTATTTATAACATTTCTTTCTTTTGTCCTTTTTTTGTGTTTATATTGGATTTTATAGTTTGTGTCTTGTAGAATTTGTAGTTCACTTGTTTATTCTGTAAGTACGTATTCGTAAATAAATAAATTTTAGTTTTGTTCAACAGCTTTATCTATGTGTAATGAAAATTTTACAAAATCTAGGTTTATAAATATTAATAATAGCGATAGATATGTTAATATACAATGGTAAATAAAACACAAACATATGGTGCACGACAAGATATTTTTTATATAATGTAATGACTGATAATTGAAATCCCTAGAGCATTTATTGTATCAGATAACATTTTTATTAATGAAGTACATGACCACTACTTATATACATTTTAAAAAAGACTGCTAATTTTTTATTGTGAGATCAAATTATACCTTTGAAATAAAACAGTCAAGATTTCAAGAAAAATTAGTATTTATTTTCTTATGGAGTAGGTGATATTTTTCTATTTGCAATGAGACATTTGGTGGACCTAAAGAAAAAAACGGCCTTCATTTATGTATTACCCTCTATCTTTATAGTGTATTATTTTATTACCAAATGATAATTAATACAGGGTCAAAAGACGAAAACTTAGGAAAAAGATATAAATATATTTTTTTTAAGTCGAAAGTTTTCTGTTTATAGAGCCGCATTTTAGAATAAAAACATATTTTTAAAAATATGCCATAATTTTTTGATTATATGGTTTAAACCTAAATTAGTTTTTTGAATTTAGGGATAAGTCAGGATACAGCATCAAGTTGAGGTGAAACTACTGTATATGACTATTTCCTTTTCCCTAGGAATTTTATGCCTTATCTAGAAAAATTAAAAAAACCTTTTAGGTTTTTGAACCATATCTTTAAAGAATTATCGCATAATTTTAAAAATAGATTTCCTTTTATAGGTATCATTTGAACACAGAAAACTTTCAATTTAAAAAAATATCTATATATATTTCCCAAGTTTGGTCCTTTTTATCTGCCATGTATTGTCAAAAAAGTGCTAATAAATTAATACACTACAAGGTTAGAGGGCGATACATAAATGTTTTTTCTTTAGGTCCATTAAATCTAAAAATTATTTGAAATGGCCGCTCGCATTTAGTTTTAACAAATTCGCGATAGATGGCGTCATCGTTGCCATCGATTTGTACAGTTAACTGTAGAAAAAAGAGTTAGGCGTCTCGTAACTATTGCAACGACCAGAGGTATGGCGCTGCAAACTTTACAACTCGAAGCACGGCGGGCGGCGTTTCCATTATATTGTAAGTGTTATGTGAATCTGCCTCAGTTTATGCGTCGAAGAAATGTGCTTAATGAAAGAAATTCGCCTCTGAAAGATCTTAGGCTGTACCCATGTAATATCCAGCTGGTGCAGGAATTAAAGCTTGCGTCGACCTTTTACTAATTGGGCTTTAGCACAGTTTGAAGTTGTCCCGTGGTTTTACCCCAAAATTGTGTTTAGCGATTAGGCCCATTTTGGCTTACCGGATGTGTAAACAAATAGAACTGCCGGATATGGTGTGATGCCAATCCACAGGAGATTCAAAAGACCATTGCATTCAGACAGTACCGTTTGGTGCGGTTTACATGCTGGTGGCATAATCGGACTTTATTTCTTTAAAGATTGTTCTGGAGCGAACGTTATAGTCAATGGAGAACATTACCGGACGATGATTAATGAATATGTTTGTCAAAATATGGATGGTATTGGTCCAGACGAGATGTGGATGCAACAGGATAGCGCTACGTGTCACCCGGCAAACGAAACTATCGCCTTATCGCAAACATGATTTGGTGATAAGTTAATTTCGAGAAATGGACCTGTTAACTGGTTACCAATGTTCTGCGATGTGACACCTCTAGATTATTTCCTATGAAGCTACATCAAGTTATTGGTTTATGCTAATAAACCACCAGCAATTGACACCTTAGAAGCCAACATTGTTTGTGTTATTCATGACCTACGGCCAGCAGTGCTCGAAAAAGTCACCCAAAATTGGACTGAAAGAATGCGCTATCTCGTGAACAGCCGTGGTGGCCACATGTCCCAAATCATTTTTAAATGTTAATGCCATAGAATGATTTTTCAAATACAATTATTTTTTTGATCAAAAAATCTTTTCTTCATTATTTTTTTCATATTTAAAGTTCTATCGTCCTTAAAAAACACACCCTTTATTATTCGTAACGAAGTAATTGAAGATATAAATTAGGAATTTGATATTGAAAAAATTATAGATCCCAGAGGTGAGAAAATGTTTAAAAACTTATTGATTTTTTTTCAAGCAGTTATCATTTTGCCTCAGGGAAGCGCGGCTACTGGACGGGTCTTTTCAATTTTTTCCATTATGAAGTCCAAATATAGAAATAGCCTTACCATAATAAAGAGATTGAAAATGTATTATTTGGTAAACTATTACTAAAAATAGGTAATTTTCCTTTACCCACACTTTCCTCGTTATAAATATTTACTGTTATTAGGAATAGTGGAGTGTGAACCAATTTAGTTCAATACATACTTATTTAGGAGCACATAATATATATTATTTAAACATTTTTATTGGACGCCATTTTGTTCCACAGTTTTGTTTTACAGTTTCTACCTATGCCACACTTGATTTTTGGGAATAATTTAAAATAAATTCAATAAATAGTTTTTACATTGACACACCAGTTTACCTTTATATCATAGAATTTTTCTCCACGATTTAAAGTCAATTGAATAAGATTTTGGTATGTTGATTTTTTAAATATTTTATTTGGCCGCCATTTTGTTCCGCTATCTTGAATTCGTATCACAACTTTACAAATTTATCTCAATATCACACTTAATGCTTGCACATAATTTGAAATTAATCTAATAAGTAGTTTTTCATACCAAAATGTTACCAGTTCACTCTTATGTAACACTTGATTTTTCTGGGAAATTTGAGGTAAATTGGATAATTAGTTTTTTGGTAATATTTTTTTTAATATTTCACTTGTTGAAGTCAATCTAATGGGTAGTTTTTAAGTTATGCCGCGAACAGACAACCAGCCAGACAAACCGACAGACGGACTGACGGAAGGCCTAAAATATATTTTTTGGCATCTAGGTCGCTAAAACGTAAAGATATGTAAAACCCGAGTGGGTGAATTTTTTCCGATTACAAAAAATTTATTTGGCCGCCATTTTATTCCACCATCTTCAAGATAGCAAAACAAAATAGCAGCCTAATAAAATATTTAAAAAATCAACCTGAAAAACTACTTATTAGATCAATTTTCAAATTTTATTCAAGCTTTCAGTGTGATAAACTGGTAAAATTCAGATATCGAAACAAAATGGCAACCAAATTGATGTTTAAAATAAACTTAAGTTTAAATTTTGAAGAAAATTTAAATATGATATAACGATAGACTGGTACGAACTCAATATGACAGAACACAATGGCAATCTTAAAAAAATCAGTGTTCAAACTACGTATTCAATTTATTTTAAGTTATGCCCAAAAAGTGTGGCATAGGTAGAAACTGGTAAAATATTGGTACAAATCTAATATGGTGGAACAAAATGGCGCCCAATAATAATTTTCGAAGACAGTATATTGGCTTGCCGAGTCTTTTTTTATTGTTGGCACAAAAAAATTGTGTTTTAAAAAGCGGTTTACGTTACGTTTAGCCCTGGTTAGGTTATTTTTTTGGGATGATGTAAAAAAGCGGAACTAAAAACTGGGCTACACTTCACAATTTCTAATAAAAGTAAAAAATTCATATCGAGAGAAGTTCCTAGTAAAGGAAATTTACCGATTTTTAGTAAAAGCGACCAAGGGAAATTTCTGGAAATTATTTGTTCTACTTTTGTTTAATTAAGTTTAATTTTTTCGAAGCCTACTTTCTTAAGTATAGGTTTACCAGGATAACTTAACTATTATTAATAAATAATATCAGAGTTAACAAAAAATTAAAATTTTGATAATTTGTAGTGTTTTTAATATTTAATGTCCTATAAAATATGGCATGAATTCCTTCTCATATTAATGTCGTTAATATATTTGGTTAAAAAGAAGATATCAGCGGGGGATTTTCACTGACTTATTCGATTTTTAGTCATCTTTTAAATATGTACAAAGATATGTATTATATTTACATCATTGTATTTGTAAATTTCGAGTAAAACAAAAAAATGTAGCTTTTCCAAACAGCGCTCTCTAGCAACCCCTGCAAAAACCCAAAAGACATAATTTACACAGCAACAAGGGATCTTTTCAAATGGACCAAATCTGCCATTATTTAAATTTCAGAAAACTGAGTGTTCCGCCATCAATGATAATATTTTTGATATAGCTTAACTGGACACAGAGCTTTGCAATATTATTTATAATTAGAGAGGACTAATAATATTTAAAAAATCATATATCTAATAAATATGAAATACAATTGCCACACCTTTGCCCAAGTCGATAATTTATTTATTAAAACCTATTTTTAATACATTTTTATAAATTTAGTCTTGGCAACACAACAGTCATAGGAGTCTGCAGCATTATACCTTTTGTCAGCAACAGTTATCGAATTAAGCTGGACTTATCGACACTTTTATTATGAGTATATGGACAATTGGTTTTGAGCCAAGTCTAAAAAAAACACGATGTAGTTAAGTCGACCAATAGAAAACAAGTTTTGTATTCTTATAACTAAGAAAACTATAGGTTAAAAACAATGTTTTAAATTTCAGATTTAACTAATTTATAAATTCTACTAAACTCTTTGTGATGTGGATCGACCCAATAATCTTTTTTAAAACAAATGATGACCTATCTACTCTTAATATTTTTTCAGTCCATATAAAATGTTTTTTTTTCTGTCTTGTGCTAGATCTGTCCATTAAAAACGGAAGCTGCCAGAGAATACCCGGACAATCTATTCTATTTGTTAATTGAACATATACAAGAAGCATGTTTTTATTCGTCGATTTTCAAGAGATAGCCTTTCAAATTATTTAACAGATTAAAATGGTTATAACCTTGTATCCTAAACAAGTAACCAAATTTTTTAAAAACTTCCTCTGTACTCTCTCGATACTTTTACTCCTCACTTTATACTATAGAGATCAAAACTTATAAACAGCATATTATAATGTAGGTAACACAAGACAATCAAATAACTTTAAACAAACGTCACTTTAAAACTTTGTAGTCTGATGATGAAACCCATGATTTCATGAGATGCATTAATTTTATTCATGATGTGTTCTGAAAAGTTTAAATTGGTATCAAATAACGCTCCCAAATCTTTTTGGGTAGAGCGTCTGCTTAAGGGCTACTTCATTAATAGAATCTTTTGGCTCACAATATTTTTATAAGTGCTAAAGACACTGCTAAGCATTTTTCGGCATTAAGATTAAAACCATTGACCTTTTATCACCTCTATAAAGAGTTTGAAGTCATCAGCAAACAATAATCAATTAAAATGTTTAACAACTACGCGTATATCATTAATTGATATTAGAAAAATAGAGGACCTAGGTTAGATCCTTTGGGAAAGTACATATACATATGTTAGATTTGGCGCCTTTTATCTCAATGCATGGTTTTACTTACTGTTACTTAAATATGACTGGATTAAATCCACTAAATTTGGCCTTACATTTATTTTTTACAAGGACTCACTACACTGTGTGGTACCCTATCAAATGCCTTTTCCATATCGGTATAAATTACATCAACTTGTTTTTTATTATTTAAAGAATTATGGATAAATTGTGAAAAAGTAAGCAAATTGGTAAGTGTTGATCTATTCGGCAAAAAACATGTTGAAATTGAGCGAAGCTATGTTAAGTCATATATTCTATTAAAGAGAACTATCTCAAAAACTTTCGCGATAGCGTTTACTATACATGGGTCGATAATTAGTTACCTCATATTTAACTCCGCCTTTAAAAATATGCACTACTTTGCTAATACACCAGTCCGTAGGATGCAACAACGGCTGTACCAAGGACTGCCCACAACCCTTGACTATATAGCCCGATAATCCATCTGGTCCAATAGATCTACTGGCCTTCAACTTTTTAAAAGCTACCAGTACTTCAAGATAAAGCAAAAACCTCAGTAATATTCTCTGTTCCTGAGTAGCACAAACTGATCTCTACAGAAATATCGACATCATATTCTGGTTCTTTACATATGACCAGAAAAATTTGGGATCATCATGTAAACTTAGCTCAACTTGTGCAATGGGACTTTTTTATTTTATTACTTTAAATTAAAATCACCCTCGGATATGTTTTCATATCTTTACGTTTCAGTCGGTCTATCGGTCGGTCTGTTCGCGGCATAGCTAAAAAACTACTACCCGATTGACTTTAAATGTTGGTCAAAAATTGAGGGTTGAATCCAAGCCGGCAGAATAAAATGGCGGTTTAATAAAATATTTCAAAATTCAGTCTGAAAAAACTACTTGGATATATTTCAAATTGTCCATAACTAATTGTGGTATAGAACTAGTAAAATTGTAAAACTAATTCAAAATGGCGAAACTAAATAGGGGCCAAATAAAATGTTTGCAACTGTGTTTTACACATCTTCACATTTTGAGCGTCCCTAGATGCCAAAAAAAATATGTTTTATCAATGCCGTCGGTCCTTCTGTCTGTCAGTTCGCAGCATAGCTTAAAAACTAGTTACTAGATTGACTTTAAATTTTAGTCAAAAATTAAGGGTCATAATATGGAGATGACCTGGCAATATTTTGGTAAAAATCCAATATTGCGAAACAAAATGGCGGCCTAGTGAAACGTTAAAAAATATTACTAAAAAAACTAGTTACCCAATTTACCTCAAATTTTGCACAAAAAATCAAGTGTTGCATAGGAATGAACTGGTAACATTGTGATGCGAATTCAAAATGGTGGCCTAATAAAATATTTAAAACATCAGCTTGAAAAAACTATTTATTAAAATTTAAAAAAAAATCAACATAAAAAAATCTTATTCAATAGACTTTAAATTTTGCAGAAAAATTAACTGTGATACCTATAGGGATAAACTGGTACGAATTCAACATAACGTAACAAAATGGTGGCGTGTGCCAAAGTAAAAACTACTTATTGAGTTTATTTTAAATTATACCCCAAAAATTAAGTGTGTTATAGGTAGAAACTGGTAAAATATTGGTAGGAATACAATGTGATGGAACAAAATGGCGCCTAAATTAAATGTTTGAAAGACAATATATATGTGCTACTAAATGACTACTTAGTGAACTAAATTGGGTCACACTTCACTATTCCCATTAAAAGGAAAGATTCATAACGACGGAATTTTCGTGGTAAAGGAAATTTACCGGTTTTTTAAATTGCCATGGCAATTAAAAATTGTCACTCATTAAATAAGCCTCTTCTTTAAATATACCCGGTTGGATACCTTTATATTTAAAAACAACCGATAAAATAGATAAAGACCTATACGGGCCAATGTTTTAGAAAGGAAGATAACAGTCTAACTTTTAACAGATAAATGTATATTAAATTATCCGGCAACTCCACAACAACTGTGCTCGTTCTTTTATTTTTTATTTACCTAAAAAATGTTGGAACTAATTAGTTTTTAAACTGTACTCAATTACTTTAAAGACATGGAAGTAAAAAAGATAAATAAATAACCACATAAACACGAAAACAAGTCCCTTTCTTTCTTTAGTCGTCTAATAATACCATTATATGTTTGTAAGCATCCAAATTACTACGTTTTTAATACATTTACAATACTTTAAGTGGTTCGCATTCTTATCTGTTTGTTAAAACAATAAAAATCTTAGATACAATCAGCAAATAACCATAAAAACATGCGAACTCAATGGAAACAATATTTACTATTTTCACGCAAATGATTTGACTCATTAAACTGATAAAATATATACAAAATATTCTGTTTTGTTGCAGTGTTACTGTTGTTTAAAAATTACTGCTTTATCTGAAATTTTTTCGGTCATAAAAAAATTACGAATATGACGTTTCAAAGTCAAAACTATGAGAAACTGCCTCGGAAACTGGGTATCATGAAAAGAATTACCTTATAGTTTTTAAAAAAGATTGATCTCTAATTTATAGATAAACTACAAAATGGAATTACAGAAACAACTACTCCGCTGATGGCTAATACCACATCGGCCTTGTATTATCGACAACAAGAATACTATAATCCCTAACTGGAACATGTTCCGCAACGCAATAGACACAATGATCTTTTTTGATCAAACGAAAGTCGCGATTTCGCCCTTTTTAGAGCTCCTCAGGCCGCTATAGACTGGCGAGCCCCGTGTAGGGCAAAAGCACAATATGGAATAGCAGAAAAGACTACTCCGCTGGTTAATACCACGACCGGCATTGCATTATATTGTTGGCTCCTGACTTTCATTGGAAGCAATAATGTAAACATATTTTTATTCCACGTACACCAACGTCATAACAAGAATACTATGATCCCTGTCTGAAATATGTTCTGCATCGGTCCTTTCTCCTTTCCACATGTATGTAGAAAACTGCGCAGAAAATTTAGAATAAAAATTATGTAGAAACTGTAGAAAATTCCAGTACTCGTTCTATACATAAACAAAATAAATACCTTCTTTATAACAATACTTCGCGAAAAGAATATAAAAAAAACATAATTTAACCCATTTTTCTGGAAATAATGTTCCTTCTTCTAAGAGAAAGGTACACAAATCTATAAATGGGCGGCTACTCTTATGGGTTTTCTGCCAGAATGGCATCTAAAGAGCAACAAAAATTAAATATGAATTCATGTGAATTTATATATGTTCCGAGATTAAATGTATTATACCTCTTTCAGTTATTGAGTAGGACTATGTTAAAACATTTTGGTAGACTTTTGCGTTCATCGTATAAGCTACCTAAAACTATAACATCATCATTATGGTTACCTGCAAAATGCTACGATAATTGTAAAAAATATATTAAAAATTGTGATAAGCAATCTGTGATGCTTATTGATGGTTGGAAAAACTCATCAATAACTCGAGAAACGTTGTTTGTCTTATTCAGAGCTGGTGAAATGGAACTAACCGTGGAAAAATGTGTAGATTTGGCAAAAGAAGTGTATAATAGAACTGAAGCTTTCACGGCTTTGGTCAATTAAGAAATCATGGTTCTTGGGATTAGACCGTATCAAATTGGAATTACTATCCGACGTTTCGCCTTCGAATGCACGAGGCACCTTCAGGGATCTTTACTCCACGAGATCTGAACACTGAATCAATGGAGGTAATATAAAAAATATAGGTTCTCGAATAACATTGTGGTGGAAACAAATAACCGAGAAAAACAACTAGAAAGACTAATTGGTCGTTCATTCATTCTCTGAACAAAAACCACCTGAATGCTAACTTATGTTATTTACCATCACATAAAGATAAGACAGAATATTTTTACAGTTTTTTTTTGTGTTTAATCTTAACTGTTTAGTTTTGTAGATTATAGCTGTAGTTTTCAGTTTTATTGTTATGAATTATCTTGTTTTATTGTGACTCTTGAAGACTGACTTTTTTAAAAAGTAGGTTTGTGGTGACAGTAACTTACTGATAAAAATATGCATTTACGCTTGTATAACATTGTTTTGGTTGGTTAACTAATAAGCGCAATTAGAGTTCCTGTTATGAGTTTATATGGGGTATTCATTGTGTTATATTTATATATTTAAAATAAAATGTAAACTCAAAAAACGGGTTTCAATCAGGGTGTTTAGCGTCACTGAAAATAAAATTCCCTGACTTTCAGATTTTTCAGACAGATTTCCGGGTATTTTTCAGAAAAAATAAACAAGTTCAGGATTTTAAAGGCATTATTTGCTCTCACTGTACATGAAAATTCTCTAACTGAATCGTAGATTAAACGTTGGGCAATTAAAGATTCTTCCTATACCAAAGCGACATTCTTTATTCACCAAAAATCCTCGCTCAAATGCTGAACTACCATATGATCAAATGTAATTCTTAGAAAATATACAGCAAATTTAAACAATAATTAGCAAAAAGACTGAACCAAAACTCTTGAAATCTTGAATCTGACCTTTGGTAAGATATCAATTTTCCTCTGAAAGTGGCACAGCCACATATTTTTTATATTCTAGTTCAATGTTACCCGCTTGAATGCCACTTACAAACCACACATAGTTCTAATGTGATAATTTTTTACTCTGCCTTATAAAGATGGGCACCTACTTCAATGTCCAAATATGTTATTGCTCTTGTGAGAGGGTAGGAAAGGAGGCTTAAAATGTATTTTGGAAAAACATTTTTTAGGGTGCCTCATACAATATAACTGAAAAGATGTATCATTGGCTTTATAAAGCCAATGGATGTATTGAATATGAAACCAGCAAAATTTCATTTAAATTTAAATCAATGCTAGAAACTTTCATGAACTTTTGGCTCAACAATTTTCCTCAAGGCATTGAGTACCAAATTAAATAATTTCTGTATGAATCACATGTTGGCTCTCTATTCTTTTTTGCAGCATAATCAATGTATTTGTATAAATTGGGTAATATGGTTATAAATGGCACTTTTATGTATTTTCTAACCATCTAATTGCACAAAAAATTTAAAAGAAACGTAAAAGAATCGGTATCCTTAAAAAAATGTGATACTCGCAGAAACATTTTTAAATAGGTAGGCTATTATTTCCCAGTTTGAAATTTTTATAGCATTCAATTCTAGAACCCAGAACCCTGCCTGGGTATAAGTAATAATTATTTATACTATAAGGGATGTAAGTAACATTTACCAGTCGAGGAAGAGTTTGCGCCCAAGCGATAGCGAAGGCTGGCAAAAAAGTTCGGGACTGGTTAATGTACTTACATACTATATAGTATATAACATTTTTCCCCCTCCCTGTATTGTATGTTTACAAGAAAATGCTGGATATATTTTTGGATTTTCATTAACATTACCTTCGATAGCAATCTCATTAAATTATGAAGGCGGTCGTGATCCGTTGCCAGAGCAACATAAGCAGTTTTTTTTTATCAACAACGTCAAGTTGAGAATTCATAGCGAAAACTTTGAAGAAGTCGAATTGTTTGATTCTGTGTGGACAAAATGGATGTTTCAGACATAGAAGAATCAGCGAATATTGCTTGTTTATCTCTACTATGCGAAAAGTCGAAAAAAAGGTATGAAGCAGCATATATATCCTTTAAGAATTGGTGCCAAAGCAAGACGGCTACTGCAGTCTCAGAAACCTTGTTTTTGGCGTATTTCCACGAAAAAAGTGATATATTGAAGTCCCCATCAAACTTATGGTGTGAGTATTCGATGTTGAAGTTCACCATTTTTAGAGGAGAATATAGATATTTCTAAGTATCCAAAACTTCGAGCATTTTTGCAAAGAAAAAGATGTGAATAAGTTCATGCTTGAAGCCCCCGATGATATATACTTATTGATGAAGGTCGTAATGGTCATGAGAGTTGCTGGAGCGTGCCGTTCTAATGAAATCTGTGAAATGAAAATGGACAATGTTAAAATAAGTCAAGAAGTCATAATTGTGACCATTCCTGACTCCAAAAATGGAATGTCACGTACATTGACAGTGACAAAAAGTGACGATACTCAGGTTTGTCATTTCAAAATAATTCAAAAGTACATTGATACAAGATCCCACATGACGACTATTAATCCGCGCTTCTTTATGCGATATCAAAATGGAAAGTGCTTAAACCAGCCTGTAGGGAAGAATACGTTTTTGTCAATTCCAAGTAAAATTGCGAAATTTCTAAAGTTTAAGAACTTCAAAATGTATACTGGACACTCTTTTGGAAGAACGTCGGCAACTTTATTAGCAAATACTGGAGTTGATGTATTAGCTATCAAGCGACATGGTGGATGAAAATCCGCTACTATTGCGGAAAGTTACGTAGCTGAGAGCCTCAATAATAAAAAGGAAGTAGCGAATTAGATTTTATACAATGAGATCCAACCAGAAGTCTCTTGCAGTGCTTCAACAGTGACAGAAACATTGGTTAGAAATGAAGGACCTGTGGAGTCAGAAAATGTAATACACATCGAGAAGAAACGAGAAAAACGTGTTTCCAAATTTTGTTAATAATGTGAATAATTGTACCATTAATATTCATTTCTATTAATATTACCGGATTTTTGTCCAGATTTTTGTAATATGTTGATGAAATCAAAAATTAAAGCTACTTAAAATAATTTTAGATTATTATTTCCCTAGGGATGTAAGTTGACTTACATCCTGTCGTTAAGGGCAACCAATACCTTGTTGAGTAACTTTCACTTACATCTGTCAAAGCAGTGTCATAATAGGTTGCTTACAATACAGGGAGGGGGAAAACAATATTGCTTGCAGGCCCTGAATAGATGGGCTTGGGAAAAGACAAAGGAGAATTGGTCAAGGACGGTAGACAGGCAAAAGAAATAATATCCAATCCATGCGGATCTAAGACATCTTGGTGTCCTAACTGTGGGGCAGATGAGGAGGATCCCTATTATCTTGTTGGCACGTATAAAAGGGGTCAAGACTACCCTGGAAAACATTCGGCGTTGAGTCCCTCTCCAAGGAAGAATTACAACATCTCGACTGGGGCAAGATGCTCTCCTTCATTAGAAGAACCGGGGTTAGCGAAAAGGGTCTTTTAGGCATAGTTGCTGGGTTTGCCCCTCCCCCCCTTACTACTACTCTACTTTATAGCACACAGAAAGGTGTATAGCTCTATCAATATTTAAAAGTGTATACTGCCTCGACAAACTTCACTAAGTTTTTTATTTTTTAAAAATGTTTTATTAATATTGTTTTAGTAATAACTATTTCAGTAACCGCTTTATTAAAAGCTGATTAAAAAGCCTGATAAAATATCCTCAGTATATAGTATGCCCGAAAAAATTGGTGGTAGAATACCTTTACACAATACTAGGATTCCAAAATCTGAACGATATGTCTATTTGCTGCTTTTTGAAAATTTTATTGAACCTTTTTTTCAAGCTCCCTTTTATAAAACAAAGAAATACCGTATGAAAAACATATTTTGATAACTGCAATTTCATACTATTAGCAATCTAGCTATCAGAAAACATTCTTGAAAATTGTGCTGCTTGTGGCGCCTCTTAATGAATTATGTGTCACTACTACTTTAAAGATCTTCAGATATCATAATATTTTGAAGGTAAGATGCTTCCGTGCAATAAATTTTAAAAAATTCAGATATCTTACAAAATTCCCTGATTTCCTCCGACTTTTCCATGACCAACCAAATTCCCAGACTTTTCCAGGTATTTCAGATCGCTGGACATCCAGTTAATATGTAACACTAATTTTCTACTTCGCGACACGAAAAAAATTATCCTAACGCGTAGAATATATCGTAGAAAATGAAAATGTTTCTACCTACCCAACCCCGAGGAATAGCACATAATCTGAGAGACTTTTCGAAGATATGTAATTGAGGACCCTCTCACTATACGAAAAACGCACGGCAAATTTGAAAATTACATAATTTCGCGGCAAAATCATATAGTTTTCAAAGAAATAGTGTGATATCAAATCGATTTCATGAACACAACCTAAATACGAAGACAAAAATGTCTAAAACTGACAAAAATGATGAATTTTGTAGCTCGCGTGGTCCCGGAGAGTAATGTTTTTTAGGACAGTATGTGCAAAATGTTATATTTTTCTAGTTACAGGGTGTTTTATAATTGAAAAAATGTTAATTAAGAGAGAAGAAATGAAATACAAACATTTGAAGTCTCTCAAATTTACAAATGGTCGTTATTTTGATTAAGTTTTGGGGTAACTTAAGATTGAAAAGACCTTTCCAATTCAGTAGTATTTTAGTTTGTGATTTTAGCTCTATAATTTTAGAGACGCGGTTGCGGTTAGAACCTACGAAGCCCTTGCAATACTCAAAAATAATAAAATTGTAATATATTTATTATCGAAATACAAATATTCGAATGTGTAGAAATAACACATTAATGCATGGCTAATCAGTCTTGTTTAAACCCAGTTTACAACCCCAAAATGATTAATTCAAGGGAAAGACCCCTCACATTCTTGAGTAAATTGTTATTATTAAGAAACTTTAGGGAACATACAGAAAAGTTTTGGATGAAAAACAGATTTTAAGAAAAATAAATAATTTGAATTTTTTGAGAAAAATTAATAATTACTTAAATTCCCAAAAGTAATTTTACAAAACTAACCTTAATTTTAGAAATACGTGGAAAATGTAGTGTCACGTGATATGATTAAAAAACATTATCTACATACAAAACCTAAGTAAAGTGTTACTAATAAGGAGCAAATTTAAGAAGGCATAGTGTTGACATAGACAGATGTAAATTCTAGAAAGCACTTTTTTAGGATTAGTGATATATTAATAAATACTGTTTTAAGATTATGTATGTATAGAACGTGCTAATTCTTCACATTTTGGAATTTAAACTGATCCATTACCTCTTCCGGTTTAACCGTAAGTGTAACAGACTTTTATACATCCAGTCCACACCCACATTTTTTGCATTCCTTAATTTTACGCGATTTTCCTTTTCAATTCAAAATTGCGGCGGTGTTTAGAAATTTGCATTAATCCGTCAGGATCCTTATTACTTATGAGATAAAAGAAACAGATTTTAAGAAAAATAAATAATTTGAATTTTTTGAGAAAAATTAATAATTACTTAAATTCCCAAAAGTAATTTTACAAAACTAACCTTAATTTTAGAAATACGTGGAAAATGTAGTGTCACGTGATATGAATAAAAACATTATCTACATACAAAACCTTAGTAAAGTGTTACTAATAAGGAGCAAATTTAAGAAGGCATAGTGTTGACATAGACAGATGTAAATTCTAGAAAGCACTTTTTTAGGATTAGTGATATATTAATAAATACTGTTTTAAGATTATGTATGTATAGAACGTGCTAATTCTTCACATTTTGGAATTTAAACTGATCCATTACCTCTTCCGGTTTAACCGTAAGTGTAACAGACTTTTATACATCCAGTCCACACCCACATTTTTTGCATTCCTTAATTTTACGCGATTTTCCTTTTCAATTCAAAATTGCGGCGGTGTTTAGAAATTTGCATTAATCCGTCAGGATCCTTATTACTTATGAGATAAAAGAAACTGTCAAAAAATGTTTAACTATTTACTTAACTTAAATTTTCGTTTTTAAAGTTAAAGAATACATTTCCGATGTATTACAAATAGTTTTCTAGGTGTAGAAAACAACGTCTGGTATTCTACTGGCCCATTCCTGGCGAAACAGATCATCGGCAGAAACTAAACTGACCTTGTGAGCGAATCGGATCTTCAGTCAAAATGTGGCGTTTGACCTTGAAAATAAGGTCTAGTTTATATATTTTTGAAAAATGTATAATACAGTTTATTTAATTTTTAATATCAGAATATAGGAAAATCCCTAGTTTTTCAATAAACAAAAATATAAGCTGCTTTAAAATAAAAAATAATTTAAAATAAAATTACTAAAGTTCCGTTAATTCTCATGCAAACACATTAGATTTTTTCACGCCGAAAAAAAAACGCTTTAGAATGTCACAATAATTTTACGAGTTAGAAAAACGGTTTTCAAAAATTAGTTTGTTCTCCACCTTTTTTTTATTTGACGTTCAATTGTTATTTTTTTCATGTTGCCCTGAAAAATTACATGTCAGGTTTTTGAATTTTTATTCTAGTAAGGAAAATAGAGTAGCCCCCCCCTTATGAAACGCATGGAATCCTTTAACGTTATGGATTATCCACTTAAAAAAAAATAGTGAGTAATTCTTAAATGTAAGGATTACCGACCTGATGTAAAGCATACTTAATCGCTAACAGAAATACAAAGTCTATGTAAAACCGATACAAATTTTCGAGCAAATTTTATATCATCTGAATGAGTCACAATTAAAATAATTCTGGTACAAAATTATTTACCATAATTTTCAAGGTGTACTGGATATTCTGATTATTATATTACAATTATTGAATGCATCTATTTCATAATAAAATTACGCAGTATGAGTCATCAACAATGTAGTAGCACCTGTCCCCTGAAAAATATATTAGTAATTCTTGTGGTTCAAGTATAGTTTTAATTTGAGATAAAAATGAATGCCTCGAAGATTTATAAGAGTATAATATTTATACTGCAGTAAAAATTTATAAAATGATTTCCTAACCGAAAAAAAAGGTACAACCAAACTTTATTTAATAGAAGGTTTAAATAGGTATTTTATCATCTCAAATCAGTAATACATTTTAAAGTAATAATTTTAAACTATTTTAATTCAAGAAAATGCACAAAAATGAATAGCAAATAATTTGTATACTTTTAATTCCCTCGTAGGAGGGAAGTGTTGTAAACCTGCAAAAATCACCCTCCAAGATTTTTCAGATCACGTTTCAGGGTCCCTAAGTGCCAAACATTTTTTCTCAATTCCGTCGCTTTGTTTATTTGCGGCATAGCTAATAAACTATTTATCCGATTGACTTCAAATTTTGGTCAAAAATTAAGGGTCACTTGAGGATGAAACGGTAATATTTTGGTACAAATCCAATATGGCGGAACAAAATGGCGGCCTAGTGAAATGAAAAAAACATATAACTAAAAACTACTTATCCAATTTATCTCAAATTTTGCATACAAATCAAGTTTAACATCGATAAGAACAAGAAAAATTTTGATAAGAAGAAGAAGAATTAAGAGGGATATACAGAAGAGACGAACTGTTAAAATTGTGATACTAATTCAATATGGAGGAATAAAATGGTAGCCAAATAAAAAGTTTAAAAATTCAGCATAAAAAAAATTCTTATCTGATTGACTTCAAACCTTACACAAAAATTAGATGTGATATAAGGGTAAACTAGTAAAATTTTGGTACAAATACTACATGGTGGAACAAAATGGCGGCCTAATAATTTTTTTTAAATTCATGTAAAAAACTACTCATTTGATTTTAAATTTTGTCTAAAAATCATGTGTGACATAGGGATAGAATCTGGTAAAATATTAGTACTAATCCCATATGGTTGGAACAAACTTTACATTAAAATGCTTTATTAGGAATAGTGAATTATGAACTGAAAAATTGAGACCTCAAAATAAATAATTTCCGTCTAGTTTTGACAGTTAGCAAGCTATTTTTATCTGTACAAACTACAAAGCATTGTATAAAAGTATGCAGATTTTGTAAAAATTATTTTAAACTGTAGAAATCCGCGAAAAAAAAAGATTATTTTTTTTATTCCGGGGTGATATAGGGGTAATAAAGTAATTAAAAAAAATAATTTGTGAATTCTTTAATTCTTTACAATTAACTCGCATTTTACTTCTTTTTGTTAAATTAACTGAAAGATTCTATGACATCCATTAGGACGTATTGCATATACCTACTTTAGCGCAAATAAATAAATTGTTTGCTAACTGCCAAAACTAGACTCAACTCATTGATTCTGGACAGCATTTGTTAAAAATTCTTAAAAACGGCATTTCAAGATCTTATTTTACTTTGAAAATGTTCCAGAGTTTCTTTTATGATATTTTTTTGCGTTATTTGTACTTTCCCATAAAAAATAGACAGCAAAAAGTATACGTAAGTTTTAAAAAAATCGTAATAGCCTGTCTGGAGAGTTAACAAAATCTTTTTGGATTATAGATGTATATTCGTTCATTAAAAGTAGTGATTGGTCGTGTGTCAGCGAATCGGAGTAAATATCATAGAAATTGTTTTAGAACCATTTAGGCAAAGAGCATTTGTAGCATGCCACAGAGAGACATCATGCACACACTTGTCAGCCTTGATGCAAAGATCTTCATATTTGTTATTAGCAATGATGGCAGAAGTATCATCAGTGAAAAGTGTTACATAAGTATCATGAGCAAAAAGAAGAAATCTGCAGATCTGCAAAAATCTCTGAGGATGATTTTAATACTTCTCTATTATGGGGTAAACTGAAAGAAAATTAATTAAAATTTTATGACATTTGTCACAATATAAAACTGAGATAATTGACTATTTCAGATGACCAAGGGTATACCTAGTCATATTAAAAACAAATTGTGTTTCATATATTTTTAGGTGTTTTTTACTCCACCATTAGCAAGTGATCCAAACTATTAAATTTATGTTAGACTCAAACACAATCAAACAAATAACTTGGATTAATATTTTCTTGTGAATTTAAATTTTTTTCTGTCCTGACTTAAATATCCAAATCATCAGTCTGTCAAATCATTCTAGGAATAGAGGTAATCATCTTTCCATGTTTTCATAAAATACTTATTTGAACATTAGTGCTTCTATTAATGACACTGGTAATATCTTAATGGTTTTTGTGGTTTTAAGTAGCACAAGAAAGATAACAGTGAATATAGTAACCAAGGTAAATTAGACTAAAAATGTAAATATTTGTTTTACAATTTAAATAGATCATGGGTAACATACAACTACTGCATTTTAATTGACTTGCATGTAATTTAATAATAAAATAAGCAAAAAAATTGAATACGAATTAATGTATACAAATTCAGGGAAAAATTAATTAATAAGTAATAGAGATAAAAACAAGCATAATAAATTCAAACATTTTCAGTTCACCAAACATTTTTGAATTATATCAGACACTGAAAACAAAAAAATAATTTTTTTATTAAACCTTAAACACCCAAGTGAAATAATTTTACATAATGGCCTACCTGGCATCTGACATACTACATACATAAAACATTAAAAACAACAGATACACCTATTAAGACATACAACAAAAAAAAAATATATATATATATACAAGGTGTTAATTAATGTTGGGGAACATATTTCAAGGGGGTGATAGTACTCGACAAAATAGGAAAAAAAATTCAATATATATATATATACATGGTCAAAAACGCACCATTTTCGTTATACTGGGTATCAAAGTTCCAATTTTTTTCTTGTTTTTTGCGTTTTTTTCCAGTTCTTCCTAAGTCTATTAGTTCAAATTTAGAATATGTAATAGATTAATCCATAGAAGTAAGGGTATTGTGATTTCATTTGTTTTTTTTATAAAGAAATTTATATATTTACCACACACAGGTCTATTTGATCACTATTAATACTTAAAAACTTAAAAAACATCAGTACGCATATTCAATATCTTTTCACCAGTAATCTCAATATTCCCTTAATTTTCACAATTTCACAATAATATTTGTTCAGTAGAAAAGTTGCAAAGGTGTTACTGTACACTACTTTTGTCAGCAGTGATGAGCACTGATATGTCAGTAAATTATGGCATTCTCAACAGACAAGTTCCAGTTTCTACAACAAGTTTATCAAAAACTCGAAATTGTAGATGAAAATATAGAAGTCCAGAACTTTTGTAAATATTTTTTAGGATAGTCTACAAATGTAAATATTACAATTAATATTTTTAGATTTTCTATAACTTAATCAAGACAGTATTTAGTTTAATTTTGTTTAATATAAAGTATTTTCCCAGTTCAAGTTTTCATTAAATAAAAACAATGCAGAAACCAAAACTATTTTTTTTCTTCATATCTTATCAGTTACTATCGAGGTTACTATGTTGTTGAAGATTTTTTAAATTTTAATTTTGTGACTTGTTATATATATATATATATATATATATATATATATATATATATATATATATATATATATATATATATATATATATATATATATATATATATATATATATATATATATATATATATATATATATATATATATATATATATATATATATATATATATATATATATATATATATATATATATATATATATATATATATATATATATATATATATATATATATATATATATATATATATATATATATATATATATATTTATATAAGTCATGTTCTGTTTATGTGACTCTGTAATACATATACGAAACAATCATTCGAAAAATACTGAAAGCACCTCACTAGAAAAGGCTTACATAAAATAGCAAATGCTTTAAACATATTTCTACAAGACAGGGCTTTCAAACCCAACCTAACAAGTAATATGATTGAACTTACCAGGAATGAGAAAACTCTAGGTATATCTGTCAATATTCCTTTTATTAATAAAAAAGAATTTCTTTTTAAGTAATGTAAATAACTCAAGACATGGAAAGACTGTAGAATTCACACCAGCATAGAAACTTGTTTGTAGACACACCTCTCTAAATGTTTATAATTTGTCCAGGCAGATTGTTCACTTTTATGGCATATTCAAGATTTAGGTAAAAAAAAATTATTTTGCAATAACTGATAAAAATGTGATCAGCCTAAAAAGTAATTACAGCAAATGATACATCAGTGGAAATATTTTGATTAATTGTATATCTTTAGATGTCATATTAACTGAGCATTACAGTAACGTCACTACAAAGAACTATGATACCTGTTTGGATGATGTCCTGCAATATAGCTCTTTTAAGAGCTCATCAGACAACCATAGACAAAGAAAAAAAATAGCTTTCTAGAGCAGAGCTATACTATACACGAATACAGAAATTAAATAAATATACTGATATAAAAAAATGTCATAAAAAAAACTCATTTCAAATGTATATAAAGAAAACATCAAGCAGTTAAAGTTTTACCATCTTTCTTAAAGCTTTTCTGGCATTGCAACAACAAAGTAATTTTTATCATTTGTGACCTAGGAAGCAGCAAGCTCATATGATATGTTTGTCACATATTACAATTATTTTTCTTTAAGGCTAGTCAGTCTTTGTATTTGTATGTACAAAACAAACAGTCTCTGTAAAAAATACAGCACAGAGTAAAAAAAGTCTTATAAATAACACACAGTAAGAATCGTACATACTATTGACACATATACCTTATTGTCCTCTTTTAGAATAAAAATATATCATTAAAAAATAAAGAGAACAAGAACTCCAAAATGATATCCCATAGCGAATATGTGATTCAATCAATCCAAAGCTTGGAAGTATGTACTATGTGCTATCGATATATCCAAATTATTTGGGATCCCTTGATGTATAGCAACCTGATGATAAGTTCTTGTATAGGTTGTATATAAGTTTATCAAATTTCAAGCAACTATCAATTATAATTTTTAATTTATTTAACAATAATATTAATTATTCAAATAAATGTGATCATTTATACACTTTATAGTGAGTTCAGCCTGGAGCTGCAGATGAGAAAGATCATTCACATAAATTAAAACGAGCAGAAGTTCTAGCACAGACCCCTGTGGCACCCCAGCATTGATGCTCAAATCCTGAGTTGTCATTGTTGAACACAACACTCTCAGTCCAATCCATCAGATATGAGAGAGACCATTCCAGAGCCGTATTTCACCAGTTTCCACAGAAGTATTCTATGATCAACACAATCAAAAGTCTTTGAAAGATCACAGAACCTAAAAAATATCCTGAGCTCTTTCAGGTTTGGAACCCGAACTGCTGAAAGTTCATTAGACTATGCTTACTCGGAAACAGTACCATGCTCACTTTAACAACTTTTACCATTACCTTTTTTAATTTTAGTAGCAATGATATCGGTCCAAAATTTGAGGTACTTTGACTATCTCCACCATTAAAGATTGGAGTGACTATAGACTCATGTAGGGCAAATGCAAAACATTGAATCTCAGAAACAATAACTCAAAGTCAACATCAATATATTAATCTTAATAAACAATTTACAAAAGTTAGGAATATAATTAAAGCTAATTTCTTATTGTTACATTTATTCCCCCTATAATGAACTATTGGAGTGGGGCAGGAAATAAATAAATAAACTAAGCAACCCAAGGGGGCATAAAACAGGTAAAATAGTGACATTTACAAATATCCAAAAATCAGTCAAACAAAGATGAATAAAAAACAGTTAAAAACTATCACAATTCAAAAGAAATTACATAATCTGCAAAAAAGTTAAAATTATTGTATTAATATATCACACATTTTTGCTTTGAAAACAATGTAAATGGGTAAAGTTAAATGCTTATAAGTGACGGTAACATGTTGAAATGCTGAGTAGAAACACAGCCCAAAATCTTAGGTTATTTTGAGATCTCTCAAGATGGGATTGTGGAATCTCCAGATAATGCTTCTTTCTACTGTTGTAATCATTATGTTTGCTATTCATAGCATAATTATTAGAACTATTTATAATATAAATTAGTCATCGCAGTATATAAACTGATGGAAGGGTCAGGATTCTCCTTCTTGCAACTCAGGACTGAGATCAGGGCAATGATGATAAGTACTGTTCTTCTTTTAGGAACAAACAGCTTACCTCTCAGCTGCATCCCTCGAGATTAATATTGCGTAACACATGTAGGAATAGCACAATAACAAAATACATACCATGTAGTGTAATCATTATGACACATTTTAAAAGTTTCCTAATGAAAAATATTGCTGCTCAGTTTTTCTCTTTTTTTTACACTTTCATTAATTAATATCTTCACAGTGGACAACAGTGACAAAGTCACATTTAATGCAATCAATAAAAAGCAAAATAAATTATTTGCAAAAAATATTGTGTAAAGATTTAAACAATAGTTGGATTAAATTAGATTTTGATTAAATCCTCTTTTTAATTTTAGTCTAATTGCTGCCTTAATTATTTAATATTTACAATGTTACTTATAAAAAATCTATATAGTTATGATATTAGGTACCTATTGTATATAAAAAATGACTCCTTTCTTAACTAAATTGTCCAGCTTTTATATGCAACGTAGGTATCCCCATCTTGTAATCTTAACTCTGTATCTATAATTTCTGGTTATAATTTTTTATACTGAAATTAAATCTAGTCAGTTATTTATTTATTTTATTGTTATAAACACTATATTACAAAGTCAATAAATTTACACTAATTAAACATAGGGAAAGAATATTCAAAATTGCAGACTTGCAAAAATCTCTATTAGAAGGCTTGCTTAAACCATGATGGAGAGTAGATCTGGGGTGATATTATACCCTTACAATATTATAAAATGTCACAAAGATCTTCTTCAGAGGTTTCTTATTACATTATTCAAGTAGGTAAGTCGAGGTAAGTAAGGCAGGTACTGTACAATTTTATAAAATAAAAATCAACTAAAAAAATATCAAATTTCTACACAGACATCTATATCATTAATTAGAAGATATACTATTTTTGATACCAGATGTCCACATAATGTTTGTATTCCCATAAGGGCACCTATTCGGTCAAGTGTAAAAAGTTAGGCTTGAAATTTAAAAAACACCTGGTTGTTTGTGCCCCTTTACCACATTTTTTTTTATACTCGTAATTACAATACTTACCAACAGTGGTCCAGGAATATCATTCTTGCACACTTCTTCAAGGGGTACACCAAATTTAACTTTTTCCAATCTTCGCGGATAAGGGCCAGACGGATGCCCACAAGAAGTGACTACATTACTGAAAGTGGCCGCGCGCCTATGCATTCTCGCTGCCCAAGTGCTCATTTCCAACCAAGCAATAAATATGAGGCCCCAGAAATTTTTAGACAATCATAACCTAATTCTGACAATATCAAAACATTTTTAAAATAGTTGAATAACTTAAATACATAGCACACTTTAAAACACGACATCCACACGATTGGCTAAAAACTAGGAAAAAACTTAATGAAGAAGTCTAAAAAACGCATTTTCTCCTTGCCAGATTTTTGTATTTTCACGCCCTAAATTCATGAAGAAAATATGTAATAGTACTCCACACAAACACTGAACAGAAATCAATCGACGCTAGGCGATCTTGGGGGAACTGAAATTTGTTTTCTGTATAGGGATTTTTGGCCTGACCTAGAATAACCTCGATGAGTGGCAACATTGTTTAAAGAACTTTGGCGGAAGTTTGAAATATTTATTAAGGCGGATTATCTACATGAGGATATGTTTCGGAATTAACTCTTATTTTTCTGACTTTGCGCACGCAAAGGAGAATAATGCGTTTAATACTCATGTGTAGGTGTGTACAAGTATCATTTGTTTATTATCACCTATTTTCTCGATTTTAATCAAATAGTCCTTCTATATTCCGCAAGTGTTCTTAAATTAATACAGGGTGTCCGAAATTTATATAGAATCTCGGGATTTGTGTTTAGTAAATTATTTGTCTGCTTTTTACTTGTCTACGGAAACTTCAACAAACAAAAAATATTTTATTATCAAAAAAAGTTATATTTACAATAAGAATACAACATTGTTGAATTAATATTATTTGTATGGTAACAAGAATCACATCTCGATTAAAAAACCGTTTACATCTTGTACCTGGATTGTCTGTACAGAAATGTGATGGGTCCTAATACAATAAAAATGAGAAATATAATTTCAGTATACTTACTTATTTTATATTAATTTACTATAACCGTTAAATACAAAATACTTTGCCATTTAGGCAGAGAGCGAGCGGGAGGAAACTTGTTTACAGGGATACTATTCGTTTACAGGATACTTAGGCAAGCATATATTTTCAGTTTCGGAGAAATTCAAAGGCCTTCAATCGCATCATTGCGCCCCTTGGCTGGGGTTGATTTGGACAGTACAGGCGCAGATGTGGACAAAAACAGTTTGTATTATTCAAATACTTTTATTATATTTATTATGTAAATAAAGGTGTTATAATCTAGCATAGCAGTATTATAAGCGAAAAAACACATAATTATTCGGCACCTGAATATTTCTGTTTAGTTGACATTATAGGCACCGAGATCTACTTTAAACCGCTTTATTGAACTAGAGCTTGCAGTTGTTCTTGGCTTAAGAAGTTTTACTTTCACTTGCTGCAAATCTGTTAGGTTACAGCTTTGTCATGAGCGTAGCTCACTTTATCTTCGGATACATCTGAATCCTCTTCTTGTTTCTTTGCATTATCAAACAAGCTATGTTTAACTTGGTTCTTCCTTTGCTTGGCTATCTTTTCTTCTTCTAGTCTATCCTTCTCTGGTGTCTCCGTTAAAATTCGCGATATTCCGGGCCGTCTTCCTTTTAAACATGTTTTTTTCATCTCTGCTTTGTTATAGGGCCACAAAGATAAGATTTTCGCATGCCATGAAGTTGATGTAGTGCTGATGACCAACGCGGATGTTGATAGTGCGTTAACTGCTTCTGCAATTTCATAATGATGGTATCTTGTACTTTTCTAAAACTTTCTGTAAGTTATCAGAAAACTGCTTTACATTTCTTTCATTAAATCCAGATGCTCTTTACGTACTGGTATTCTCTGGTGTTCTTAAGAACAAAATTGGATACCTTTTCACAAATAATTTCATCCAATCCTTTACGCCGGACAACGAATTTTCCCAGCTTAGTGGATAAATTCTGGCATATTCGTATGCCAGTTTTTGAGACTGTAGGTATGTAAAACTATGATTCATTATTTTCGAACTCTGAATAAAATATTTGGCTAATTTTTCTTCTTGGGTAGCTGTGAATTTATCAAAACTTCTTGAGATGAATATTTTGACTTGAAATTCGTCGAAAAGAGATTTGAACATCAGGAACTTGTCTTCTGGAGAGTCAGGGTCATCAAGAAGTCGTCTTTTAATTTTCTTCACTCTATTACCCATGATCGATTTTTTTCAGGTTATAGCTTGCAGTTGAAGGGTGGAATTGAAAATCTTCCTTGCAAAACATCGACAGGGCCAATTTATTTTCCTCTGACAGAGCAGAACAATTGGTTTTCTTCTTGTAAGTTCTGACGATATTATTGGCTAAAAAAATGTTTAGTCAGCCATTTCTCACATTTATTTATGAGGCAGATTGGGACAGTGTCCACATGTGCCCCCGATTAGATGTCCCGTCTACCACAAGCATGCTCATAAACAAAATGGAGTCAAGAAAATAATTAACAAAGATGTTTACTTCTGCAAACATCGACATAGTAAACCCAAACAAATCTGTAAAATTTGAATTGAGTTAATTCTGACATACACATGGGAATATTCAACGACAAAACGATTTCCGTTTTATGTACAACGACGGACACGTTTACCCGGCAATTTTTAATTAGTCGCCTGTCGTCGAAACTTTTCTACCATAAATTAGGTATGTGATTCGCTCTAGTGGCCAGGAGTGCAATAAACTTCAGACTCAATGTCCCCCTCTCCCGCCCTATTTAGATACAAAGTATTTTAGCTTCTTATTTTATTTGCCAAAAAGAAATTATACCTTAGATACTTTACTTTACTTACTTACTAAATCGGATCTACCAGAATACTGAACAATCGGTAGCAAGATCCTTAGACATGCTACAAGGACAAGATAACATCTATTTTGAATATCGTCTATTTTTTTATGATTTTGATTGCTTCCATAAAAAACTGAACATAAATGAATGCATCGTAGAGGTATATGTCTATATTAGAAGAACGTATAAAATCAGATATAACAGTGTATTTTCTGAAAACTTAACCTTATCACTTCCATCTGAAAAACCTTTCAATACTTAACTGCTAGTGCAGCGGCATCCAGTCTGATGTTTAAACTGAGATGGCTGGTAACAATGCGAGTTAATGAGAAGTCAGTAGAACATAATATCCACATCATAAAACTACTCTAGGCGGAGGGTCAAAAAATCACGTAAAAAATGGAACAAACTAAACAGTATCCTTTTTAATAAAAATTCTACCAGTCCTTCTGAAGGCGCAATCCCCCAAATATGCAAATTAGGTAGAATAAGTTGGATTTTGTGCGATAAGTCGTTCTCTCATTGTCATAAGATAAATATGGTGATGATAAAATTTCTTACCAAAAAGGTTCTATAAAATTTAACCACCAGTTTTATCGGTCTGGCAGCCTCGTCTTGGCAACAAGCGCTCTTGGTAATTGGCACTGGATTCGTAAATATACTTTTGCCATTATATCCGGTGACCTTGCGAGCCATGTAAAGTCGCCAAACCTTGAAATTAGGCGACTCGAAAACATGCGCCGTAAAACAGCCATGGCCCTTTGGATTATTTATTGTATCTTGTACGGATTGAATTTAAAATCCTGATGTAAGATTCTTCGCAAACTTCGCTCTGTAATGTACAGTGCAGCTGATTGCCGAAATGACGCACGTTAATGTCTCTTCAACAGCTGCCCTGGCTGTTTCGATATCTTCTTGTGTATTTACTGGTCTGAGGTAGCATGCAGAGACCAGCCAGTCTCGAAGTCCTTCGGCAAACAAGGACCAAGTGGAAACCCTAGAAGATGAGTGGCAAAGATAAGAACCGCAGTTGCCCCTAGAAGACTCGGGTCCAGGTGTGAATGCATCCACTACATCTAAAAAGTCATGACTCTATTGATGTATATGATGTCATCTAAATTATATTTTTCTAGCATTACAGACATTCAGCTGAAACAAAACTAGAGAACGGTCACGTTTCAAGCCTTAGTGCGGGGGGAATCTGTTGCGGAATTTGTTACTGCTGATTCTGATTCCTCAACGGGCCGCTCTTATGAAAAGATGTTCTGCGCGCTACGTTTTAGAGTCATTATTATTTTTTTAGTATATAACGCACTAGTTTTGATAGAAAATAACGGTATAATTAAGTAAATAATATGAATTTATGGAAAACATAATAATTTTATAATAAAAAATGTAGATTATAAAATGCTTAATATTGTAAAAATATTTTTATTTTTAAGTAAATTAATTCGAAAATGTAGGTGAAGCGGCGCTTTACCCTTCCTGGTCCGGGGAACCAATATAGAGCGACAGTGACCAGCGGCGAAGCAAACCCAGTTCCGTTTTGGTTACCACCCTAGTGACCCTCTTGGTGTGCCATCTCCTCCCAACAACTGACACCTGCCCACGTGTACGCCTTTGTTCTAGGACCTAGTCAATTATTGTAAAGTAACTATTATAACAAAGTATCAATGGATGAATATTGTAGTATGCGGTCTGTTTGTATATCATCCGGACATAACAAGGATGCTATGATCCCTGTCTAGAACCCGTCCTGCAATGCTGCAGGCACACTGATCTACTTCACTCAAACAGCAAATGGACAAAATGGAGTAACAGAAACAACTATTCCGCAGGCTAATACCACGACCGTTATTGAATTACACTGTTGACTCCCGACTTTCGTTGGGAGTAACGATGTGGATATCTCTTTATTTCATATTTCTCCAACGTCAATACAAGGTTGCCATGATTTCCAGTCTAGAATATGTTCTGTAATGATCCATTCAAGTCAAACGATGATCGCGATTTTGTTCCTTTTTGAGCTTATCAGGTCGCTATAGGCTAACAAACCCCATGAAGTTTAACTTTCTCCGTTCAAAACTACCTAGGGCAAGCTAGCTATAGCTTCATTTTGTGAGTGCTTTTTTGACTTACAAAATCTAGCCAGAATTCATGTTGCAAATTGTAACTTGCTACTGTCATTGTCGTTTTCATGTAGCTTATAATATATTAGTTTCAGCCCAACAGGCCGCCAATTGACCCTCGAACTGGGTAATTTGTTAGCTTCTTTGATGCCTCTGCACACACAAGAAACAGAAAATACAGACCTCAATTATTACTTAATGACATTCCCCTGCTATTTTATAACTCTTGAGACCTAGCAAGCCCGTAATGCTAAATAGATTTTTGTTCTATTCATAATTCAACCTACGAAAGTTTTTTTTTATTCCAGCTAAATATTAACAGTTCCATAATTTCAGTTTTGTCTTTTTTTTTTGCCACTTTTTGAAACAGCTTTCACAACCCTGCTTGAGTAGCAGACGGCCATTTTACTTATCAGCAACAATAAATTATATAAAAATCAGCTTTGGTGAAATGAGACACTGAAACCTGTCTCTACCTCCCGGGCTATAACGCTGTCATGTTTATCTATTAGTCATAACAATGAATTAGCAGGCTTTGCGAATATATGCCGCAGCTTGCTCCTTTGGTGAAGTGTAGGGTTCGTTTGGTAGAATGACCAGACGTCGCCAGCAATATTCTCGAATAGCAAATTTCCGGAAAATATAATTTTGCTCGATATCTTTAATTAATCGATAGACCGGTTGCCAGCTACCTCTAAGTTTAATATCCGAAGAATATAATCCCCCATCAAACCTGATGAGTTACGAGGAAATATAAGAACATCAATAATGGTTCAACACAAAAATCCGTGTTAACAAGTGAGCATTTATAAGCCGATATTGATTTTTCTTAGACACAAATCTTAACTGGATAGTCAAAAAAGAATCTTAGGTCACTGAAGGACACTTTTCTAATATTTTAGGATCACATAAATGACTGATTTCTCAACTCTCTACAAAAGACAATATTGAAAAGTAAAGTATGTATCAAAATATCAATAACGAACATACATAATTCACTAGCGATTTTGTTAAACACGAAAGGAACAGATGGGCGGGATAAATAAAAGATAACGCTTATTACGAAAAAAGAACTTATATTGTATAATTAAATACTAATTTGAGTAAAAACAGTCTATACAGGTTATAAAATAGTCATTCAAAAATAACACATATTTACAACATGTACGTTTGTAAGTAGGTATAGGCACAAACAGGTGAATTTTTAAAGCTTGGTATCGTAGTTATGCTCAACGGCTACAAAATTGAAATAACGAACCATTTTTAAGTGAAGAAAAACGAAATACACTAACTTTACCACGATTTTTTCGGAAATCTAAATGAGCAATGCATATTAATTTCAATAAAACAAACGAATCATAGTATTAGTTTACATGAAATATTGGGTATAATTTGATTTGGCTACATTTTAATTTTTTTGATTTTCTTCATCTCATCTATTAAAAATGGTCAACTTGTAAGTAATTTGTAAAATCTAGATCTAAAAAGCTATCACAATATTTTCATTTAACCTAGGTTCTTTTTAGTTCTTAAAAATACACCTTAACAAATATCTGCTTTAAATTAACAAATGGCAACTTATTTATATCTATATATAAAACATTATTCTATAATTACAAATATTACATAAAAATACACTCTCACATGCGGATAGAAACAAAAGTAGTTTTTCCTAATTATATTTGTAATATTGGTAGATTAATAGTTAACTTTATGTAAAGTTTGGTAGAGGGAAAATAAATGTCACAGACCTTATGTGCTATATATTCAGGTTATTATTGTGCGTGTTTTAATATTTTTAAAAAGTCTCCATAGGGACTATTTTATGCCACAACTAGTTTCACAGTTACAGTCCAACAAACGACAGTTATATTTTGACCAGGTTGTATTCTTAACACATTTAAAACAAAATAATTTTACTTGACCAAAACTGTCTTTTGAAACTTTTTTTTTTTTTTTAATATTATGAAGTTGTAAAAGTATATACCCGAGACTTCAACTTTGTATTTTAATGAAATAACGAACTTGAAAACGTATTTCACCCCTAAAAAGTAAAACAAGCAAGGGGAGAAGAAAAGAGATAGGGTATACATTTGAACCATAAAAAAACTACTTAAGAGTTCTATAAATTCACCATCGGCGAAGGTAGAGTAGATGAGATTCCACGTTACTTTGTCCTTTTATCCTTAAGTTGTCTATGATACAGGGTATACATTTCCAAACTCTGTGGGATGATTTGTTTCATAAAAATAAGAAAGCAATTTCATACAAACTGTGGTCCGCAAAACGCTTCATTTTCAAGATACAAGGAGTTAAAAAGTTAATGTTTTTTTTTAGTCTTTGGATACACATACAGATATTTTTAAATTAAATTTAGTACGCGGTATACTATGATTAATATCAATAAAGCAGCTAAAAGAGTTTTAGAAAATTCTACAATGTGTTACTTTTTCGGGTTTTATATTCTTGAACCCCCAAACTGCCAACCTGCAGGTATAGGGATATCCATATAAAAAAAATATTAATGTTTGCTGTTTTTCTATTTATAAACTATTTAGCATACATAACGAACATTATTGGTCTATGAAAATCTACGACATAACCAAGAAATTAGGCAACACGGGTTAGAAGCTTCTAATATCTGAGTCGGCATGTAGAACCAAAAAATTATTGTTCCCTTAATTTATGAAACAATTTAACCCAAAGACACTCCGAGTTAACTACATATGATTCTGAATTTTTTATTCACAGGAATCTTGAAGTTATGGTGCAAGCAAGATAGGGATGCTTTGTAATAAGAAAGACATATTACAGAATTGTTAAATGATATGTTTAACGTTTCCTCATAAACGGATTCGAAATCAAAAATACTTTTGACACCACCAATGAGTCCAGAGCTTAACTCTTTTGACGTATCCCTGGAGGTTTCTTCAAAAATGTATTAAAGCAGAACAATTGCAATTTACATATTTATTATAAATTTTAACAGTCAATTGATGGACAAAGGGGTTAAAAAACCCGATATAAAAACACACCACAAAAATAAAGGAAGATCTGAAAAACACAGCACGCCACTAAATTTCCCATGAAAAAGTACATTAATTTTTTTAAATCTTCACAAGTAACACATAGCAAATTTCAGCAGTTATACGATATATCGGGAAGTTTCAATATTTTCGACAATTTCACCAACTTCTTGTATAGTTTCTGAGATTCTACTGATAAGACTCGAATTTTGGGACACCCCGTCAGCTAAACAGAGCTGCAATTTGTGAATCTCGCTTTTCTAGATTAACATGCATAATGGAGTTTAAAACCACTACCATAAATTTAGATAAGTTTTTGCAATGTTTAAATTTGAAGAAAAATAGACATTTGCATCTATTTTAATCCTATGAACATTATTTGTCTCTAGTTTTTTTATAATCTTGTTATTGCATTTTTTAATGATCTCATATCATCCGTAACTCTTTTCTGCGTCCTTTATTTTCTTACATATTTTTTATTTTGAGTGGTGTTAATCTTCGAAATGATTAATTGTATTTAAAAAATAACTGTTCAAAATTAAAAATAATTTCATGGAATTTCTACTTCCTTCTTGATAAATTATATTTAGCTGGTATACTATAAACTAAAAAAGAAGTTGTCTGATCTAATAATTATTTTGCTTCATCTAAGTTAAATTTCCGGCTACAGCCCTGGTTTAAACATTATTCTATCAAAAGTTTTATTAGCTCCATATTTTCATTAAGGTGAATACAGACAATCTCTAAAATTTCACAAGTATGAACTTAAGAGCTTGCTGGACGGATAAACTCGAAAACTAGCTGTGAGATTTGCATGGTAGCTTCTCGGACACTTCTACATGTTGATTAAATCGAAATTTTGAACAACTTGCTTGAATTTTTGATATGTTAGTCTGAGGTAGCGGTAAGTCAGTTTAAATAAAATAAAGTATTTTCCAATATTATTCAAAAAGGGTGAGAGCTAGAAGAAACAGTTTCCAATAAAAATTGTAGAGCATTCAATTTTACATATAAATGGTCTGGTTAAAAAAACGTTAAGTGGTATAAATTAAAATAAAAAAAAACTTGTTATACATTTTTAATTAACAATTAAGAAAATGTGGAAAATCATTATTTTTTCAGCTTGCTATGTTTTTTAAAGGTTTTCATATCATCTCTCAATTTCAAACCTCTCTAAACTCTATTAATTTAAAGTAGCCAAAAGGCATCTAAATCATTTATATGTAAAATGTTATGTTCTACAATTTTCTTTTGGTTCTCACCGTTTTTGAAATATATATATATATATATATATATATATATATATATATATATATATATATATATATATATATATATATATATATATATATATATATATATATATATATATATTTATCCTTAGCCGGGGGATTACTTTCACTTATCGTTATCAGATACCTCAAACTAACTTATATCAAAAATTTAGATTTAAAAGTTCATTTAATTAGACTATATAAAGTCGTAACACACTAAAAAACATAACTAAACCACTTCATTTCTGTCATATTGTGAAAGAATTATCAATCACCCTTATAACCATCATAAAATGTTACAATCTGCAAAAGTTCAGTACAAAATTAAGCGCCTCCTAACTACCTTTTAAATTTCAACAATATCTCCAAATATAAAGAATCTTTGTAGATTACTTTATTTAGTGTGATATCAATGCTGTATAACAGAAACGCATCAAAGTCAATTACAATAAGTTACTATTGGTGCCACTATGACGCTCAATTTTGTCTCTATCGAATGTAACATTAAATTACATTACATTTTTTTCTATTAGAATATAATAGAAATATATAATAGAAAAACAAAATCGCAGGTACACTATTCTTTTACGTATACGCTCCTTTCAGTACGCCTAAAAACTTTGTATGTGAAATAATAATTATGCTTCAATTGTAGTTTTAGAGTGTTTTAGTCCAAAATTATCACTGAGTAATATTACTTGTTCTTTTAATTAAGGATTAATGTCACTGATCAACTTGGCACATTATAAAAACATTATATTTAAGTTCAGACACATTTTCTCAAAAACTATCTTTCCAAAATAAAACTTAACTAAAAATATAGAGAGAGGAATATATGAATTATAGACATATATGCTGAAAGTTTATGGTCTACGGGATGAAGACAGTCCTTTGGTGTATAAGTGGGTTTTCTGTAGATAATTTTAATTTATTAAGTGATCTTTTTAATGTGATGCCTAGAAAATGTATTGCGTTGTTTTCTTCCATTTCGAGTGTAAATTTAATTTTGTTATGGATTGAATTGAGGTGATTTAAAACTGTGTGTAGTTGTCCTTTGAAGCAGCAGCATTGGTGATGCTACTAACTTGGTCACTTATGAGAGCGCTCTTTTGGATGCCCTGGAGAAAGACATTTAAGCAGACTCGATCTATACAGATTTCTCCAAAGCATTCAACAGGGTAAACCATAAAATACTGGCAAAGCTCGGGGCTGTGAGTTTTCAAGATCACTCTATAAAATGGCTGAAAAGTATGCCTGTGGGGCGTACCCAGAAAGTTAAAATAAATAAATAAACAGATAAAACTCGTTAATAAATAAAGTCACAGGGTAAATATTTTGTACACATATTTAGCATCATGCAGGCTATATTTGCAGGAAGTCTCAGATTTATATGTTGCAAATTGCGTAAGCTATTGACATTTCCAAAAGAAAAACGAATTTTTAAGGGTTTTTCACAATTTTCTCGAAAACTAATTAACACTTTATCACCGGACGTACCCCGAAAGATAGAATGTTGAAATATCTACCTATTTTAGTGTATATTTACCCCCATTATTTTTGGATTTATTTTTGTAAAATAACATTACTTAGTTCACTTAAACAATTCGCCAATCATTTTCTTTATAGCATGTCATAAATAATTTTTGTACTATTTTCATCTGAGCAATATATGTGTTAATATAACCATAATGTTTTATTACAGCAAATTGTCATACTTCAAAATGACAACCGAACAGTAATTTTTATATGTTACAATCAAGTTAATAATTATTGTGAGTGATCAAAAGATATCTGTAAAGTAATAATAGCAAATGCGTTAAAATTAGGTGTAGTTTTGCGCAAAATACACCTCTGTTATTTACTATCTGGCAAGTAATTACTAAACATCGCACTAAAATTTAAAGAGCTTCTTCTTTTTACTTATATTTGAAAAAACTACATAAGACGAGCTAAAATGAGCGTATTTCTAGAAATAAAGTGTTCGTTGTCATATACTCACCTAATATTACTAAAAAATTGCACTTTTTTGAGATACAAACTTTAAGAATAATAAATTTGTAAAAGAAATCATTTAAACAACACTAATGTAAAAAAAGTAGATGCCTAAAACTTTAAATTAATCTTAATTTCTAATATCTAAATGTTTATTTAATGAAACGACAAAATAAATAAAACTTAAATTGAAACTAAACGCTAATGAGGTAAAAAAAATGTGTCCCAAAGGAAGGTCAGTTATAAACAATCAAATAAAAAAAAGACATATATTCGTGTTAATATAGTAACACATTGGCCGACAAATTTGATACATAACTAGCATAAAGAGCCAAATAAACTCAAAATCCATTAATTTGGTTTATTAAAAAAACGATAAAGTCTCAGATCAGGACTTCTTGAAAAACGTAATAATGAATACTGAAATTTTGCAATTCATTTTCGATGGATCTTCGACAACAATTCTAAAAATTAAGCAATACAGTTTATGAACGAAACTGGACAATTAGATATAATAGAGATACTTGCTAGAATTTTCCTCCTTTTGAGAACACCTAAAATGTCATATCCTGATGATGCTTTATACCAGTTCAAAAATATCAAAAATAATTACCAAACAATGAGTCACCAAATTTTCAATTCCTAATTTGGTTTCCTTTTAGTTAAAGAAATTGTTTCTAAAATCTTCACCACATGTATTTTATTGTCTCTAATAGTCTCGTCAAAGAAATTCATGAGTCTGAATCGCACCGGGGACTAGCCACGGGACTCGGAGGAGGAGGTAGGGGGCTAAAGTAAGTCGAACTCCGAGAGCTGGGACTCGGGGGACAACTTTCTTGGTGGTAATGAGATCGCGGTGTGGGAGGAGGAGGGAATGGCCCCTCGTATCGGCTTCTGTTCAGGGGGTAGTTGTAGTCGCTCTCGTCGCAAACGTCCGTCGAGTTTGGGGTTGGCGGCGGCGGCTGATTGATAGATCTAAAATAGAAAATAAGTAATAGTTAACAAACTCATATATTATATAAATAAACATCTATATTTCCATTTTCGGAAAGATTTTTGAAATATTGTTTAAACCTAAAATAACGCAATATCTGGGAAAAACAAAGTTCTTAACCAAATCAGTTTGGCTTCCGAAAGGGTAAGTCAACAGTGGGAGCAATTGCAAGGCTCTTGGAAGACGTTGTCGGGGCATTTGACGAGGGAAAAAATGCTGTAGTTACTCTGTGCAACCTCATTAAGACTTTCGACTGCGTCTACTACCAGAGACTGCTTACACAACAGAGGAATCGGGTTAAGGTTTTTCAGTTCTTATTTTCGAAACAGGAGCCTGTGTGTTGGTTCGCTCAATAAGTACTTCGAATTGAAAGGGATCAACTACCAAGTTTCTCAGAGCTGTGTACTAGGTCCGTTATGCTTCATTATGTATATCAACGATTTCTGTTTTTATCTTCTCCAAGTAAACTTTTTAGTGACACATCATTGATTTGCATGCATCAGAACCATGCAGTCTTAGATATTATACACTTGAGAACAAAGTAGGACAATGGCTTCAACATAACAAGCTTAATACGAACAAAAACAGCGGCCAACAATCTCTAGCAACCCTATAATTTCAGTGGGGAAGCATGTGAGGCTTCTGGCTTTCTCAGTGGATGGTGGACTAAAGTGGAGTGCCTACATTGATCAGCTGTGTAGAAAAATATCATCTAACCTATTTCTACTAAGATTACGAAAACATCTTGCGAGTGTTAACACTCTAAGTAATTTTTTCTCTTCCCTTTTTTGAGTCTCATGTCTTATATGGAATAGCCCTCTGGAGAAATGCCTAAGGGTCTTAATTATTGCCTTTAGTCTTTAATAGACCTTCACAGAAATAAATCAAAGTTAGAAACTACAGCTGACTATCACAACTATGGTATTAGAAACGCACATTAATTTTGACCTCAAAAATTTCGCCTTGCGGTGCCTGTTTCTTTGTGCAACAAGCTCTCAAATGAAGAAAAAACCCAAATCTCTAATAAATCTATTCTATTTTAAAAACAGGATCAAAATATTGCCCATTCAAATATTGTTTGTAGCATCTCTGAGTTCACAGAATAGCCAAGTCTTATCTAACAAAATATTACTTTTAGAATAAATTATTATTATTACAAATAAAAGGTAAAGTTTCCAAGTCTTGATTTCTTACTTGCTACATGCCACACGAAATGTAAAATATTATTTGTAACTAGATTGACATTAAACTTAGATTAATGTTAAGTGATGTGTATTTCAAGTTGGAACTTGTGTTTTGTTATGTAATGTATATCATCCTATTGATTTTACTATTGGTTGTTAAATAGCCCATTATATTTGTAAGTTTTATTTGATTTTTTAAATTTTAAATGTAATGACGTGTAAGATAATTTATTTGAAAACACTAATAAGACCTTTCTATTTATAAACATGAGAGGTGATTACAAAATCATTTCGCAACCTGCCGTTTCGGTATTATTTGAGGTATTTATCACAATTTTGAAACATCCACATTGTTCTATATGACGCCCAATTTGATCAATAAATCACTTAAATGCGGGTTAAAATGGAAATAATTGTAAATTTGGAATTTTAACGGGTCAATTTTACGTGGATATATTTTTTATTAATTTTTCCTAGTTCTAAACACTTGTTTCCTTTAACTATTGAACTATTAGTAATGTTGGGCCTTATTAAAATCAGGGCTTGTCAAAATTTAGCTAGGACGTCATCATCCTACTTATCATAGCTACTTGGAGGATATTGTGGTTGGCTCTGCTGTATACAGGGGAAAGAGCGTGTAGGGTCTTTTGTGATGGGCTAAAGAGAGACAGAAATATGGCTGTTTTTACTGTGATTTTTTGAGTGATATTTCAACTTCGATCCTCGTGTTGAAATACCTTTACTTTTTCCCCGAAAACCTTCAGAGTGAGTGGGTGTTAGGTTCCAGTTTTTTTTTATTGGAATTTGCTTTCACCACTGTAAGGGGATTATATCATTGCCAACCCTGTAGTAGATGCCTTACATAGATTTTGGCTTCTGTAGCATTGTTGGTCTTGGAGTAGGGTAGCTACAGTCAAATAGTCTCCGGAATAGATTCCATGTGGTCCTGGAGTGAGTTTGAGAGGAATGGTCACTAAGCAACCCACCAACATTAGGGTTTTTTTTTGTGGGTACCCATAAAGTTTTTGGGGTATTGCTCCACACATTCAAGAGTTTTCATTTCATTTTGTGTAAGCAGACCTCTTCGTTGACTGGCCGTTGCTTCTTGTAGTGTGGTGGTGATTTGGATCCTAAATATGTGCACAGATAAGCGAAATCTGAATTGAAATTACTCTTTCTTGCGGTTTGAAATAATTGTATAATTGTATACTTTTAATGATTTACTTGTTCTGTCATGTATGAGTAGATAGTGCTGACATAAAATTTTATTTCCAATATATGCTTCATACTGTTATATTCCAGAACTCAGGTATCACTACTCATGAGTTTGAGTTCATCCAGGTATATCGTGGTACACCGCCAAAACATTATTGCATAATATTTTCTCTTTTTTTATTATTTACATATTTATATATATATATATATATATATATATATATATTTATATATATATATATATATATATATATATATATATATATATATATATATATATATATATATATATATATATATATATATATATATATATATATATATATATATATATATATATATATATATATATATATATATATATATATATATATATATATATATATATATATATATATATATATATATATATATATATATATATATATATATATATATATATATATATATATATATATATATATATATATATATATATATATATATATATATATATATATATATGTGATGCAGAACATGTTCCAAACAAGGATCATTTTCTTGTTATGACGTTGGTGTAAGTGGAATGAAAACATACCATCATTTAATACTCCCAACGAAAGCCAGGAGTCACAATGTAATTCAATGCCGGTCGTGGTATTAGCCAGCGGAGTAGTTTTTGTGATTCAATTTTGTGCCTTTGCCCTACACGGGGCTGGCTAGTCTATGGCGGCCTGATGAGCTCTAATAAGAGCAAAATCGCGATCGTCGTTTGACTAAAATGGATCATTGTGTCTGCTGTGATGCAGAACATGTTCCAAACAAGGATCATTTTCTTGTTATGACGTTGGTGTAAGTGGAATGAAAACATTCTATATATATATATATATATATATATATATATATATATATATATATATATATATATATATATATATATATATATATATATATATATATATATATATATATAATATATATATATAAATATATAAATAATAAAAAAAGAGAAAATATTATGCAATAATGTTTTGGCAGTGTACCACGATATACGTGGATGAACTCAAACTCATGAGTAGTATATTGAGGTCTTATTCTTTGATTAATTTAATTTAATTAATTGTTAGTTATAAATATAGATACTGCTGGTATTATATTTGGCTGAGTATGCTATACATGAGGAAATGGTGTTCATTTAAATTAATTATTTAACTTTAACTACCAATAATTACCAATCTTTGTAAATTATCAATATCTGATTACACATATCGGGATTGTAATATCGTACCAAATTTTTATTAAACACACTTTTGTGATTGATCATACTCTATATGTTTCACTTACCTTGGCAGTGACTCAACCAAACATTTTGTTTCGTTATTTTTTTTTATCTGAGCCCTTAAGGATCTTCTGTACACAAGGACCTTCTAGTTTGGGTTGCGATACAAACTAGTAGCGGCCTGGGCAAAATTGACCCACTCCTAGGCCGACTGGCAGTCGCGAGCACAAATGTTGCAATCGCCGCATCCTTAAGGGGGTAGGTATTTAATTTTCAGGTTTTGGGATAAATGATAGTAGAATAAATTAAATACAACGTTTCGATCTTTATCAACTAATCTTTAGTTAATCGATTTAGGCAACACTACTAGGCGATGCCCCTTTGTTTAATCTGTAAATCCTAACAGAAATAATAAGTTAGTAACCAGATACATTGGTAAAAGAAAATATCAAGAAAGCGTCTTACCTATAATGTCTATACGGCCTGTACCTCGAACTAGGGCTGCTGGCCCTGGTAGAAGCAGCTGTAGTCGCAGGACTGGGAGGAGGGTTAAGCGTCTCCCTGGGATATCCCCCACTACTCGAGCCGTTCGTGTTAGAGCTACTCGACGCTCCCGTGATGTGCCGACTACGTTCGTACGTAGACGGACAGCTATCGTTGAGCATTGACATTCTAACCACATCAGGGATTCCTTTTAAGTAAAATAACATAAATATACTATTATAAAAAAATCAACCTTATATAGAAAGCGTCAAACTACTGCGAACTCAAGAAATAGGTAGACTGACGAGTTAGGATAAGTCTAGACATTTTAGTTGTTTATTCAATAGGAATGAGGATGTTTTTTTTATTACTGATCTTCGTTTATTATTGCTTGTTTAGCGTATTCGGGATAATAATTCTGTAAAGTTTCGAATTTTAATCTCAATTCTTCCATACTATTAGCTCGATATCCCGGAAAGTATACATTTGCAATTTTCATAGAAAAAAAATCATTATCACAACAAAATACTTCTGCATATAAGGCAATAAGGCACCTGTTAATTAACTTTGTTAATGGAATTAAAATAATATTGAGGATGGCTTTAAGAAGAAGTATATTGCAATCATACGGGTCTTACTCAACTTATTATAGATAGGTAGTACAGATATTACACAAATTTGCTACAAATAAAATTTCATATTACCTTTCCTCATTTTGAGATTCTTGTTACGGCCGTTTGGATCCAAAGGACTTAAACTGTCTTCGGGCGGTTCCACGACGTCTTCCCTTACCGGACAACATCTGTTCTTCTGGTAAATGAAGACTACCACGAACGTAATACATGCGAACGTTACCAGGGCAACAACAAAAAATATCGTGCCTTTAGACGCTTCTGTTTGACAGTCCCTTTCATCTGAACCATCTGCGCATTGTTCTGTCCCATCGCATTTTAGTGATAACATCAAGCATACCTGGAAAGATAAAAAACTTCGTTTACTACGAGAAGTTGGGAAGGTAGGTATTAAGAACCGCCATTTTGTTCCGCCATAATGATTTGGCATTAAAATTTTACCAATTTGTATCTGTATAATACTTAATCTTCATTCAAAATTCTCGTATAGAAAAAGTTTATTATATTGGGTTTTCAAAGAACATTTTTTTATTTGATTTTTCCCTGTATTTTAAACAAACGGATTATTAGACTGGAGAATTATTATATATTTTTTCATAACACATTATTATCAATGGTAACCAGCAGCGTACAAACGAGTAAGATTATTCTTTTTTTCTCAAAATTATTTTGATTTATTGACATTTGGACAATTTTATACATGGCATTTATGCTCTGGTTAATTTTACACGTTTAAGTCGATATATCCTAAAACGTTTGAGATATTTTAATTTATATAATGCCAAACATCATTAAAATCAATTCGAAATTCAAGCAATACATTTTATTTTCAGTAAAAGTATGCCTTTAATTTTAAGTTTTCCCCTTTTAGAACAAAAAAAAAATTAAAATAGCTGGTTTACATGCTTTATTTTCAAAAAAAAAAACATAATGAATACACATTTCTATGCTTTTACCTAAACCACCAGATTTGCTAAAAAAATAAAGAAATGACAATTAGAAAGTAAAATAAAATGAGCATCCACTTATTTTAAATGGAAGACTCTTTATAATATTATCTCTCTCTCTCTACATATATATATATATATATATATATATATATATATATATATATATATATATATATATATATATATATATATATATATATATATATATATATATATATATATATATATTCCTTCCCCTGTCTCTCCCCTCCCACCCTCTCTCTTTCTTCCTTAATACTTGTTTGTTTATAAAATTAATCCAGATTATAAGTGCCTGATGAACTCTAAAAGGAGCAAAATCGTGATCCTCGTCTTACTAAAATGAACATGTAGAACATGTTGCAAACAGGAATATAGCATCCTTGTTATGATATTGGTGGAACGTGAAATAAAAATATATTAACCGCATACATGTCAAAAAAGATAACACACAAGAGGCTATACTCCATTGTTCGGTTATATACTCATAAGAGTCATACGAATGTATCATAAAAAAATGTATATCTGAACATATTCTTATATACAGAGTTTTATTACAATGTAAAAATGTGGTTTAAATATGCAGGGTAATAACCAAATAATAAAAAAATAACACCCTATATCTTGAAATAGAACCTTTTGAACTTATGTGCATACAAAATGTTCGTCTTATTTTATATCAAAGAATCTCCCTTTAAGCGGCAGCCCAAGTTTTTTAAAGCACCCTGTATAATCTATAGTTAGCAAAAAACTTGTTTCTTGAAAATTGTATCTCCTTTCATGACTATGTGTGTTAATTTCACCCCCCCCCCCCTTATCGCCAGCGTCAGTCTAACTACGGTCCTGGTGCAAATCGTACGCAAAAGATAAGGTTTGTATTATGAGTATGTTTATGATTTTCGCATTCGAAATCAAAAGTAACTGAGCACTATACGGCTACGAAATACGAATCCATCATCTGACGGCCGATCGCTGTTTTTTTTTCGCCTATATGTTGAATGTGCACAGGGCACACGAGAACGACAAACGACGCCTTCGACAAGCAGATTACTCCGACAGCCGCCAATCGCAAACGCGGCCAATCACACTGAGTCATTGATAGTTGTATGTGTGGAGGAATCAAATTGCTCCAATCACATTTAAATCAAATCGCAGGTTATTTCTAAAATAGTAACAGGTTGTGATTGTAATTTTTCAATTACAGCGATTATTTCACAGGTTACTAGAATACTATGAATCGTTCCTTCAGACAAGTAACTAAATAACTGTCACTTCAGAGGTACCCCAAGGTTCACATTTGGAACTTATAATCACTTTAAAATGGCAGAGTTTATTGTGAGACAATGTTGGAAATTCACCAACATTGAAATTTAAAAACTTTCATTCTGGTGTAAGAACTACTGCTGTATAGTTTGTTCTCCCCTCTGCAGAAGTCATATAAAAGGAATAGAACGCGTTCAAAATATGTTTGATAACAATTTTCTTTTTAAGCTTAAACTTGACAAAACTCTATTAAGTCATGAACAAGAGCTGTCACTGATGAATATGGAATGTGTAAAAGCAGCAGAATTTTTCTGACCTTAACATTTGGTCACAAAATTATTACTTAACAATATAGACTGCTCCAATCTCTTCGCTTTAATTAATTTCCGTGTGCCACAGCGTATCACTTGTTTATTAAACTTATATCTTACATATAAAAGTAAGTCATACAAATGTAGGTCGTAACAGGGTGATTATTCATATTATCCCACAATTTAAACCTTAACTGTATGCCATTAACATTTACATAGAAACTAAAGTCATTGGTAGGCAGTTGACTTTCCCTAAGCTAACAAATTCGATGCTGTTTTCTGCTCTATTTCGACCAGTTTCTATTTGTGTAACCTGTTGTTTTTATATATATTTTTATATATGTTAATTTTATTTAATGTTGTCTCCCATTTTGAGTTTAACTCTGTAGTGTATTTTATGAAAAAAATAAAAAACCCCTTTTACAGATAACTTTAAATTTACAGTTGCAGATTATATGGTACTTATGCCAGGTCAGGAATTCCTTTCCACATCTGTTAGCTCACAGGTAAAAAACAAACACAAAGCAACATCCGTCAATGTTGCTAGCTTTCATAGATCAAAAACCTGTTTTAAAAAAGTAAATTACGGCAAAAGAATTATATTTTTCCAATTCCAAAAACTCCAAAGTTGTTCTGGATGTAAGGCCTTTTCACCATATACATTTTCAATGCGAAAAGGAATGCTATGTTAATATTTAACGTGAGATTTTACCATTTGCTTTTTAATAATTATGATTTAGTAGTAGTAGATTTGGAAAAGTTGTAATTCATTAAGTACATTAGCACACTCTTATGCTTCCCAGACATCGAATAAAAAAATGCAATTCAAAATAACACGTAGGTCACATTTCTTTTATAACAGCCATTATGAATTCAGTCCTCAATAGACTTCAAAGTAAGTCAATATTGTTATTGATGTTGCTGCAATGAAACAAATGTTTTCAAATCGTAACTGTATTATCTAACATAATTAATGATCTTTAAGCAGAAAAACCAATGAAAAAAATGTCTGCCACTGAATTTCCAAAATAGGCTCAAATATAAATCTAAGAGTTATAGCAAAATAAAAATAACTAAACTAAATTAGTTAAAAAATAAGGCATAGGCTTAAAATACTTATAGAACAAATTAGCAAGCACAAATTATGTATAGCTTGATCAATATAACTTATATTTTGATTTGCTATAGCTTTCTAATTTTTCAAGGAATTCAAAATAACCCAAAAAAAAATTACATGGCTATTAACTACCAAGGTTTTTGTAACAATGCTGAAATACAAAAAAATGTCTGCTATCAGAAAAATAATATAACTTGGATTTTTAAAATAAACTTTAAATAGAATAGTATCTTTTTTCTGAACCTAAGAATCTAAATATATCTTAATACTACTCTTAATACCTTTATTTTAAAAATGATTGAAAAAATAAAAACTGACTCACAAAGGAAATGTGTATGACAAAGAACCGCTGTCTCTCTTCACCCCATTTGCGTTAGGGCGAAGTTTATTTAAAAGATAAAGGTATCGAGTCTGCTACATTACATCTATCTAATGAAAGTAAAATTTGTAGTGTGTAAATGCAACTTATATGAAAATAAAAGTTTAAATTTTTTCATGACAATTTTCAATGTAAATGACAACCGGAAATTGAACACCCTGATTATTGTTTCATCAAAAAAGTCTCATCTGGCTGATTACATAATTACCAATGCTTTCCAAGGATATAGAACGGTTGTGAACTAAAAATTAATGTATTATATTAAATCAAATAATATTTTGAATCCTCGTCAATAGAACTTATTTGTAAAATTCAAGTAAAGTAGATCAAAAGTTTAAATGTGCGTTAGTGTCGATCGAGATGTGTAGGGTATTTGAAATTAGTTGGCATTCAGTCAGAAGGCTGCATGGTTTAAAGACTATCTTACACAAAGCAAGGTGAAGCTATTAATTCTTATTGTAGCTCACAAAAGGTCACATGTGGAGTGCGCCAAGGTTATTTTGTATATCAATTTACCGTCCCAACTAAATGGATCTGTTAAATTATATGGCTTGGTTGAAGTATACTGCTGAGAATCGTATCACACATAATGTTTGAACAGCAGATTTAAGATCGTCCCATAAGAGACAATGTGAAAACCAGAATCTTGCTGAATTCATAATGGAGGATTTACTTTAAATGTATGAGTGCCATACATCATTGGGTTTAAGTCATTGTTGTTAAAAAAAATTAATTTATTTAAAAAATTAAAAAACCGGATTACACCGCAAGATTCAGCTTTTTACAACTGCCTAAATCTTTTCTCATTTAACCACTTTTCTATCTCTTATCACAGAGCAGAATACGGATAAGAGGGGTCAGCTTTGTCAGCTTCTTTGATGTTTTGATAAAAATTGATGCCAAAGGCTTGATTTTGTGACCACAAAATAATTGATTCCACCGGACTTCTGCTGTCTAGATAACTATATTTTCTGAAACTTAACATATTTCCACATATGCCATGTTACCAATTCTACTCAAAACTAGTGGCTACATTGTTATTTTAAACAGAATACCCGTGAATTATTGCATTTTTGGATTGTCCTTGACATTTAAATATTGTCTGTGTTCACAATATGCCTTGTCTCCAAAATTAAGTTTTCAAGAAAATGGCACCTGAAAGTGATATAAGCAATTAGAAGAACTCAATCTGGGAATATTTAATTGCCAAATTAAATTACTCTTTCATATTTTTTTGTTGGCTTAATTTTATAGAAAAAAAATAACACATTTTTTAAAATATTAAACCTTATTTAATACCTTTATTAAATTGTTGGTATTAAAGTTTCCCTAAATACCAATTTCGAAATTAAAATTATTCTATATTAAAATATTTATTTCAGATATTTTAAGCAGGGTAAATCTCCTGTAAAATACTTCTCAAATACATTTTTTTTAAATAATCCGTCAGCTTAGCTGTGGGGAACGAAAATATGTTCGAAGAGCACTCAGGAAAAGCACAAGAAATATATCCTGATGACTTTATAATTATACAATGTTGGTCCACTGAAATAGATAAAAGTAAAAGGCTCTTCTTTTTAATCATAAAACACGACTCAAAATTCGCAGCAACTAATTTATAGTTTAATTTTGTTAGTTTGCTAGTTTTGACGTAGACGCAGCGAAACGATCGATAAGCTCTTATTTGAAAATGGCCGTGTCTCTGGAGACAGACAGAATTTGTACCAGCTGTGCCCTCTTATCGGTAGCTCTGTACTCTTATAATAAGCGAGATCCCCAAATAAAAACTCTAATTCCTAACACCATGTAGAAACCTTTATACTTAAAAACAAGGCTAGAAGATATATTAAAAGAATTTGTATCACGTAGGTTAATTTATATAAACGACCTACCAAACCAGGGAAATGGGACTGGTTTCACATTTTTGCTGATGACACAATGGTTTCTTTTACTACTCATACACTGCAGGAATCGCTAGGTGGATGTGTGGCAGCTATGATTTTGTGCAAACAGACTTCTTTTGAATTCCGACAAGACTAAAAGGGTAGTATTTAGTATAAGGGACCTTACAACTGTCTCAAATCTATCAGAGACGAATTTTCAAGGAATAATTCTTAATCGCAGTTGCAATGTGAACGGCACATTGATAATCTTGCTAATAAGAAAAAGCTAAGCAATTACGTATTCCAGAACCTATGTGAATGTTCCTATAGTAGCATACAGAAAACAGCGAATTTTGCTATTTTCCACACTTGTATCCCATATGTTATACTTTGCATAAAACCACTCAGACTTTGGTCTACAAAGAAAAGCAGTGAGATTGATATCGGGGTTGGGATATAGACAAGACCGTAAGCATGCCCTTTTTCGTCTTGGAATGCCTAATTGTGCCGTGTCTGTACATATTTGAGTGTTTGGTATATTTAAAACCAAATTTAGAAATGTTAGAGGCTCATGAGAATGTTCATGATTATAATACCCGCTCAAGACGTTGTTTAACACCTCCTTTTTGGGCGATACATTTTTTATTGCTTTGCCAGAGCGAGTTAGGGTTCTTCCAATAACGTATGTTATGTATCTATGTTCTAACTGTCCTAATTATTTTATTCTGATGTTTTCGATATTAATATTGTCAATCACTATTTACTATTCGATGTGTGTAAGTATATATTTGTATTAGCTGAATAAATTATTGAGTATTGAGTTAATTTTGTTAAAATAGGGTAGACATTCTCAAGTAAGTAAAGTATGTTCATCAAGTGATATAGATCAGCATCAATGAGATGGCGAGGAAACCTCTCATTGCCTTGGGTGCGCTTAAGGCATGTCATGTGGATATAACAGAGGTGTTATGAAATATAACAAAATTAAGAGTAGTAAGAAGTGAAGTAGAAGAAGTAAGAAGTTTCAAAAATGCAATTAAAAAAGAAATACCCATATACATTGTATAGAGTATTAATAGTGATTAATTACTACAATATGTATACGTTGTTAGTGTACTTTTTGTGACAATATTAATAATGGAGAATAATATATGTTGACTAAATATATAATTTTGTAATATAAAGATTCTGTGATTTGCAATTAAATGTAATCTTTAAGTATAAGTAATTGTATGAAAAATTAGATTTTCTTAAGTTTTAACAATGTTAAACTAGAGATGTAAATAAAATTAAAAAAATGAATATATAAACCAGATTTGATAATTTTATCTTTAAAAACAACTGAGAAAATTGACAAAAAGTCTGTCACATAATGATAAGAAGTAATGGGTTAAAAAAAAACAACATTCTGACTTGTGTTTGGTGACAGGATTTTTGGCAATTTTCTCAGTTGTCCTTAAACATAAAGGTATCAAAGCAGGTATATATATATATATATATATATATATATATATATATATATATATATATATATATATATATATATATATATATATATATATATATATATATATATATATATATATATATATATATATATATATATATATATATATATATATATATATATATATATATATATATATATATATATATATATATATATATATATATATATATATATATATATATATATATATATATATATATATATATATATATATATATATATATATATATATATATATATATATATATATATATATATATCAGCAAAAAAAAAGCCCATTTAATGAAACAACTATAAAATGACATTCTACAGAGGTGTCAAATTATAAAGAAGAGCCCGACTTTACCTCTGTCTGTGGACATTGAAAACCATTTTCACAGCAATTCTTCTCGTCAGATCTGTCGACACAATCCGCCACGGTATTGCATACTAAGGCCTTGTTAATGCATTGACCATCTTGACATCTGAATTGGTTAGGTTGACAACTAGGGCAGTCCATTTCGTCACTTCCATCCGAACAATCCTTTTGTCTAAAATTAAAGGAAAATATAGAATTATTTACTATACTTACTAAACTAAATAATCAATACAATAACTGACATCATAGGGGAGACGGAAATATTTTGATTTGAATGTAATCATACATTGTCAGAGTTATTACTTGTTTGGACCAATATATCTCTGTTTTGATTGATTGGAAAAGTTGTTGCTAAAATTAATTTTTATGTTGTTTTAATACTGTATTTCAATCTCTACAGTATTTCATTAATTATACAAAATGTAAATTAAAAAACAATTATTTGCTTTATAAGGTAGAAAAGAAAACAGAACAAAGTGCCAAATGTTGAAAAATTTGGACTATTTGAGACCTAAGGTCTCTTTTCACAGGAACGCCAAAATGTTATATTTTCCTGTAGTTGTGGTCGTCGCGGTACTAGATTCTTCATAACATAGAAGGGAAGCTTTCACACCTTTCGTCAATTAATGAATAATGCTTATTGGCAGTAGACTGTTTCAAATTGAAATGATTATCTGACATTTCGCTTTTGATTGCAAGAGGCATCTCTACGAGATCTAAACAATTAATGAGGCAGTATTCAGTTAAGATTAAGTGTTCAGATCTCGTGGAGTAAACATCACTGAAGGTGCCACGTGCAATCAAACATGAAACGTCGGATAGTAAATCCAATTTGACACGGTCTAATTCCAAGAACTATGATTTATTAATAGATTCTTCCTATCATAAATGAGCGCAACATCTTAGTTTTGTTATAAGTTTTACAGTGAATATTTATAAATAGCGATCTTTACTTTCAGGGTGATGGGACTAATAATAGGATTAATAAGACTAGTAATCGTTATTCTATTATCCTTTATTAGCAAATTACATATTTTAAAACACTGAAGTTTTGCAGTCCGAACAAAGTAGACAAAAATACTTAATGTATCTGTTTCAAATAAAGCTAATCGATGTGGTTTTTTTGCATTAAATTTCAATATAAAACCAATTTTCTGTCTCTCTCAAGATAATTGCGCCATTTATTCCTTATCTATACATCTATGGCAAAATTATTTGTTTTTATGAAAACTTGCATCCCATGTTTGTTTCAATTGTGATAATATATCTATTCTACTCTAAATTCAAAGAAAAATGTATATTTAGTCTCTTGTTAACTATTAGTCTCATTGATTTTGACACATTTCAACTATGTATTAGAAATAATATTTATATATGAACCAATTTTTGGTTAAGTAGCACTTAATTTGTTTTTCGTTTTACTTTACGAATTGTTAAATACCACATTTTCCATAAAATATAACTTATGAAACAATAACAAATATATGATGTTTTGAAGTAAAATTTCAAACCCACAAAGCGTATGATCCTTACATTACTGATTCATCTTTGCTATAGACCAAAGATTTGTTTCGAAAGGGCTGAGAGTCCCCACTTTACTATTAGGTATGACATATTGGATGAGAAGTATCTGTGGTACGCCCAACATCACAGTTGATAGCAAGACTATTTTAGTCAGATTCCTTAAAAGGAAAAGGACCTTTGACAGCGTGATACTCAACTGGACAATATGCTCCTCCCATGTCAACCTTGCATTAAGAGTCACACCCAAAATATTCACGCGAGGATCACGCTGAAGCTTCATATTGCTTGCTTTTCGGGAAAAGTTAACACTGTTTTGCTATTATTTAAGACTCTAAAACAACATATAACATATAAACAGTGGCGGCTCCTCCATTAGGTCATATGATCAATGACCCCCCAATAAATATTTCCAAACAGAAAATAATAAATAATTTATATTTTCTTAAATTTGGAAATTCCTTCTATTATTCTAAGCGTGTAAACTCGTTAAATGTTCATGCTGATTCTGCGGCAGTCGCACTATCGATACCTCGGACAGCGATCTCCAAAGGTTTGCGATGTCCTCGTGGTTATAAACGAAAGCGAGTTTTTCCCGAGTGTTCCCGATTGAATTCGTATAGGGGCACATAGGTAATATACGGCTTACGATAACAAATTTTGGGTTAACGGCCGCGCCGAGGAAACTTTAAACATTTTGGTCAGTTGATGCGTTTAATGTAAATCGTGTGATAGGTTGTGGTTACAATTGCGTATTTTTATAGAATTTATTTTATTTTCAAGATTTGTTGATTTTGCGGTTTAAATTAATTGAAAAAATTCATTAAATAATCGTAGCCACAATGGTTTAGAATCTTAAGACTTCAAAAGCCGCCAGTGAGCTGATCTTTGAGAAATGTCTCGAATTTAAGGCCAGATGTCGACCTTTGCCGGAACTTAAAATTCGGCAGACAAGTAAAGACAAAAACAAAAAAGTAAATTGTTATTTTGTATATGTGATTGCGAAGGGATAAGAGCATTTTATTGTTTCGTGTCTTTGATTTTTTCAGATGACTTATTAAACTTTAATACAAAAAAAATCTTCCCTCATACAGAAATCAACTACTTACAATTACACAGTCTATTTATTCGTATAATTATTTAGTAATAACTTAATACAAATCCTTTACTGTGATTTATTTCAACTTTAAAGTGTTTAATTAATTTATTTATTATTGTTTTTATGACTTGTTGTCTCACTGTATTCCAGTGGTTGTATTTTATACTGACCGGATTATACCAAGTCAGTACAAATATTATTATTATTATTATTTATTTTTCATGACATTAACTTAATCTACAAAAAATAAATTATGTCCTGTATTTTTATTCCAGGAATTTGAATTTTTGTTTTGCCATATAGTTTTCGCACTAAAAATTTACCAGTCTATCCCTGTTTTAACAAATGATTTTTGTGCAAAATTTCAAATCAATTGGATAAGTAATTTTTTGGTACTAAATTTTTTAACATTTCATTAGGCTGCCATATGAAATTTATACACAAATTTTACCAGTTTATTCATATATCACACTTTATTCATCAAATGAAACAATAACAGCTTTCTTGGACAAATTTTATAAACTTTTATTACAAAGCCAACGTTTTGGTACCAATTTGTGCCATCATCATGGTAAGTAAATTCAAATTCAGTAGGTACTCCACAGTAACATGAGTGGTGTTGACAATCAACCTAAAAAACAAACCAAATAACTTCGACCTTCTTAGCAGCTCATATTCCTGCAGGTAAATCATAGCCGCATGTCTTTCGTTTGTTTTTTGGGTTGATTGTCAACACCACTCATGTTCCTGTGGAGTACCTAACGAATTTGAATTTACTTGCCTTCATGATGTCACAAATTGGTGCCGAAACCTTGGCTTTGTAATAAAAGTGTATTAAATTTCGTCCAAGAAAGATGTTATTGTTTCATTTGATGAATGCAAATTAGTGGACGATAAAACCAACCATAAATCATATTTTATATTTGCCCATTTTTTTTATATTGAGGTCGCCATTTTACTCCGCCATATTGGATTTTTAACAAAATGTAACCATTTCATCCTTATATGACCCTTGCTGTTTGACCAAAATTTGAAGTCAATCAGATAAGTAGTTTTTGAGCTATGCCGCGTACAGCCAAAACGACAGACCGATAGACTGACGGAAATAGGAAAACTTGTTTTTCGGAGTCTAGGGACCCTAAAACGGTGATTTCTCTTTCCTCGTATATTCAATGAAATGAATGAGCATGGTTGAATTTCAGTTTTCTTAACTTTGAACTTTTACCAATAAAATGGAAACCGAAAGTCCAATTGCAATAATAGAAAACAAAATTTGCCTTCTTCTAATAAAATAATATAGTGAATATGTAAAGCACATACCTGTCACACCTCCACGATATCGGAATACAGTCTTTGGTATCTGAAGAAGCGACAGTGCAGGAAAATCTCTCTGGTCCACAGTTGGGAATTGTCTGACAGGATCGTTTATCTTCCTGAAGCATTTTGCCGTTGGGGCACGCGCATTGTGGCATTGTACCTAAAGCACAGATATGAACTTATTAAAAAAAAGTAAAATTAAAAATTTACAAGTACCTTTTGCTATAAACAAATTTTTCATGGTAATAAATTCAGTCATTCTAGGGTCAAAGAAAAGATCTAATATAGTATGGAAATAGCTCACGAAACATAAATTGAAGTGGAAATAACTAAATATTGACATTTTATCGTTCCCCTTCCATGGGAATATTTAACTTGTTTTATGTTGATGACTGGTATTTATTTTTCATCTTCTTTTAATAATAGTTGGTTAATACAAAATACAAAGATCTAAAAATGTGTTTCAAATAACCCCGGATATAAATCGGCATTTCAAAATGTAAAAAAAACATTCGCGAATACACCTGTAATATATAACATTCCCTTCGTTGCACAATTATTATTCTTAAAGTTAACCACTTTTAACTATACATATAATATATTTCACGTAATAAAATACTATTTTATTAAAAAAAACTTAAAATAAAACTGTAGATCTAGGCAAGGTGGTTCTAAGCCTTTAAAATCTGGGACGGTTTTAATTTTTTTGCCCGCAAGTACAGATATACTCTGCTCACTCTGTACACTTCTAAAGGAACAATTTAATTTGATTTAATATTTGAGCTTTTTTACTTCATTTATTTGAAATATTTGGGTACTAATTACTTAGCCAAATAAAATTAGACCAAAAAAGAGCTGTTCCTTCCATTAATTTGTAAAAAGCTGAAAATGATTTCATTTCACTTTGGACAACCGAAATACGAGAAATATGAGTTTGAGACGGTTTCTGAGTTTTTTTTTCTTCAGTTTTTTGGCTCATAATATCTAAAGAGAAAAAGAAATTTGCTTCTTACCAAAAATAAAATCTACGTCGATTTACCTCTTTAAACATTAAATTTGTTTCAACGACAGGGTCAGAATCAGGAGTCAAAAATGAACACATTTTTCCATTTCGGCTGAAAAGTGTGTTACGCTCACTTTCAAACGCCTGTGGCTCGAAAACGACTGTTCCAAATGAAAAATGAAAGGGAGATTTTTGTCTTATTTTAAAATTTTGTTCATTCCTATGCATAGATACACGAAAAAAAACCGAAAGTAGTCATAGCGCTGATTTTCTAAGTGGCTGTTGTGCAGTCTCACGACGTTTGAGCCAAAATCGTCCACATTCGTCTGGGAAAAAATTTCTAAGCAATCTGATCGTTTAATTTGGTTCTCTACATTTTACCAGAGCTGAGTTGGTCAGGAGATGGAGAGAGTAAAACTTCCTTGTTTGGTGTAGTTATAACGTGAAATGCGACCCGATATAGAAATTGAATCACATAATATTTTTTTAAACTAATTTTATATTGAACTGGTATTATGTGAAGAAATGTAATTTTTTTACTTGACGTTCGATAGGACACTAGAATTACAGAACTCCTTTTTGAACTCGGTGAAAAAGTTACCTGGTCGTGACCTTTTTCTCCAGACATTCTATAAATAAATTGCCATGGCCTGATTTTGAGGCCACCTGACCTGTTCCTTTTTCTCACTCTTCCCTTTCGCCCTCTCTGTCTCACTTCCTCTCATTCGCAGTGGCTTCCCTACCCGCTTCGAAGGGGAGCCACTGTTAATGATCATGACCATGGTAACAATTTGTACTAAAATTAGTCTTTTTTAAATGGGGTTGAATACGACATTCGGATGGGAATAGTATTTGGACCTGTAGAAAATCTTAAGTTGAAATGGACAACACGCAGCCATCTAACTTGGACTAGATGAATTGATTTGGACGACTCACTAATCACATGAAATCTGTCAAAGCTAGATGTCATGTGATTAGTTAGCACATACATAGTGTAGCCCACGTGGACGAAAAATGTCCGAGATCTGAGATATCGAGATAAGAGCCAAGCCACTTTTTTAATTTCAGTTCTGTAAAAGCTCTTTTGAACATTTTTTTGCCAATATATCTTCTCAAATATTGGCATATAGAAAAAATTTAAATGAGAATATTTTGAACAAAAAAAACCTTATAGGCTTTGGCTAGTTCAGATGAGCTCTCAAAGAACTACAATAAATAAAATTGCCATGATTCCTAACTTTCCTGAGGCCCCACCCAACAAATGTCTACTTAAGTTCTGTATAATCCCGAATTACATTGGCTAAGTACAGCAATAAAGGAATAGAATGGCTTACATAAAACAAGTTTTTTTTTCTGAAAGTCTCTAACACGTTACAAAATACTAACCATTCAGAACACAAAAATGAGAACACTTCTTTTGATCGGAACAAGTGTGGTTTCCTGGTTCCTTGACAGAGACCAGATCCACAATATGGGACGCCTGAATCGGTAACGTTGACCTCGATTTTCCGGTGGTCAGCTCTAATCTTTGCAACTGATTTAAGTCCCTATCTATCCAATATAACCAACCAGCATGTACAGTCAAATGGGTTATTTTATAGCTGCTTTCATTTACCACAACATGCCTAAAAATTATTATATTTTAATAAAATACAAACGAACATTAATTAATAACTGCGTGTATCCTGTGTATTCAGGGTAGAACATCTAACTGGAAAAAATTATATAATAATGATTGGAAACTATTGATAATTTGTACAAAATTTAACTCATCAAATCGATTTGTTTAACCTCGGATCTTTTATTACAAACCGATTTTTTCCAATGTAACACTTTCTATATAAATTTTGTTTTTCGAGAAAATGGCGTCTCAATATTGTCATTATCAGCCACTTAAGTCCTCTATAGCCGAGAACGAAATCACCTGGACTTTCCTATCTTAACTTTTTACAATCTATTGTATGACATCAACTTCAGGTGAGTTCAACTTTCCGGCCAAAAGGGACGTTAAGGTCAACTAATATATTTTAAAAAGGTACGATAAACAAGTATAAATGATTTTGTTCTAACCATTTGGATTTAGAATGTTCCACTCATCGAAAAAAAAAATAGGTGGTTGATTAAAAAAAAAGAAATATGACGTTATAATTCTTACACGGATGATGTTTTAATTAAATCTCGGTATTTCCAAACAATCCGAAACTCAGGTAAATTGGAAGAGTAAACCATTTTTTGCAAATTATAAATACCTTATATATAAATTATGGAATTTATTACTCAATAATCAAAATATAAATGAAATCCCTGTATATCTAAAATTTAGGTAGTAGGGATTGTTTTATGTAGTGATATAATAAGAACCGTGGCGGTACGTATTACCGCTATATCTAACCGCCAAATACGATTGGGTTAGGATACCGTTGACGGTGTCCACGATACCTTGCTATGTTATTAGATTAGGGTCAGGTCTTCGCGGCCTGTCAAAATTCAAAAAAATATAATGAAATTTTAATATGTAAACTTCAGAAGCCAAACTAAGTGAACTCCGTTGTAGTACTCCAAATGACGTCCTTAGTCTTATAGTCAATTTATATCCTGGAGTATTTTGGATTACTGGTCTATATTTGTGTTTCTTTTGACGAAGCCCAAAAAATAATCTTTTGACAGCCACCTGTTTTTATAAAATCGCTAGAAAAATACACACACAAATAATAAATGACAGTTCATAATTTTTGGCGGAAAATTTAAATCTTCCTGGATTTAAATTCTTTTTTTCTTGTTTAAACTAAGTGTTAGTTGCTATACTTTAAACCAAAGTTCCTTTGTTTTGTAATATTTGTTGATATGATTTAAATCATATCAATAAATCAGCCTAACACGGTTTACGCTAAATCGAGTTTATTCAGTGCCCGCAATCACATTAAATATGAATGTTCTGATGTTCTAGGGAGAGGTTATTGAGACACCCATAATATATTGCAAAAAAACTACAGTTCAATACACAAAATAGAATTATTATATAATATACTTACTTATTTTCCCCATCAATGTTACTAATATAGATGCTATGGCCCTGTGACCAAACGATGGAATCATTTTCGGTGTCTACGGCAATAGCGGCTATATCGTCTGCCTTCGTAATAACTATCCTGTGAGATCCGTCTAATCTAGTCCTTATTAACTGAGGAGTTTGACCAACGTCGGTATAGAATAGCAGTCTATGAAAATTAAGTTTATTTAATGGATAAATAAATGTGAGTAAGAAACCAAATGGAATGCAAATACAGTGAAACAAAAATAGGGATTTAATTTATATCTGTAAACTTTAACAATGTCAAGTTTTGTCTATAGTGTTTAAAATAGACATCACCTTTGTTGCACAAGAAAAACAAGTCAAAGCATTATTTTCGACATTTTTATTGGACGTGTATATGGTAAACTCGATCCGCTTAAATCGATCGGATGTAGCTTAGTGCACTAAGGGTTTATGATATATACGATAGAAACCACGATCGAATGCATAATTTAAATTCAATCCGGCCTTTTAAGTGATCTGGACTGAAGTGAAGTAGAGAGAACTACTACACATGGGAAAAAGATACGGAATAGCTAATTAATCAAAATATGCAAAATCATGAATAATTTGCATAATATCAGGATAGGGATTACTATCCGGTTATGTTATGTTTTTTATAATATGGTGCTTCTCTTATTTTTTCAAATTCGTCAGTCTTTTCTGTAACTCTTTGGACTTCTGGGTTTTTTCGATGTTTTGCACCATTTAGAAACTATATAACAAAATGTCTATCCATGTGTAGGTACTTAACTCGAAGGTCATAACACATTAACATTGTTTTCATGTCCCACATGCTTAATGCTACAAATTAACAATGCATGAATAAACATTTTATTAAATAACTTCTAAACAGTGCAAAATATCGAACAAATTTAAGGGATTAAAGAATTATAGAAGAGAATAAACAATTTGACTGGGCGAGAGCTACTAACAATGTTATTTCGTTCTTGAAAATGGGAACAACTTTACCCCTCTTAAACGGACAGAAAAACACCAACCCTAAAACAATAGTTAAATAACTTAGTCAAGTTCCTAAACCACTTAAAGTCACTTCAAAAAATTTAAACATCAGATCCAAGCAATGTGTTTGAGGTGTAGGGGGGGCTAATAGATAAATGTAGATGCTGTATGCATTGCCTAAACAATGTTTTAGAAAACGTTTGAAATTAAAGAAGAGGAAAAATGAAAAAAGAGAGTGGGATTTGAACCCACAACTTCTGTCATACCGGAACATCGCTTTAGCAACTAAGCTATCGAGGAACTGATAGCAACTCAGTAAAGCGTTGCCACGTGATTCTTCCCACACACCGCACACGTTTCACTCTTCAACGCCCCGCTAATCGGCATCGGTCCTGCTTTGAACCAACACTCTTGTTACATTATGCAGGTTTTGTCCGTGTGTTAAAATTTTCTTATGTACGCCAAGCGACATAAGCTGCGAAACTGCAAGTAGGAAGGTGAGTTTTGTCGGTTATAGAAAACGAAACGAGAGATCAATTAAAAAAATGTTTCAAATTAAAGACAATGAAAAGTGAAAAAGCCTGCCCTGGAGTGGGATTTGGACCTACAACCTGTCATATTGAGACATTGCTTGCATTTGATTCTCTCCACTATGTTTTGCTTTAAGAAAGCATGAAACAAAAAAGGAGAGGTATTTTACATAAAAATCAAAATTTTCCAAAGATTTTAATACAGCCGACTAGAAATGCAGATTGAAATTTAAAGCTATTTAAAAATGTTAATTAAAAATAAATCAGGAAGGTCGACTGTACCTTTTTGTAACGTGTATAACAATCAGCCTAGGTTTCTCACCATCCCTGCTCTTTAGGCTTCCAAATGGATTTGAACTGCCCAACAGAGTGACGTTGATTATGTTCTGGGTGGCGCAGCTCCAGAAGAGCAAACGCCCCACTGTATCAACAGCAATATCGAACGGTTTTATGTCGTGTCCGTTCGGTACAAATACTTTTACGTCTGGCTTCAGAATGCTTGAAGATTTAATAGCGTGAACTTTACCGTCAATCTGCGGAAAAAAAAACACATATAGTCTTCCTTTTTATTGATTAAACATTTGATAATTTATCAAAAAGTTTTAACTTTGTAAGCTTAAAATTTAGCTAATATACTTACCCAATACAATATATTATCTTTAGGATCAAAATCTATCGCTCTCACAGCTTTTAATCCTGGGACTGAAAGTACGGCTTCGGGACAATCTGAAGTGTCGGGGACTAAGCGAACAACCAGATTTTTCAGACTGTATATCATAAAACTTACAGGTGCTAAAAGAGAAATGAGAAGAAATTTAAACATTTAACTGTGCAAGCAATTTATTTCTACTAATGTAACAAACTTCTGCACTTGGGTGTAGAAAGGTTTACTGTGATTCGTGTTTTGATTTAAGTTATAAACAGGTATGGTAGACTGTATATAACAAAAGGCAGTCCCAGTGATGTGAATACTAGCACATAAGCTGCTAATTTTTATATATTCAGCCATTTTTTGTGAAATCGAGCTTTTTTATAATGAGACATTGGTGGGTCTTTTTTTTATCTATGAGCAGACAATGAAGACCGATATTAGTGGGTCGTATTTTTTTTATCTATGAGCAGACAATGATGGCCTCAATTCATTCATAAATCACGTTAGGGGTATGCGCCAACATGGTTCCCCTACTTTTCACATTCTATCGATCAATGTTTACGATAAAACAAGAGGTGGGGATGATCCATGTCGAAGCACGTGGCCATTTGGTGACGACTGCCAGTGGAGTTTTTACTTCCCGCATAAGGAAATATCGTTAATCGTAAAAAAATAATCGTTCCAGGTTTTTACAGATTTTCACGTTTTAGGGTCCATAAATGCCTAAAAACATTACCATTTCTGTCGGTCTGTCTGTTCCCGATATAGCTGAAAAACGAGCCAGACAGTAAAATTCTAATATTTCTTTAATTAAATTGAGAAATTATACTAAGATTTAGAAATCACGAAATCACATTGTAAAACATGAAGTTGCATCTGAAAAAATGAAATTGTTTTTCACTTCTTGAATTAATTACCTACAACTTTTAAAGAAATAATATACCATTAAATTAGTAAGTTTAAAAGCAAATTGGTTATTTATATATTATGCTTTTACAGTTTTAAACTAAATGTTTGTATGTTTTTCACCACTTCCACATTCTCGAATATTTTCAAATTTGACATGCATACATTTTCGGATATAAAAAATCCGTATTTTTTTAGTTAACATTCAAAAATTCAAAAAAATAGCGGTGCCAATAGGGCCGACGAATTTTGTTACTTGTGTAGATTCAACTGAAAATCGGTGCCTAGGGAAATTTAAGAGTGTCAGCATTTAAAAATTGAAAATAGCGAACATGTCGGACGGATTTTAACATCTAGGAATATTTAAGAGTGAAAGTTAAGAAATTTTAGTCGATACTTGAGAATTAAAAATGGCGGCCCAAACATGACAGACTAATTTTAAAATTTTTGCAGATTTGAATAAAATTTTGCATTTGATGGTATTTAAGACTGCATATCATGAATTTTGTCAACATTTAAAAATTCAAGATGGTGGTGCCAACATGGCCACGGAATTTTAACATTTGTATAGATTTGACTAAGTCAGATTCTGGGGGTATTTAAGAATGCATATTATATATTTTTAGTATATATTAAAAAAATCAGTTTTGGAATGCCAAGATTGCGAGCGAATTTCAAGATTTATGTAGATTTGAATAAAAATCGTATTTAAGCTGCACATCATTTTGCTACTATGATTAAAATTGTTTTCATGTGAGCGTTTTTTGTAGGTTTACCAATTTTAAAATGGACACACACTAAACGCCGAAAGTAAAAATAAACAGCGTGTCAGAAAAGTAACTGGCAAAACCGATGAGCCACCCACTTCCCATTTAAAAAATTGTTTATTCAATAAAAATTGTTCAAGTGATCTTAAAATCGGTTTAAAGAACTTTAGTGAACACGTGGACATACACTAATCTCTTTTGCTAAATCGCAACACTATAGGCTATGAAATACCAATTAGATAAAAAACAGTTTCGTTTTTCATAATAATTTAAATATCCTATGGTTGTACTTAGAATGTCACAGCAAATCAAATAAGCAACTCAACAAACTAAGTAGCGGACATTCGGAAATAAAATAATATATGGATATGCAAGGTAAAGAAACATTTTACACTTTACAAATACTTACGTATACACTCGTTGTTCTGGAGAGTAAAATGGGTGGGACATGCGCAAGTGAATTTTGTATGTTCTGTAGGACTGCCTGCCGGTAGAGCGAGGCATAATCTGGAGCATCCCCCGTTGCTCGTGGCACACTGATTGGTCTGATTCTGGTTCATTGGGTGATAGACGAGAAGATCTGTAACGTTTTCCGACAAACTGGTGACTTTTATGCGGCCAGATCCGTCATACTTTAGCGCTCTGAATACTTCAGCTGCAAAAAAGAACATAAGAATTAAATGAGATCACTAACACTCCCTTGTAAGACCTTTTCTACAATACTATGTTAAGAGCCAAGTACTACACGGAGATACATCAGTCTTATAATAAGCGTAAAAAAGTGGAAGCATGTTATGATGTAATATAATTGTTTTTTTGCATTTTATATCTTTAAATTAAATTAATGTTTACTTGTACAATTTATTATCTAATTTTTGACCACCGTCATATCTCAATTCTTTATTCTCCCCAAACTTACGTATTTAATTTTATTTATAACTCTCAAAATATGTATTGCTAATAAGCATTTGTGTTTATTTAATTTTAACTATTCATCACAGAAGATAAGTCATAGTTTTTGAATTTTATATTTTCGACACTATACAAGGTATTTTACTTAAAACTCCAAAAGCCTTTTTCTCCATAATTAAGGGAGATATCAAAATTTGATTAAAAAGCCTTTATTTTAAGGCATACAATGTAATTATTTAGAACTTAAACATAAACGACGCCGGTAACACTATAAACGTCGCGACGCCGACAAAAAATTAAAACAATTGCAAGAATCTTAAAAATGCAACTATTTCTAAGACATTTATGTTATATGTATCAACTTGATTACTATACTGGTTAATAAATTTCACTTAAATTACAAATGTTGGTTTCTCGCAAATTAAAAGGGGTATCAAAATATGGCAAAAAGTATCTTCTTTTTAATTAATTAAGTAAATTGTAATTATTAAGACAAAATCAACGACAACCAAACAACTGTAGAAACTTTAAGTCTAAATTTTAAATCTACGTTTAATTATAAGATTGCGTTATCTGCGCTAAATTGATTGCTCTATTGGTTTCTGAAATATAGAATGCCTTTTAGTAGAATAACGATTTTTTTTTTCAATTTGTCTCTGACTATATCTTAATATAAAAATGAAAAAAATATCATTATTCTACTAAAAGACACGTAATACCTCAGAAATCAATAATATACCAATAAATTTAGTACCATAACTAAAAAGTCTTGGAAATAGACACAGATTTAAAATTTAGACTTAAATTGTCTAGTTTTGTTTTTTCTTGGCATCGCGACGCTTATATAGATGAGGGCGTGGATTTTATTTTAGCATTTAATAATTATAATTTACTCAGTTAAAAAGTTACTGTTTATCAAATTTTGATATTCCCCTTAATTTTCGACGTTTGGCTTTTGAGTGAAACACCCCGTAAATCTCAGTACTCCGAATAGTAATCAACTAGAAAAAGACTTTTTTGGCGTCACGACCCCTACAGTGCTTATGGCGTTGATTTTATTTTAGCCGTAAATAATTCAATTTTACTCCGTCAAATAAAGGCGCTTTACTTAACGACCTCCTCGTTAATTCCTAACAAAACGGAGTTTGGAGTTTTAAGTGAAAGACACCTTAACAGTTATTTACGATATCGTCAGGGGTATGGATGACCTCATATAAATGCGTTTCGATTTTGGCTGTGGTTTTTGGATCCCCAGACAAAATACCTTCCCTCTGAATAGAGTCGATGGCGTGTCTGAGTGTATTAGGTAAATAGAATGAGAATTAGCAAGTAGAAACTATTTTGCGATCGAAACAGATAATTGTTGAGTGTGGACGGGTAGTCGACAATCACATATTACAGTAATCAACCGATACATTGCAATTTTTAAATTTAGTTTAGTTAAACATGTCACTATGGTTTCATGGAAAGCAACTATGCACGATTTGGGATGACGGACAACATCCAACACTTACTTCTAAAGGGTTTGCTATTATTATTAAAATTTATGTTAAATATAAAAACCCCACTCAGCAAGAAAAAGATTAGTTTTTCTAAGGAAATTTACATTTAATAACATATTGCATTTCATTGTATAGCCCGTTATCTAATATGCAACCTAAATATTCAGATAACTGACAGACAAATCTGGCAGCACACTTTAACTTGAAATTAAAATGAATTTCGTCACAGTTTAAATATTTCAAATAACAAGCCCCCTTGAGGTTCAAAGAGTTAAAGCTAACCTAAAAAATGAAAAACCAGTTGGAGAAGATAATATCCCTGCCTGACTCTCGAAGAGCGCTTCTCGCTTGATCTCGGCTCCGCTTTCATAAATATAGAACCTAATTTTCTACACAGGCGTATATCCAAGATTTGTTAAAGACGGGACAAGTAAAAGAAATATATAACAAGGAAATAGATATTAGCCATAAGACATAAGAAAAATATTGTAATATAATATATGAAAAAATTAGGTTTTAATTTTATTTTGTTGTCTTAAAACTTTCAGTATTATTTATAATTATGGGAGAGCAATATATAATCTTTATTTTCTACAATTTCTACATCACTCAGTTTATTTTTCTCGAACTCAAATCCATGTATCCATTGCACTTAGTACATTCACTGAACTGATATAGCAGTAAACAATAACACCCTTATTCACTAAAGAGATTTAAATTTAGACCAGGTCTAACTTGACAGTTATAGATTTAAGATGACATTTTTAACAATTGAACAAATAATTTTTCTAAATGTCACAATTACAAAATGACAGTGACATAAGCGAAACATAACTGGCGAACTAAGAGTTTTAAGTACCATCGCAACTAGACCTGGTCTATCTCTTAAACCTTTTTAGTGATTACGGCGGTTAATGTTTTTCTTTGCTAAAACTTACCACTTTTTCCATCACTCCAGTAAATATAGTCTTTATACAGCGCTAATCCGACAGGATTAAAACCAGAATCTTTTATAATTATTTTCTTGTCGTTGCCATCCAGATCTGCTGACCAAATAGCTGGGGCATCTATCTCTATCCAGTATAACCTAAAAAACGAATATTCTTCTTTTAAAACTACAAATCAGCAAGAAATATCGTTTCACAAGTCGTCCTGATCTTATCTTGCATATCTTGAAGACAATTAAATGTCTGAGTATTATTACAAGTATCTTCCTCATATACTATACAAAGGAATAATGAAAACTGTCATTGCCTTTATTTTGCTTTAACTTTTTATTTCTAAAAAACAATTGTAAGGAAAAAAAATCTTTTCAATTATACAGGGTATGTAAAAAAGTAGGGCAACTAAGTTGTTTTTTTAATGGGACACCCTGTATTTGACGTGATTTTTAGATTCTATATAAAATTGTAATTATTTTTTTTATAAAATGTTATATGGCTAAAGTTAATAGTTTTTTTTAATATTTGGTTTTAAAAAAAATAGTCAAATTTGATGCACATCTGTGATTAGCAATATTCAAATATATTTATTATGAAAAATTCACAAAAAGACAGACATACTGTCAAAATAATACAAGAAAACAACACAAAGCTTGTTAAAGAATTAAAATAATGACATTGAAGTAAAAACAGAAAATAAAAGAGAATATGTGAGACACAAGACCAAATTAAATACTAGGTCTACAGCATTCCATCTAAAAGAAAACAACTATTTTACTATTGTAACTAAAATATATTGTTATTGCTAAAATGTTTTCAGGTTGACCTGCAAATTAAAGGTATTGGTCAGTAATTGGTGTTTTAGTTAAGCCTTTATCGATGGGACTGAAAGATACCTGAGGTCCTGCAAACTGTTGCAAACCACTGGAGCTCGAAACGAAAAAAGAAGCCTCGAATGCTGAAGTCCTGTGAACAGGAGTACGTAGACTACCAGTTATTCCTGTCAACTCCCTCAGATGGACATCAGTGCGACAAGTTAATTTAGTCCTTAAATAATGAGGAAGACCAGTATTTAAAATCTTAACCACAAAACAAGCAAAATAAAGGAAACGCAATTCATTAAGCTTAAGCAAACCGAGTTCACGGATATAAGTGTGAAATGTAATGTGAGAAAATAGGGGTACAGGATTTATAAAACGAACAGCATGATTCATTATTTTCTGCAGGTGAAACCGAGCATCGCCAGCGATACATGGACCATAGACAACGTCGCAGTAATTAAAATGGGATATCGCTCATGAAACAATGAGTATTTTTTTAGTTTCAACCTCAAGAAGATATTTAAAAGAGAGAACGTATGCCTTTTGGCATATAGAACTGATATACTTGTCAAATTTTTACATTACAATCAATAACAAGTTCCCAGAAAAAAATTAAAAATAGGCATACTTAAAATAAAAATAAATATCTGATCTTTAAATTGAGCATTAAATTCTCTTGAAGTTCAGGTCTACTCTTCGTTCTTTAGAATTGGAAAAATGCTGAATGACACGTTCGTTAAAATTGTACGCACAATCCTTTTATAAACGATTTCTTGATACTTAAATTTAATAAAGCGGATAGTCTATCTTGGCCCAACTCCTCAACAAAATTTATAAGCCCTGGATTTTCAGACAAAGGCGTTTCATCATGGTCACGTAGTGCTAACTCGAATGCCCCACAAAATTTTACACAATCTATAATTTTGTTTAAAATATAACGACTTTTGGATATATTTTCATTAAAATCACTAAGGGATTTTCTATAAGTTGTGTCTAGCTGAGTGCGAATATTCCGAACGTAGCATACTTCACCGAACATTTCATGTGATCTGCAGAAAACGCATGTTTTTTTATTTTTTCTATTAAGTGTTTTAAGTCTTTAACACCGGTTTGCACCATAATGAGTCCGACGAGTCCTTAGAAAACAACAAACAAACATAACAGTAAAATTAGTTAGAGACTTCACAACCACATATCCAGTTAGCTAAATCGTACATACTTTTGCGAAAGTTTTGATGAACCTTTTTATTTTTGTCTTTACTAGTTTGTCGTATATAAGTTCTGGCAAATTGCGACCACTTACCTTGAATTCGGTTATTTTTTCACAATTAAGTTCATCAGTAATTAAGTTCGTTAGCACTCTTTAGTCGTTTAATTTTTTGTAGTACCGACATTTTATTTCAACTACATTCACAACTCAAACATAGACCACCTTAAAATTGGTTATTTTTGCAAAATTAAGTTCGTAAGCACTTTTTAGTCGTTTATTTTTTTGCACTAGTCACTACCAACATTTTATTTCCTGTATATTTTCAACTAACACAAGGATCATAAAAATAAAAAAATATATATTACAAAAAATAGTATATAAACCAATTTTCATTGATTAAAAACGTCCGAGCAATATCGTGTTAGAATATCGACCGCACGATCTCTGAACAATTGAAGCATGCCGACGTTATGCCGCGACCCATCGATAGAATTATGAGAAAAGACCGGCTGATGACCCAAATCGCGATTTCATATTCCATTTGCTATCACGTTCGGTTGCCGCTCGGTAGTTGTGAAATTTTAGGGTACTTTCGTCAAGCTTTAAGGCAATCAGGGCAATTCGGACTGCCCAGCCTAGCTTAATATAGTGTATTTTATTATGCCTAAGAAACGCAACGAGACCATTCGAACCGCCGCGCGCGGCTGGTAATGTAGCGTATTTAACTTTTTCCAAGGTTCGCGTTTTATTACAACTATTAGGAGGGACGGTCAAACGGATAATTTATTTTCTGAAATATTTTTGGGGGGTCATTGACGCAATGACCCTATAGAAGAGCCGCCACTGATCATACTTGTTCACGGCTCCCTTGCTTCGAAATGTAGATTCGCCCTGAAAGATAATTTTCTCTAAAGAGTTCGGAAATGGCCCTATTCGGATTATCATTAAGTTGCAAAATTTAACACGCTTTTCAAAATCTTCAGTGTGTAACAGTCGGTTTAATGTAATATGAAATGTATGATATTTATATTTTCTTGTGGCCTTGCTTAGTACCGATTATGATATTCAAATCTCAAGATTATGTATTTTGTATGCTCTCTAAGAATAAATAAAAGTATACAGGAGGTGCCTCTAAAAAAACTTAAATAAATTAGTCCAAAGATGTTAAAGTTAGGTATTTAAATTTGGAGACCCTGTATGTGATATTTTCAATATTACGAAAGTAATGACAATACAATATTATGGTGTCCAATCGTCAAAGTTTTATACACAGGGCATAGAAAATAATGCTAAACAGAACGAAATAAAATATTTAAAAAAAAGCTTTTATTTATAAATCGTTAAACTGAAAAGTAAAAAATAATTAAATTTACACACTCAGAACTTAAAAATTTAAATATTTACTTGAAAGCTTGAGGCTTTATTTCAAGTGTGATGACGTCTCTCGGCTCAAGCTTTTGAGAAAATATTTAAGTTCTGTGTCTATGTAAGTTTAATTAATTTATACTTTTTAGTTCAATAATTCACAAATAAAAGCTTTTTAAAAAAATATTACTTTACATTTATTTTTAGAGGATTTAAAGAATTATATATTATAAGGATGATGTATTATGATGAAATTACAAATAAGTGGTTTAAAAAAATTAAAATAAAAACATTTTTAATTTGTAATAATGTATTATGCGGTACGAAACTTGGGAATAAAAACATGCAGAGTATTCTTGTTTATGAGCAAAATTATTGCAGATCTTCCCTGATACTTTAGGGGCACAACATACTGGAGCTAATTTTTTAGAGATAATTTTTACCTGTAAAACCCAATTTAATTTATTATCAATGTTTAACCCTAAACATTCAGTATTTTCTTGAAACGATTGCTCATGTATTAGATTTCTTGAGTAACAAGCAAATTTTCTAGCAGTTTATAATATCTTAACAAAAACATAGTCCAACAAATTTCCTATTCCTATTCTTAAAAACACAGTTCACATAAAGAAACAATAACAGTGACCCTAGGACACCGTTCCATTTTCCGTTTTTATTTAATGCGTGCCATATCGCACCACACATTTCTTCTGTCTTCTGTATTTTTTAAGTATTATTATTAATATGTTAAACCAAAATTTAACATTATAAATTAAAAATACAAAATCATTATCTGACTATCAGTAAGTTTTTATGATGGTACAGGCTATTTTTTCTTCTCCAAATTACACGCCAGTATGGAGCTCTAATGGCCACATACCTTTGTGTGTGTGTTGTTTGTGCGTTTTAAACATTTGTTTACAGGTATGTAAACTACTGCATTTGTCACCGAATTCAAACTGTCATGATGTGGAGCCGTGTTAATAAAAATATCCACTATCCACAATGATACACCACCACAAAACAGGGTAAAACTTTATATAAAAACAACGAAAAATATTTAATTAAATTTGCCTTTTGCATTTTATGAGAATACTTGAGATGCAATGTATTATCTTCTTCTTTCATAATCCAAAGTCAATCCGTTAGTTTTTCCAACGGTGGAAAATAATTTCCGTTGTTTTCCACCATTCATTGCCGCTTTTTTGATCAAATTGGATTGCTCCCATTCACAAAAAGAGAGTAAAACTTTATATAAAAACAACGAAAAAATATTTAATTAAATTTGCCTTTTACATTTTATGAGAATAGTTGAGATGCAATGTATTACCTTCTTTTTTCATAATCCAAAGTCAATCCGTTAGCTTTTCCAATGGTGGAAAATAATTTCCGTATTTTCCACCATTCATTGCCGCTTTTTTGATCAAATTGGACTGCCCTCATTCACAAAAACAGGGTAAAACTTTATATAAAAACAACGAAAAAATATTTAATTACATCTGCCTTTTACATTTTATGAGAATAGTTGAGATGCAATGTATTACCTTCTTTTTTCATAATCCAAAGTCAATCCGTTAGCTTTTCCAATGGTGGAAAATAATTTCCGTTGTTTTCCACCATTCATTGCCGCTTTTTTGATTAAATTGGACTGCCCCCATTCTGACCAATACATGTACCTAAAAAAAGCAAAAATTACATAAATATGTATTTCATAATAATCGTTTTGTTAGTTTCTCCCTGCTCTACAGAAATATTTAAGACCAACTTTTCACTTGAAAATAAGATACAACTGTACTATTAATTTAAACACTATTTAGTTAAAACTTTTTCACCCATATTCACCAAAAAGGTTTAAATTTAGACGAGGTCTAACTTGACAGTTGTAGGTTTAAGATGACATTTTTAACAATTGAACAAATAATTTTTCTAAATGTCACAATTACAAAATGACAGTGACATAACCGAGACATAACTGGCGAACTAAGAGTTTTAAGTACCATCGCAGCTAGACCTGGTCTAACACTTAAGCCTTTTTAGTGAATACGGGGGTTTATGTTCAAAAATTGTATATGGGTATTTACAGAAACTTACCCTGATACAGGATCCAGTACAATACTATGCGGTTCATAAACTTCGTCCCATAGAAGTGTTCTCCGGGAGCCACCAACAACCAATCTTGACACTTCAATTCTATGTGAAACTGGATCTGTCCAATAGATATTCGTTCCTACAATATGCAACAAAAACATAAGAGATTTGAAATATACAAAGTATGCATCGTTAACATCAATTATCATATATTAATCTTATAATAAAATTAATAAAATATTAGTTTCATTTACACCTAATACTAATTAATATAATACTAACCTAACCAATCAACAGCAATTCCTTCCGGAAAAGCAAGTCCTTGATCAATCAGTTTTTGAGGCTGAGACCCGTTGATAAAAGCTCTCATAATCGTACGTAATTTTCTGTCGCTCCAGTATATCCGCCCAGCGTTGTCAACATCTATAGAGCTAAAAATACAATATATAATAACATTTTATACTGACTTACATTTCAAAAAACATAATGTGATTACTTGATTTATTTAAATATTTAAAGAGTAGCTTGGTAATTATTTGGCGTTACAAAAATACAAATATTTTAGCTATATGTTAAGGTTAAAGACCGAAAATAGTTAATCTTAAAAATTAATAATAAAGTGAATTTTAGACACACGACTCACTATAAGCTCTTAGTTTTACGCTTAGCTGCTTAGCTCATAATGTACACTTGATAACCATCATAGATAAGATCAAATTAAAGACAATGGAAGTCTGACAAATATATTTTATTCAGAATGCTCTATTACCTACAACCCTCAGACAGACATTATAATCCCTGTACGGACGGCATTAACGAAAAAGTAGGAGACGAGAAAACCACAATCAAAATTACCAAGGAAGAGACACACCGAATTTTTAAAAGAAGCTACAGACAAAAACTTTATTACTGTAGGTTTCGGTTTGAAGTCAACAATAACCGAAAAAAGAGCAAAAGGGATATTAGATAATGCCAGTAAAGCTCCGATTAGGTCCCAAATCAACTACCAACAATGGAAAAGAACCACTCTTATGGACGACGCTACACAACAACACAGACAGAGGAAATGCTAGAGTAGTTATGAATGTTTCAACATATGATCATTAAAGCGCTACAAGGATCATATGAGCAATGAAACCAGGACACACCCCACATCATAGAAAGCTTGAACAGCTGTATGGCCTAAAAAAATGTTTTTCTGAAAAAGCTTTTTTGACGTTCAGTTAAAAAAAAATCGCATTATTACAGACGTCAAATAAAAAAAGTACCATTCAATTTAAGAATTTTTTGAAACTTTTTCAAAAAAAAAAACTTTGTGAACAATTTAAATTAAATGTGACAATACCCCTAGAAAAATATTTATTAAGCTAAGCTTTCAAATGAACAAAAATTTTACTTATGGTGTCGTTTCCGGTTAAACTGGAAGTGAAACTTAAAAACGGAATAAGTGAAAGTATTTCATAATCAACGATTAAACCTCCTCATAACATACACGGTAATTTTGTTTTCCCATATTTTCTTATTTGATTTTCAATTGTTTTTCTGGAGTATGTATGTTGTATATCTTTTTCTTTTTTCGTTTTTGTTGCTTAGTTTTTACAGCTTATCTCCCGGTGAGGCATATAAATTAGTAAAGACAAGTTGGTCTTTTGTTTTGATAGTGGGTCGATACATTTAGTAGACTATTTGGAGGTCTCACTGATTTTAAAGTTTTAGTAATTTAAAGGAAAACAAGGGATTTTATTGTGTTTGCGTACGACTCTTTTAGGAATAGGATTGCCACGCTAAACATATGAAGTGGGTTTCCTAAAAGTAGTAAGTAGGATAAAAAGGGACTGGGTTTGCCACCTGGGTTAAGTCAAGTGGCTCCCCCATAAGTGCAACTAATTTTGCTAATAACTGTTCCACGGGGCCTATCGAACGTCACGCGACCCTCTAGCTACCTTTCGTGGTCCAGTTTCTTGCGGGAACACGGAGAGAAGAGTCCAACGAAGAGTTTAAGCAGTCCACAAACGATAGGAGTACGCTGAGAAGCATTCCAGAGCTCCGGGAAGATTCGACCTTCTCCCAGAGCTTTGCCTCTCCAGAGCCTGCTCCCCGTGTCAGAAAGACTCAGAGGGTAATAATAGCCGGCATATGAGGGCACCTAGAGGCCCATCTAGGTGTAGGTTACGCCCGATATCAAGTTTTAGCGGACACATTGTGTTCCAGGTTTAACTACTAAATTCAAATTGATGTTGTTGACGGTTTTGATACAACTCCGCTTGTTTCTGACCTATGTCGCACGATTTCTGTGTCGCGAAAATTATTACTAAAATATTGAAAAATCAGCCTAATAAAAAAACAAATTTCACGTTTCTGCGGCATCTACTTTCATTTTACTAAATAAAAGAAAAATTATTTTTAATCGGAATGCGTTTGTTTATTATTTTCTACTTATTACCGACAGACAATTATAATTAAGTCTATGATGAGTAGTCAGCTTATAAAATTTAATCAATTGAGATATAGACATTAGGCAGTTAGTCAGGGAAATTATGTAAACCTGTCCACAGGTGCAATACCCAAAGTATTGACCAAATCTAAGTGCTTATATAAAACTAGTTTTTCTACACCTCTAACATTTACTATATTGTACTTCCTCATGTGGCGATATAACATGCTGTTTTCTTGATTTCTTGCTTTTTGTTTCACTTGAATTTGTTAAGTCATCTTTTTAACGCGATAAATAAACACTAATAAGTTTATAAAAGTAATCATAAATGCAAACATTAAATCATTCACAATTGTGGTTTTATTTCGGATATGTAAACTGACGCATTCATACTTAAACTGCCTAACCTCAAAAGGTAATAATGCAGAAATCGTTAGGACTGACATTAGCCATACCGGTGTTTAGTTAAAGTCAACATTAACTGGTTAAATGGAAACTACATTTATTCCTGCACTAGCTTACTTAAACGGTTAAAAATGATTTCAACCAGATAATTTTAACACTAACTGATACACTTAACTCGACATTTAATGGAAAATATTCTACTACAGTACTTTGTAATGATTTGGATTTAATTCAAACAAGCCTTAGAAAATAAAAGTATAATACTGTTAAATAAGACTGCCTACATGTTATGTTGCACAATTTTCTATTTTTATTAAGTTGGCAAACCGCCGAAAAGTTGTCTGCTTGAACTAAATTGCGTCTCTCGGTGGCAAAAAACATATTTATGTTTACATGTATTACTTACCTAGCATATTTGATGTTGGGGATGTGCAAATTATTTTCGATGGGTTCGTTTTCAATACTAATCCTTCCTATACTATCGTTCTTACTGTAAAATAAAAAAGCCTCAGGTTTTACACAGTTCTGCTGATCCTTGGTCAATTCGTAGTCAATCTGACAGGCGCATAATCTGGTTTTATTGTGACGGTGTAAACATAGTTGGGAGCAATTTCCATTACTGTCTTTGCATGGATTCCAGCCTGACGGCTGATGCAACCTAATTGCTTTAACGCCCATGACGTTTTCCATTTGATCTACTATGATCTGCCTGTTGCTTCCTATAAAATAATTTTATTCGAATTGAACACATTTTTTTGTAACACATGGAACGGGATAATAGGTTTCTAAATTATTATGTATTTATTTTGTATTAGTACTCGTACCTTTTTTATAGGATTATTCTATAATTATCTCATTTTACTTAAATTACATAGTTTCATAAAATGTTTGTATTTTACATTTCATGTAATAATTTGAAATGTATAGTTAACCACTTATTTTTTATTTTTCACATCTGATTTTAATAACAATAACTTTCAAGTTATTAACATTAAAAAAATGTTTATTTAGTAAGAAATTTTAATCGCCAATCCCATCAATCTTAGAGTGAAATCTATAAAATAAAAAGTGACCTTCAGTCAAGTCAAAACTAGCGACGGTATGGATATTTACAAATTACTTATTTGCAAGCTCTGTAAATATATTTAAGAGCATTTAAATTAGGGTATATTTCAATTTTTTAATCCCTAAATAGACACACAATCAGCTCTAATAATAAAGAAACCATAGCGAAACTACCAATAATTCCCCTCCAAACAGAATAACATAATGTTGTGTCAATCCTGTTGACTGGACCCTAAAGGATTACTTGCATGTACAACCCATAAGGGGAGACAACAAATGTGTTTCTGATTTATTGCTTATTTATCACGAATGACCATTTAATTTATAAAAATTAAAAGCAGCTTAATAGTTGATATTTCTATAGGGCGGTGATTGGTAATTTTTATTTTGACGTTTCAAGTTTAATTTCAAAAACAATAAAACGCTAAGTATTAAACAAAACCAATGTTAAATATATATACTTGAATAAAAATCTAAAACATTGACAGTATATTAAAAATTTTAAATTTATCTCATTCACTTAACCATTCATACTCTGTTTAGAAAAACAGTAACATCTTAATATTAGCAACTATTGGTTGCTCTCAATATTACACATAAACATGAAATAAATTTGTTTACACGTTTTTAATTTGAAAAATCTTAAAGTCCTGCTTTATTCTTCTAGCCACTTTACTTATTTCTTAAAAAGAAGTTTTAGTGTCACTCAACAATTCTCTCAAACATAATTAATTAAGCAGTAATTTGGTTGCAAAAAAAGACAATCAATTTTGCCTTTTATTAACACTTAACTTTCAGTAAATCACACAGATTTATTTTCTGCCTGCACTAGGCCACAAAGAAAAAAATCACTTGTTTCAGATTACACTTGAATCATACTGTATACAACAGACAAAAATGTACACCCCTTCAATGGCAATAAGTAAGACAACAATTTTTAACTAAAACTATACTATAATGTACATAAATATGCGCTTATCATCAGTGGAATATAAAGACATTGGCTTCAATTAAAATTAGAATTGTACTTTTTAAGACAAATTAAACAAGATAAATGATTTATTTTTGCGACTCCGTAATTACGAAAGACAAAGGCATGCCTGGCAGCTCGTTTTACAATTCGAAATCGACTATTACTGAACTTGAATCTCGTTGTGAGCTCTATTTTTGTTTTTTTGTACATACAAATTACAATAAAAAAATTATCCAAATTGGTCAAAGGGGTTGACGACGAAACCGGAGAAATATCGCCCTATGTGTTAAATATATAGATTTAAGTGAGAGTTTTGTCATACCTGTTTCTTTATGTGCTCGGTCGATAGCCCTTCGTTGCCAATCGGTCCAGTACAAGTAATCTCCCATGAGAGAGAAACCGAACGGATGGGGCAAGTTGTCAGTGATCAATGCCCTTCTGTCCGTCCCGTCCATGTTGGCGTATTCTATCTTGTCAAATTTCGCATCACACCAGTATATTTTCATGTCGATCAAGTCTGGAATTCAATGTTAAAAAGAAACCCAATTTGTTTAGATTGTAAAACAATTTGTACATATTCTTATTGTTTATATGGTTTATGTCAAAAATGTTATAATACTGGTACAGTTATAAATATTAATATAGATCTAAATATCGTTTAAAAAGAAAATATATTTTGAAACATGCATAACTGAAGATGGCACGAGAAAACTGAATTGGAACGTTTATGGCGTGCGGAGACTGAAAACTCTAAAAGAACAAATTAATATAAAAGGACCTCTTATACTGATTATTTGAACAGGCGATATCTCAGAAACGCGAAAGATAACCAAACTTAAAGTTGGGGATTTGCATAAATGTAAAAGTGACTTTTTCCATAATTAATTTTCACTTCGCGGTCCTTCAATTCGAATCATGTGACGTGGATAAAATATTTTTCAAAGACACCCTATATTTTTTTACGCTTTGTTTGGTAGTTTTGGTTTGTCTATAAGTACATTTTTTTCCCGATTTGAAATCGGTGAACAAATACATTTACTTTTTCAAGTTTAGATGGCCCTGACTGCCAGATATGCTTGAAAATAATCGAATTGTCATATTATCTGTCAAAACAAAGTGTTGCACTAGGAGTTGCACGATCGGGAATGGAACTCTATATGTCTCTGTTGTTCTTCTATTATTTTTTAAAAACTCTTCATAAGTAATTCTTTGGCAGTAAACAGACATTGCATTTTTGAAAAACTATGTCATGTATTGTGATTCAGTTTCTTTTTATGAATACTAACTTTGTGACAGTTTGCTTTGACAGGTATAACATGACAATTCAATTGTTTTCAAGCATATCTGGTAGTCATAGCCAACCTGACTTAATTAAACATAAAAAATGCAATGTTCCGTGGTGTTTGTGGATGGACGGAATCCAAATATTTCCAATCCTTCACGTTTCTGACATTGTCTGGATAAATGAGTTTGAGAACTCCTACTGTATGGGCATTATTGTTAAACAACACAAATAGGGGAATCTGATTTACTAAATGACAACAAACCACACACCATATAAATTGCCTATTAAAAATATCAAATCAATCCAACTCTAATGGTTTAAACAATTCAAAATGCAACTGTAATTTTCACAATTTGTTTTAAAATCCCTTAAACAGGTTTTGATTATATCTTACCTAGAGTTATCCCATTGGGCCATCCCAAATTATCATGAACAATAAAAACACGTTCTGAACCGTCCAAATTTGACCTCTCCACTTTGGTGTCTTTATCATTCCAATCAGACCAAAATAACCATCCCAACTCAGAAGCTACAGCAATTCCTCTTGGGTCAATAAGACCATCTCCTACAAACAATACTTTTTTTTAAACAAACATTAGCATAAATATTTCTTTCTCTATAACATAATTAAAATTTAAAAATACTAATGCTCTAATAAAAAACAGGATGTCTAGGAATATATTGGCAATCTCTTAGATATAAATAAGCAGATCGAGCAAAAATAATGCTAGTTTGAGACATAAAATTTTCTCCAAATATTTGGTGTTAATCCTAGAATAGATAGATAGATATTATTAATGTTTTGACACATAAATTGTCTTACACTCATCATTACATTTAAAGTTTTTAAAAAAATCAATTAATATAAAAACATTATGTATTTTAGAACAACCAAATCAACCAAAATTACATATGCAGAACAAAACACAAGCTACAACTTAAAATAGACATCACTTCGCATTATCAAAGCTTAATTTCAATCTAGTTACAAATTAAATAATAGATTTCGTGCAACATGTAGCAAATAAGTAAGAAATAAAGATTTGGAAACTACTGGATGTTTTATTTACTATACCTTTCTAGATAAGACTACGCCTTTCGATGAATCAGAGATGTTATAAAAAGCATTTTCAATGAAAAATTTTTTGATCCTGTTTTTAAAATAAAACAGATAATAATAATAATAATAATAATAATAATAATAAATGCCTTTATTTAGATTTTGTACATAATATAAACATAATTTTAAATAAATGGTATAATGTGGTGGCGAGATCTAGCAACGCTACTCATCTAACCACCCATTATATAGAGAATTGAACAAGAGTATCAAGTATAAACAAGAAATAAAAATTATAAACATAATTCTTATAAGAATTTAAAAGTGATATTCAAACAATCCACAAAGACACCAATTAAATTAGGCTTGAGAGAATCCTGAAAGGTAGTAAGTATTTAAAACAAATTAATATAATAAAAAAGAAACAAAAATCAAACAAAACCAACACACGAAAGAGAAACATCTGTAAACATTAAATACCACATACAAATTTTATAAATATTTAACAAAAAAAAGTTGTCTATGGAACGATGATACACTGACACACTGCTTCGCTGCGAAGGGTGCAGTTTTATGTCTCGGAACAGTATACAAATAACCATAACGAGTTGACAGGGTATGTGTATCCCTTTCCCTCGCCAACTTATCGTATAAGTATCGAGGCTGCTGATATTTGGTAATTTTAAATACCAAGTTATTCATATGAACCAAATACCATTTTTCCAAATTTAGCCATCCTGAACGCGTGAAATACTCAGAAATATGATCGTATTTTCTAACATTATAACAGAATCTTAAACAATTATTCTGTAATTTCTGCAAACTATCCCTATCCCTGCCCAGTAATGCTGGCCAATACAATGTATCGCAATATGACACCAAAGATAGAATTAGGGAATCGCACAATCTAACTTTGATGTCATTACTAGGGTTTCATCAAGTCAAGTAGCTTGACATTCTTTTCAATTACTTGACTTGACTCAATTATCAATCTTTTCACCAATTCGTTACTTGACTTGACTTGAATCCCTCTCGTTGGTACTTGACTTGGTATCAAGTAATTTCAAGCTACTCGACACTTGATAAAATGTTATGTTTACTTAAATAATATGACCTTCAGGAAGCGGCAAGAGAGTTAAAGCGCGTTCTATCTGTAACAGTAGGGTAGCAACAGGGTCTGGTGTAGTAGCAACACTGGGTTGCTCAGGCGGTAAAACGATAAGTCGCGCAGTTCATGTGGCGTGATCGCGTTTAGAGTTTGTTTATATTTCCTAGAGTATAGTGCTTTAACGCTTCGAGTAGAAAGCAATGTCAGTTTAGTTTCATGAAAGAAATAGCGACAATGTAGTAACTCGGGTGGTATCTGACTTATTTTACTATATAGAGTGAGTAGGTACTGTTCGACAAATTCCGGCGAAACTGCATCAAATTCGTTCCAAAGTAGCGGATCCGAATACGTCTTAGGCGAAACTTCATCTGACCATTCAGAGGTACTCAACACCCGACCCTAAAAAAGAGAAAGGCTAATGAAAATAAAGTAACTGATTACTTTGCAGTAGAGCAAGACCCAAAGAGTACAAAAAAAACTGACAAACAAGGAAAATGCAAACTATGTAAAAACAAACCTACCATTTTAAAAATTGTGACACATCCTCACTTAAACGACATTTGCAATCCAAACATTTGAAAGTTTACGAAACAATTTTTGCCAAAATTGATAAAACGGTTTCCCTTGTCAATAGAAGCACTGCAAGCAGCAGTAATGCTAACATTTTAAATTGGCTTAGTAACAGAACTTAAACGAGAAGGTAAGATATTTTGCACTGAAATATTTATTTACTGAAACAATAAAATTGAACAGGGCACGATTACAATTATCAAAACTCGAAACCGATTTAGGAGTTGAGATGTTAGTCTTATGTGTCTTAATCCTTGGATGTCAAATGATAATATTAACAATAATTTGTAAATCAGTAATTTATTGATATTACTGAATGATGCGCGTTTTTTTAAATCATCTTTAATATTTAGTGTGTATTATTATTGCAATATGATGTTAATATTATTAACTATAGATTTTCTGTTAATATTCGTTTGCTTGTTTTATTTTTATAAGAAATAAAATATACGACTTTGTAGTTACGAAAAGTTACTGATGGCCTTACGTTTTTCTCGATATTTCAATTTTAAACAGCAATTTATTAACATTATTAGAAAATGACTATCCTGTACCATGTAACTCTTCTACTACCTATAAGAAAGGTTAATTTTTTATAAATAAAAATTATAAAATATTTTTTGAACGATAAAAGAGTCAAGTAACTCGATAAAACTACTTGATTTTTCAAATACCTAGACCTATAAATACTTGACTTGATTTGTCTATCGATTTTAACTACTTGACTTGAGCTTGGTTTGATTTCAAGTCAAGTCAAGTAGCTTGAATATCAAGTCAAGTAGTGAATCTCTAGTCATTACTGAGATAATCTTTATGTAAATACAAAGATTTTAATTTCTGGTAACTTTTTTGAAGTAGATAAGAAGTATGTTTTTCAAACCTGAGAGATGAGTCAATATACACGCCCAAATTTTTGCAGGATTTAAGAACATTCAGTTTAATACTGTTGAGTTTAATATTCAATTGGTCATCTGATAATCGAGATCTAGGTGGACCAAATAGAAGAAATTGGGTCTTCGACTCATTTAGGACCAGACCATGAGCAGTCGATATTTTGTATATAGAATCTAAGTCTGCATTAATTTGATCTTCAGCCAAGCGTATATTTACCCCATTAAAAGAATGGTACAGCTGGGTGTCATCGGCATATTGATGGGATGTTAAAAATTTCAAAGAACTATTGAAAGCGGCGGTATATATAGAAAACATAAGGGGACCTAAAATGCTACCCTATGGTACGTCACGCACAAGTGCTAGCAACGCAGAACACTCAGTGCTCAAGACCACTCTTTGACGTCTTCCACACAAATAGCTTTTTACCAATTCCAGTGAAGGCATATTCAAACCAAAATACTTGAGTTTAGCACATAGGAGCGAGTGATTTAGTGTGTCAAATGCTCTGCTATAGTCAAGCAGAACAAGACAACTATTCTTGCCCTCATACGTAGCCTTGAAAAGATCATCACTAACCTTAAGTAAGGCAGTGGTGGTACTGTGTCGAGCACGGAAACCGGATTGCATCATAGGTAAGATATTTTTACGTAACAGAAATTCGTTGAGTTGTTCAAAAATAATTTTTTCGAAAATTTTGGACATACATGTATTATAGTGCGAAAGGAAGACACATCTACGATAGTACTAGTCTTTGCAATTGGCGTCACATTGGAGATTTTCCATACGGTAGGAAAGCAACTATGTGTTATACAGAAATTTATAATAAATGTAATATGACTTAATAAATAAGGTAATAGAAAAGTAATCATTTTTAAGCTAATGAGTGTGAGTGAGTGTGTGTCTATAATAAACTCGTTACTTAAATCTAAGTTTATAGAGGGAACACTTTTACCAAAATACTATATTATATTATATTCATCAGCACTAAATTCAGTAGAAACATTAGAAGGCTTTCCAGAAGAATTAATATTAAGCCATTTTAACGGACGCCAAAACTCTCTTGGGCTCGTACCAAACTTATGAGTAAGAAAAGCCTTTTTTTCGTTCCCTACTGTCATTGTAACCAAGTTAGGTAAATGCCTGTATTCAGCTAAGGTAGCATCGGTTTTGTTCTTTTTATATTAAGCCTTATCTCTTAGCCGCATCATAAACTTCAGATTATCAGTGATCCAAGGAGCAGGAGGCTTAGTAATTCGAGATGTTCTATATAGTGCACGTTTATTAAAAAGATTAATAACGGATTCTTTAAAAAAAATTATCATTTCATCTATATTATTCATAGAATACAGCGCATCGAACCTAGTATTATGTAAATCAGCTAAGAATAGCTCATAATTAAAGCTTTTATAATCCCTATAAGTTTTATACTTTATTTGAACGGGTTGCTTTTTTACATTGATACAAGACAGTGATCAGAGATATCATCCACACAAATCGCATTCGTTTAAAATACTAGCAAACTATTTTTTATTGACTTCTCTGAATATGATAACATATACCTTCGGCGAAGGGATTATAAGGAAAATAAAATGATTGCGGTAGTTATTTATTTAAGTTTTCTATATATTTATAGAACACTTAAAAAGAGTTTATTAGTGAACACAGATTAGGAAAGTGTCCAGATGAATTTACAAAAAAGCATTCATTAAATATTATTTAATTTTTTGTCGTCTTTCGACGACCAACCATTCATATCTGGTAATTTTTCTATACATTTAGACAAAACTTTAAAAGATCGTTTACTATTAAACATTAATTGGAAGTGTTATGGAACGCCGATTTACTTTTTAGTCATACGCGTCTTTGATACCAAATTTAATTGCAAAACATATAAATAATGCTACCTGAATTCAATTTTTATTCGTTTTAATTTTTCCGATATCGAATTTGCGGATACCGATTTTACCGAATGACATTTTTATGATAAGCAATTTCTTTGCAGACCATTTCGATTGATACCACAAAAAAGTAGTTGTTTATCCTTTTTTAACACGTATACAGCCTACTTAAAATTTCTATATACATGCGTCTTTCCATAGTTATTGCATTTCATCAAATCGATGTTAATAAAAATTGGTATGAAATAAATGCCATATACAAAAATCTGTTTAAATATTTAATATATTGATTCTTATTAAAATGTAATTGCTTCAAACTGGATCGCATTAAATGAATATTAATACAGAAAACATAAGAATGCATTAACGACTTTGTGGAGATTAATTTATTTCAACCGTATGAAGGCAAATCTGATTTAAGAAGTCATGTAATACAAAAAATTAATTTATTTTTATCGCATATCAAAAAAAATTAAAGCATCATTTACGATATCATTTTTTGTAAATATCAATTCCATTAACACCCTAAAAATGTAAAAACGTTGATAGTCGTTTATCTGTAATTTATACTACATCAAAAAGTTATAACACGGACCCTTTACTATGGAAATTAAAATACTTGAAATATAGATTTGAATAAATAAATAAAAGTTGATACGAGATTTAATTGTATAAGAGTTGTGGAATTTAAATGATTATCGAGTATAAGGTAACTGGTGTTATTTAATATGCATTGTTTTGATTTCGAATTTTTATTAATGTCGATTCTTGTGAATATCAATTTTCATTGAATGCAGCCACCTTGTTTCAATTTTAATTATCGGACGTGGAGCGATCTAGTGCAAACTAAGAACAACAAGAGCAAGTAATTTTTTAATACCCGAGTTTCTGGCTAGGCATGCGTTCGAAGATTTAAAAGTGCATCTAAAATTAAGACTGTGTTGTGTAATGACGTTATGACGAGTCGGACGCGAATAATGAAAAACATATTCGTAGGTAATCAATAACAGTTAAAACGTGTTTAATTATTGTTCGATTGGGAATACTTAGTTATTAAATCATTGCGGAATACGATACACACCCCTATATTTAAAATGCGACCACGTACAAAATTACAGATCATAATGAAAAAAAGTTAAAACGAACGTATCTAGCTCCCAACATCCTATTCCAAAACAAGCTATTCTACAATCCTTTGATGATTTCCTGGTCTAATCTACAATCAGTCATATATGGTAGAGCAATAACAACGATTTTTGACTTAGTGTTTATATTTATACCAGAATAAAGAAAACAAGGTTTTGAATTTCCCAGCGATAATTCACAGATTACCACACAGTGTAATTTGTAATGGCAAATTGCAATTTCTCCTGGAAGCTGTGTGCCGGCGACATGCTCTACTACAGTTTTTTTTGGCTTCTTAAACGTGATTTAAAGTAGACTGTCCAGATTTTTTTAAAATGAAAAGAGTATATTTTGACGAAATGTAAGAATAGGTACCAGCGTATAATAATTAAGTAAAGTCTTGTCACTTTCGCAGAATTCAATGACTTACAATAATAATTATAATACACATAATAATATGGACTAAAAATAACAAAAATAATTAGAAAATGGCACCAGATTTCGCAAAATAGAGATCATTTGTCTCAGATTTCTCATAATAGAGGATATTTGTCGTATTTATGGAAATAGTAAGAGTACCAGAGTACATAGACCCGAAAAAAAGAACATTCCTCTTAAAAAGAGTATATGTGGTCACCCTATTTAAAGCAAACTGTAGTAAGGTTGTATAGGTATATCACTATATCTTTATTTACAATATTTATTTGATAATTAGGACACTATTCATGTTTGTCTCCCTTTAATATATTTTTTTAATATGTGAGTAATTATTATAATTTATAGGTAAGTGCACGTGTGTATGTGCACTTCACTTTCAAAGCTGCGTGTCGACCAAGATACGGATTTACAAAAATGAACACATCAGTGGTGTATTTAGAATGCCGTCTTAGAGGAGGAGACAAACATTTGATAACTAAAAAAAAGTTTTAGGTTCTTGTTGGAACAACATAAGCATGAAGACTAAAAAAAAACAAAGTTCTCAATGTTTGTGAGATAAAAGTCGTGAAATGCTTTATATAATATAATTTTTGCTTGGGTTATTAACTCGGGGGGGGGGGGAAGGGGGTGCAGGGTACATTTGTCTCTTGCACGTACCCAAACCGAAACTGTCGTATGTTGGAATGCAGAACATGTTATATTGAAGAATACCCCAAAACAAAAACATAGCATTCATGCCCTATTATCTTGGTAATTTTGTTCACAAGGTCTCTTTGCTCAATACACAAGTGTAATCTACAAAGCTGATTTTTTTTCTATTTTTAGTTTTTACATTCTGGTACTCACGCACATATTATGGATGTAAGCCAGGGCAAAATATGTGATAGTTTTATAGGTCATAAAAACCTATTGATGGTTGTGTCTTGTATTAGATTTAATGCCTCCACATCTAACCGTAATAACGTTAGATATTCAAAGCAACGTGTACTCTTCTTGTCATGTAGAGATTCTAGAGAATCTTTCGATACGAATCCACGACATGGTGATTTCTGTCTGGATTCAAACCTGGAATCATATTCATATGTACCTACATATAGTATATGTTGAACCTAAGTACAGGGAGTTACTAAAAGTCATAATGTAATTTTAGGGGTAGTTTTACATAAAAAATTATGAATAAAAGTTCCTGTAGACATGTACAGAAATGCGAGATACAGGGGGTCGAAGACTTTGTTTTTTTTTTAGTTTATATAATGCACCTTTTAAACTTTTAGAGACAATTTATTAAAATTTGATACACTGTGAATTGTAACCAATACTTACCTACGAAAATAGTATGTACACTCAGATTGAACATCAACTTAATGTTTTTTAAATACAGAACTGTATTTTTTATTTAATTATTAAGAAACCTTCGACCTGCCAAAACTAACGATATATCATACTTAATGTTTGAACAGTAGATTTAAGATTTTTCCATAAAATACAATGTGATAGAGAGGCACAGAAAACAAGAATCTCGCCAAATTCACAAAGGAAAATTTTAAGTACCCTAAATGAATGAGTGCATTACATCATTGGTTTTTGGAAATCAAGGGCTTTTAAAAAACGCAGGTCTATCTAAAAAAAATAGTTGATCTGACCGCGAAGAAGAAACGTCGGATTTCAAATCTATGTGCACCATCTTGTTGATAGTAGCTATAAAGATACAAATTTTATTTTGTGATATCTCTTCAAATGCAGCCTGAAAAAAAACATATGTATAGCTGATTTTTCGGTATTTTACGTACCTATATCCTCGGAGGTAGTCAGAATTGTCTAACTTTGTCAACTACTTATTATTCGATGTTAAATTGCGCAACTTTGCTCTATTTTAACCGACATTGTATCGAATTTGTAACAGCCTGTATATGTTTGCGTGTTTTCATTCGTTGGGACCATTCCGGTATACTACCTCAATGGTTGAGATATTCCAAGTACAACCATATGTAATTCTCACATTGAATGCTATTTTTTAACTAATTTTTATTTCTCAATCTAGAGTGCTGTGATTTGGCAAAAACTATTAACTTACCTCCAAGAATCCTGAGAAAAATAAAATTATCTGTCTATTCACTAAACATCTTTTATGCCCATTTAAATAGTAAACGATTTTTTCTAAAAAATCATTTTTTTTAATGTCGCTCTTCGGGTTAGCCTTTGCGAGTAATATATAATGATACCCCCGACAACAATATGCAGTATTTTAAAAAATCGGCAAATAAAGGCATAATATGCATTTAAGCCTAAGCAATTTCTAGTCACCCTGATATACGAAGGTTCTGGTTTGACACGTCATGGTTGAAGTTATAATATCATAGTAAATCAAAATAACAAACAAATATAGGGCGTCCCATTTAAAAAACAAAAGTTAATAGCAGAAATTCGGAACTAAAAGAACATACGGCAACACTGTTACATTAATATATATCATAAAACAAAATAGATAAAAACCCAAAGTGGAGGTGCTACAGATAGAACGTTTAAACACGCATTTCAGATTTCAAAACATAAAAATAGCTTTTTGGATAAAAAATCAAATTCAGCTTTTGCTGGAAGAACATTCATTGCTTTATTTTACACCTACCAATAAAATAAAGGTTGTGTTGTTTGATTGAAATTGTTATATCATTGTATAAACGGGGGCTTAACAATAATGGCTGTATGTATATATATATATATATATATATATATATATATATATATATATATATATATTTGATAAATTAAAAAATAAATCCGAATTCAATGGCCGATTCAAATTATAAACCTTTCATTAACAACAGAATCAGACACTATCACTAACCGAGAAAATAAGTGTTACTTCACAGATTGTTTTGTAATCTGTGACAATATAGCTTGTACAAATTTATTTAAAACTAAAATCTGGAAGTGTTGAAAGTAGTTTGCCGAACCGTTGGCGTCGCACGTCATGCGAATACTATTTTTTACCTTCGCCCTCCCACTTCCTATACTCACGGCCCGCCACTGACTCAGGCCCCCGCCGTCGCGTCGGCAGTGGCCCCAGCATAGAGCTTGCGTGTCTTGTTTTTGCGGGGATTTAATGATTGAAATGCAAAGGCCACAACGCGTAAGGCTCAAATATGTGGTGGGGGCCCCAGGAGACATCAGCGAGCGAAATACAAAACTGAGGATCATTTCTTTTTTTTTGTCATCACGTAAATTTTGAGTTGCGGCCGAAGGGCCCCCAAATACGTAAAACCCATTGACCGTTTTTTTGTCATCGCAAAACTTCGCCTCGCCCAGATGAGCCCCAACCATCGTAAGTAGTTAATTCGGCCTTGTTGCTTCCAGTAAAGCAGCCTCTATAACGCAACATGCGAGTCGCCTTTTAATACTCATTGTTTATAAAATTATGATTAACACCACGATACACTTACAACGGTATGCCCACGCCGGTCTCTTCAGCATTCAGCAAGAAAATAAAATTTTACAAATAAATAAAGTGCTCATCGTGAGGATTCGTGAAATGTATTTTGATTAAAATAATTAATTAATTTAAAATAAAAGTTAAGACTGCTGCAAGTAAGATAATTGCAGGGGAAACTTCCATTCATATTTTATAACATTTGTTACTTGAGTTGCTGCACTAGTGCCATCTATTGACATTTTTCATTTTTACTTGCAATTGAAAAATACAAACCAGGTTCAAAAGTGCCCTATACAGGTAGCTAAAACCATATTGTTGTATTATTATATTAAATATATTTTAAATTACCATTTTTTAAATTTATCTTAACAACTTGACAGTAAGCAACAATCCACATTTTTGAAAATGTATTATTTTGGAAATTTGAAATATCTTATATCTGTCACTTTTGTTTATCGATTATAATTTCAATCTCGATTTCTACTGCCTGCAGCTGCACAGGTAGGACGTAATAAACTGTATTGAAAATAAAATCTATAGATTCAAAATAATTGGTTTAATAATTTTAAAAACATTTTATTAAAGCGTAAATTCTACAAACGTTTTCAAATTACAATGCATTACGGCCTATTTGACTCCCAAACGCTGTACATCGATGTGACGTACTTGCGCGAGAAAGACGAGTTTAAATTCGGTCCGTATCATCGTCTTTTATTGCACAAATGATATTAAAAATTCAGCAAGCAAGATTATTAGAATGCAATCCAATGTTAGCGCAATACGCAAACCAAAGAAGTCGGCTCATACTTCAGAACACAGAATACCAGACTAGAGAAGCTCCAGAATTTTACAAACCTTTTTGAGCGCGAAGACTTCTCTTTCGTATGACGACACATTCGCAAATTAATTTGAGTTATCGAACACACTCACGCAAACACATTATATTTCTATTGGGAGGCAATAGATGGCGAAACTTCCGATAATAAAAATGCATTCGAGGGGTTGTATTCAATCGAAATTGATATCAATGGAAATTGGTTTCAATGAAATTAGATAATCATAGAAATTGCTGTAAATGAAAATACCATTCATAAAAATTGATAATCGGTTATATTGTTTCCCACAAAATACTACAAAGGTACTCGTTAAATATTGGATAAATATTGATATCAACAAATTTGTAAGTAATAAAATTATATTATAAAAAAAAATTCATTTTAATTATAATAATATAATGAAAATTGAATTAATTTTGTAAAGACCCATCCAAATATCCTGACATACATTTTAATAACTAAATCAAATTAATTGATTGTTAAAAATCTATATGAAGGCTTTAGCTCTAGATGTTCCAAGGATTCAGTTAAAATTACATTTTTATTATAATATTATAAAATAAATTGCCATAATGAAGTCCCATTCAATTTAAATTAATACCGGGCATATAGCAGACTAAAAAGTAAAACGGCGTTCCATAAAGTGTCGAGATGGTTTTTAAAGGAATATATTTTACAAATAATTATTTTTTGAAATATTGTTTTAATTTCTTCAGATCCTTTCAACTGGTACTTTAAGTTTTCTATTAATTAAGGCCCTTGGTCCATACTAACCATTTCATTATGTCCATTTCTTCGTGAAACACCCTGTATATGTACAGTCCCTTCAAATAATTTTACTAAGCGCCATTTTGTTTCATCATATATAATTTATCAAAATATTTTACGAGTTTCTGCCTAAACCAGTAAATAGGATAAATATTTTTATTCTGATTTTTTAAGACCGCCATTTTGCTCTGTTATGTTGATTAAGATTTTAATATTTTTGAAAACAATTATTTAGTTGGCATTTTCTTTCCCCATCTTGGATTCGTACCACAAATTTACCAGTTTATTTATATATCACATTTATTGCTTGCACAACATTTGAAATTGATCCAGTAAATAGTTCTTACAGGCTGATGGTACCATTTTGGGATTTCTATATATGAATAGGAAACTTGAAAATATAATTTGTTACTGAAGATAAATTGGTACAGTGTCCAGATGGTTCAAAACGAAAGCATTTTAACAAAAAATAAATACCGCTATACATTTCAAGTTTTTAGGGCCGTTGACGGTGAGGCATTCATATTTGGTATTGTGGCGACTGAATGTCTCCCACATTTGTCTGCCAAAGTTAAAATTTGCGCATATCACACTGTATATATTTGATTTTCTTTTCATTGTTACTGAATAACATACTGTACATATTTATTTTATTTTAAATTTACTTTTTTAATCTAGGCTAATTATCTATTGCTATTGAGAAATGTAACAATTCCTAGGTACTTAGGTTTCTGTACATAATTGTGGGAATTTCCATCGGCATTTAGAGTCTAATTTAGTTTTAAGGTTCTTTTATGCTATCCGTTCATTTTTATTTTTACAACACTTCTTTGTACGATTTTAAAATATGTTGTTGCACGTTTGAATAATCACCGATAGTAAACTGTTTATTGCATTTAGGGTTTATGAAAGGAAAATACCGAAACGACCCTTCTTAGTAAAGCTTTCTCCAAATTCCCATTTTACTATCTGTAATGAATGTTTTTATTTTGACCATGGGAAAGTTTACAAAGATAAAAAAACCCCTTTTGCCAACGAATAGGACCAATCAAAGCGAGGAATTTTGGCACAGGGGGTGGAACTTTATGTTTCTTGAGATTTGTATTAATATTGGAGGTGAACTCTGTTTTTGGACTTGCAAAAAGTCGGATGTGAATTTTGTTGTTCTAGTTCAATACTTATTTTATTTCGTTTTAACAGTGTTTCAATAAACTCTCACACTTCATATAAAAAAGGAATGTATTGGATATATAGCTAATCAAGCACACACATACGTTCCTAAAATATGGATAGCCTTTTTTTGCATAATAAAGATTCTGTAGGACTCAGTGGCGTTTCCCCAGAAATATATTCTATAAAAGACATGAGACACAAAAAAAGAAAAATAACAACTTTTTAGAGTCTCGGCATTCAAAAGTGATTTTAGTGTCTTCAATAAAAATATGCTAGATGCCAGTTCTCTACACAGCTCATCAATGTGGATACCCCACTTAAGTTCATCATCCACTGAAACACCCAGAAGTCTTACATGCTCACCCCCTGAAAGCCTGGGGTTGCTGGAGATCAATAGCCTCTACGTTTTGTCTACGTTCATTTTAAGCTTGTTATGTTGAAGCCATTGTCCCACTTTATTTTCAAGTGATGCAATATTATCAACTAAGACTTCAGGATCCTGGTGCATGCAGAACAATGAAGTATCATCGGCATACAACAAACAAGTGTCTGCGGGAAGATAATAATAGAGATCGTTGATATACATAATGAAGAATTTGAATTTGAATTTGAATAGTGAACCCAACACCGAGCCCTGAGGGACTCCCTTAAGTTCAGAGTAGTTGTTGAGTGAACCGACACACTGGCTTCTGTTTTGAAGGTGTGAAGAGAGAAATTCCCCCGAAACCAAAGAATCTCTCTCGTTTCATTAGCACTCTCTGGTGGTAGGCGCAGTCAAAGGCTTTGCTGAGGTCGCACAGAGTAACTGCAGCATTATTTCCTCCTCAAAACCCTCGACAACGTCTTCCACTAGTCTTGCCATTGCTCCACTGTTGATTTATCCTGCCTAAAGCCAAACTGATTTGGATTAAGAAGGTTGTATTTTTCCAGATATTGTGATAATTTAGGTTTAACCAATTTTTCAAAGATCTTTCCAAAAATGGGAATGATAGATATTGGTCTATAGTTTACATCGTTGATAGATCCTTTTTTGAAAACAGGCACCACTCTACTTATTTTAAACTCATCTGGAAAGATCCCTTCACTTATGCAAACGTTAAAGAGATATACAAGTGGTTGAACCAAATGTATGCTAAGGTATTTTATGATTTTAGGTCCATAAATGTCCAGGAGTTTGAATTTTTTAAGTTGTTAATTGCACACATTGCATCGGCGGGAATATAAAAAATAACTTTTTCAAAATAATTTTGGTATTATCTGTAGATACTAAAAATCGATAAAAATGCACTCTCACACAACTTTATCAAAAGTTCTTGGCCGGAAAAGGTATATGTATAATAGCAGAAATATATAATTTCTGCAGGTGCAAAACGGCCTACAAGAAGAATTGCTTTCGATTAAGTCACAGGGTACCCCCCTCCTGCGATCATGATTTTTGGGACTCTACCCTCATCAGGCAGGCTTGTACCCAGGGAGGTCTGAAATAACAGATTGCTCAATATGACAAAATCGAAAACGAAACGTCTATCATACTGAAACAGTACTACAAGTTAAATGTAACATTTAGCACCACCTATTGGGGCTCCGGTGATTTCCGGCTGCAAACCCATAGGTAATTTAAAAAGTATGCACTAGCACCATCATGCGGAGAGTAGATACTAAAAATCGATAAAAATGCGCTCTCACACATCTTTAACAAAAGTTCTTGGCCGGAAAAGATATATGTATAATAGCAGAAATATATAATTTCTGCAGGTGCAAAACGGCCTACAACTTTTGATAAAGATGTGTGCCTACAACTTTTGATAAAGATGTGTGAGAGCGCATTTTTATCGATTTTTAGTATCTATCTAAGCCAGTTTGATAAATTTTACATAGATGCGGTGTTTCTTGAAATACTTTTTCGAAATTGATAAAGAATACTTTTTATCTTCAACAATATTCTAGAGGAAAAGCCCTATTCAAGGAAATATTTATACTTAAATAAAAATTTTGTAGTAAAAAATTCGAATTGTCATTTGGACAGAAAATTATCAATAATTAGGATCCCATTGCAAGCAACCAGGCAATCATAAATGTTCCAGCTGAGACAGAGTCCTACAGTCCTAGGAAAATACAGTTCTTTCAATTGAATAATGGAGTACTTTAATCGGTTTACTCCTTCCGGCTGTAACAATGATTGTTCCTCATTACGTTTTAAGATTAAAATTAGGCAAATATTCGAAAAATAGGCCGTACAACCAATTTCCATTTTTAGTCTTGCTTGTGATACGTATGTGCAATATTATTTTACTGCAGGTTTCGGATCATGGTTTTACAATTAAGGTTTAGTTATGTGCATATTTAATGAATTTATCTTCTTTATATATATATATATATATATATATATATATATATATATATATATATATATATATTTTTTATAATGATTAACATAACAGCTTAATGGAAGACCTCCCTGCTTTTACATCAAATAAAACCAAAATTGCTTAGAAAAAATTGTCTAGGTTTAAAATTTGATTTTTTATAAGCTTAATAGAAAATTTTACATGATAAACTAACATTATTTTCACTTAGTCTATTTACATCTTAGAGATTGACTATATTTCCGACACACTATGTATAAAGCATCTTACCTATAATAACCTTTCTATATCCACCTTCTAATCTAGCAACTTCAATTCTGTCTGTACCTGTGTCAGTCCAATAAATATTTCTTGAAATCCAATCCAAAGCAATACCATCAGGATCCTGAATTTCCCATACAATAACATCCTGTTGATCACTCCCTGAAATTTAAGCAAATAATAAATATGTTAATACGTTAGTACTTTTGGATTTCCCATAACACTATGATGTCAGCAAAACTTAAATACCATGATTGTAATGAAATTGCTTATTCTTAAATCATTACATGATTGATAGATCTCATCAAGATATCGGAGAGAAGTTTTCACAGGTTTTAATGAAGTTACTTTTTATACTGCTTAATAAAGGAAATTATGTTACCCAACAAAACTTAAGTGTTCGCGATGTGTGCTAGATAAACGTTACAGACTGAAATCAAAGTGTAAAAGAACCTAAATGTTGCTCTTCTGGAAGCTATTTATTCTACAGTTACATTGTGAATATAATATTTAGTGTAGTTCTTTAGAACAACTGAAAACAGCAGAAGAACCCTATATGACATGTGTCTCCTATTGATATAGGAGTACCCCGATAGCTCAGAGGGTGCCAGATCAGGGGCAACTGGTGCAATTAGATGATTGGAGACCAGTGTCTCAAGAGTAGTAACAAATGGTGGAAATGTATGAAGTCCCATAGGGAAAAGACCTGTAAAAAAGGAAGCGTAAGCTCATCTAATTGCAGATACATTCAAACATATGTATGATTTTAAATTAGCTATATGACTTTAACATGCCTGAGTATCTGGAACTGAAAGATACAAACAGTATTCTGGAGGAAAACAACTTGCTTTTAAGGGAACTGATAAAACACAAACCAAAAAAGATAGAAAACTCATGGAGAACTGGTGAAATTTCAACAGCTCTGGTGATTTTATACAAAACCTGGTGATTGATGAAAACTTTTCCCTAAAAAGTACATTTCTGGTGATTTTTTTAAAAGCTGATGTCTGGTCATTTTTTCTTTAACTAAAACCGGAAAATATAGTTTTTACTGAATTAATGCTAGCATTGGCACTTTGGACGCTGTGTTTCTAAATATAGACATTGATATCAATAAAAAAGTACATTCGCGAACGTAGTCGTTATATGACGTGTGATTTATCCTTTCCTTTTATAAGTTTTTAATTAGTTAACCTAAAAGTTTTATTTTGTTTACAATTAGGCACTCCAACGATCTGTCACTGTCTTGTCATTTTTGGGTTGTCGTAGGACAAACAAACTGATTTAGCCAATGAGGCTTAAATATTGGTTTGATAAGTCCCACAATAAATTGGTCAAATAGCTGTAGTAGAACAGGCAGCTGTTTTGTTGGACTGCCTAATTGGAAATAACATTTAAGACAAAAGTTTACTATTTTATCATTGGTCAAGTTGTGCAATTAGGTGTAACTTTTAAACAAACCCTAAGTTGTCAACCTATGCTGTCGTAGGACATGACAGATTGTTGGACTGCCCTATGCCATCAGGGCCTACTGCGTTCCAGATTACAGTGTTTGTTGTTCTGCATTGAGATCAAGCAATAATTACCAAAAACATTTAGCCTTTTAAAGTAGAAACAGGAATATAATAATCAGATGGCGGAGGACAATGTGGCGCCTGATATTACTTCCGTAAAAAAATGTGGTATTTTTGAAGGAAAAGTAAAAAAATTGATTAACTGTACCAGATGTGAAAAGTTTTTTCATAGTCGATGCATTGTACGCGTTCCTGGTTATAAAATAGTCGGATATGATGAGTTAATTTGTGTTAATTGTAATGACCTCGATCAGCTGTCAAATGAAGAAAAATTGAGCTTTTACTACAAAAATAATGCTTTACTAAGTGTCCTTGTGCTCGAGATGCGTGAAAAAAATTACTTGTTGTGGGAAAAAGCCCACTTATTGGAGGAAAAACTGGAAAAATGATGGGAACTCTACCAACAATAATAATGTCAATACCAGCATCATTCCAAAAAAATTAAGGATTGTCTCATCTGCTCAGTCAGGTGACTCTAGCATCCCTTCCACCTCAAAAAAATAATGAATGTGATGAACACATCGAAAATCTATAAGAAAGTTTAAATGGAAACAGAGGGAAGTAAAGATAAACAAAGGAATAATGTGCACATATTTACGAGCAGCCAAGTAAACAGGGCAGTAGATTCGGCACTTGATTTTATTCCTAAGGAGCCCCACAATAAGACAAAAATGCATGTGCATCTGAACCGACATCTACCTCTTATTCACTGCTTAGAAAACCTGTACCGAAATAACAATTTTGGGTTCTAACACAGATAATATTGTCATATCGGCTGTTGAGAGACGCCGTAATATTTTTGTTTCTAGGCTTAGTCCTGACACAGCTCCGGAACAATTACGTGTCCATTTGGTTAATTGTAGAATTTGTGTGCTTTGGATCCAGAAGCTAACCGTTCAGTCAATGAGAAAACAATTTTTGACTCATCTATTTGGCCAAAGTACACAATTATAAGAATTTTTAGAATCTCAAGAAACTCAGTACGGTCAAATCAACAAAATGGTTCTGAAAATTTTTTACGTGCCTTCCCCCCGACCAGAAGAATAAATTACCAGATGAGATCATGTCAATTTTCCATATCAACATTCAGTCTATCAGAAATAAAGCAGGTGAGATAGAGGCCCTACTATCAACTGGCAAAAAATATAATATCCTGACCTTTAGTGAACACTGGCTATTACACGAAGAAATTGAGTGCTTCAAATTGGAAGGTTACAATCTTGCTTCATATTTCGCTCGAAGAAAGAAAACTCATGGAGGAAGTGTTATATTTGTTCGTAAGCAACTGCAATTTACTCCAGTCTCAGATATTTGTAGATTGTCCTCTGAACTACATTGTGAACTTTCCACTATAGAGTTAGTAAACTTTAACATTATCATTGTTTCAGTATATAGGTCACCTAATGGAGATTTTGAAACATTTATTGATATAATCACTTCGGTCTATTTGGAAGTAACAAGCAAGTGTTTTAGAGTAATTTTGTTAGGAGATTTTAATATTAAGTTTTTCTCTTGTGCTAAGAATTTTACTGCATTTTACAATTTGTCATTGTCTTTTGGTCTCAAACCTTTGATTACAGATAAGACTAGACTAAACAATTGCCTCGATAATATTATTACCAACTTAGAATATGGTTTTTATACTTATGTTAGGGAACTGTCATTGTCCGATCATTGCAGTGTTGAAATTGATGTTCAACTGGAGTCAAACAGAGCTAATAGTTGCTTAAATTTGATGCCTTACAGACCTATTACAGAGGAAGGTCTACTATCACTTTTTAAATTTGTAGAAGAGACAAGTTTTGAATTCCTTTACAATTCCTCTCTCAATATAAGTACAAAGTGTCACTTATTTAATAGGGCTGTTATAGGGTGTATTGATCAATAATTTCCTACAAAAAGAGGCACAAATAGAAGTAAAGCAACCGTGGAATGGTTTACATCGGAACTTCATGAAATGAGAGACCGGTTGCATTTTTTCTATTCATTTTTTAAAATATACCCATCCAAGGAAAACAAAGAACTATTCTTTAACTATAGATCTTTATATAGGAATAAAATAAGTGAGGCAAAAAGGAAGGCCAATGTGAATTACATTAATAGCAAATCAAATAAACCAAAGACCATGTGGGATGTTGTAGGAAATTGTACAAAAAAAGATAAACAGGATGTTTCTTCTGTTCTCAGTGCCTCTGACTTTAATGTATTTTGCAATACACATTTTTCTAGTTATCTAAAACACTTGCCTGTTTTTCATTTGCATTGGTCTCAGAAGCTAAAGTACGTGATGTAATTTCAAATCTCATAAACTCTGGAAGCTGTGATATTTATGGAATAAACGTGAAAATGATAAAACGAATAAAAAACCTTATCAAACCAATAACTAAGCTTGCCAGTGAGTGTATCATGACTGGTGAATATCCCGATGTGTTAAAGGTCTCTAAACTCAAACTCAAAATGCTTTATTGTCTAGAATGGTATTCAATGACAAAGCTAAGGGGAAGAGAAAAAAAAAAGATTATACAAAACAAAGAAAGCACAGAATCATAATAAAAAGAACAGTACAGACAAAAATATATGCGTATACGTATACATACCCACGCATGCACACGCAAAACGCATACATACACATAGTGCATAATACATAATACAGGCAAACTCAAAACACACCAAACATAGTTAAAAATTGTTAAAATTAATTTGTCAACAAAAAAATATATCATAATATACCACTACACAAACTCTATGCTTTATAGGGCTAAAAATATTAAAAGTTGTCATTTAAAAACTTGAACGCATACATTTACATATTATAAACAATACACACCAGATTTAAAATATAAAAAAGAACAAAAACTATAATGAATATACAGTTAAAGCAAGCTGAAGGCAAGCCAATACATAAATCAGCCATTATATAATTAAAAGTGACAAGGGCCAAAGTGTTAAAAGGTAGTGTATTGGATTACAAGTGATAAATAGTAGGAATATAGATTTAGATTAAAAATGGTCATCTAAAAACTCATTTACAGTATAGTAGGCTCTCGCACATAGCAGTTTTTTTAATTCTTTTCTGAACTTAACCGAAGTTGGAATCGACCTGAATATTTGAAGGCAGATGATTGAATAATTTTTTGCCACCATATATGATAGAGTTTTTAATTTGTGCTGATGTTAGAATAGGGAGGGAGATCACATTTGTATCTCTTACATTATAATCATGCCTCGCAATTAATTCGTTTTTGTATTTTTCAAATACTAGGCATACAGTTTCCAATATGAATAAACAGGCAAGTGTCAAAATATTGTGCTTTAAGAACAGAGGCCTGCATGAATCTCGCACTTTAGCTCTAAACATATACTTAATGGCTCTTTTCTGCAAAACAAAAACACTTTGAAAAAGTAGTGCAGAACAAGTACCCCAGAAACAAACACCGTACCGCAAGTGCGACTCAATTAATGAGAAATATGTAGATCTTATTATGCTACCATCTAGCTCAATAGAAATAATTCTCATTGCATAGCAGTTTGATGCCAGTTTTGACTTTAAGAACTTAATATGACATTCAAACTTTAAACGATTGTCAATGTAAAGGCCTAAGAATTTGTTTTCTGTATGATTTGGCAGGATACTAGCATCCAAGCGAACTTCACCCAAATCACAACCAAAAGACATCACATTTGTTTTAGAAATATTTAAAGTTAATTTATTTGCATCGCACCAAGTTTTAATTATTTCCATATAACTGTTAACAATTTCATTAAGTCTGTCAACGTTACTGTCATGCCAAAGTATCGTGGCGTCATTTGCGAAAAGGGTGAATTGGCCCTTTATTTTGATGCCCTAAGATTGTTACTTTTCACAGGGAGGTTCCTATGACAATGTAGAGAACTACAGGCCTATTTCAGTTATACCTTTAATAGGTAACATTGCTCTTCTCTCTTAGGACATTAGAAACCGTCAAACACAAACATTAAAATTCATGGAAGTACAGCTTGATACCAAACTAACATGAGAACCTAGCGGGATGTGTCTCACACAAGACCATTAAAAAAAGTTACTATGTATGACCTATGGCATAATTGTCTAGGGAGGATCGAAACATTAATTCAGAGTTTTTGCACTGCAGAGGACGGCTGTTTGGGTCTTTGCTAGTCTTGGATACAGAGAGGAATGTAGGGCTGCATTCTCCGCATTGGGTTTGCTTACTTTTCCATCGGCAGGCATTCTTGAAAACTTGCTTTATGTAAGTCGGAACGCTGACGTGTATAGGATTCAGGGTGATGTCCAAAGTCGGGATACCAGGAACCGACATAATCTGATGCCATGTTTTGTAGATTAAGAAAGTGTCAAAGTAGACCTGATTTTCTAGCAGTTAAATATTTTAATAAACTCCCACAAAATATTAGGGAATTATCTTATAAAATCTTTAAACTTAAGGTTAAATGGTTTCTAATTATTAGAGTTTTTTCAACACTAGTGAGTATATGAATTTTTAGATTAGTGTATTTAATTTTTACTCTTGATGTTAAATTTAATGTATAAGTCTCTTTGTTAAAGTAATAATGTGTTGGTGTGTGTTATATTTTATTAACATTGGATTACTTTAACTTGTATAAATACTTATGGGTACGCCTACATAAGTATATTTTGATTTGATTTGAAAACCATTAGAAATAGGACTTACCAATGAGATCTCACTGACCTATTATACCAAAATCACAAGTCAAGTTTAAACTGCCAAAACTATAAAGCCGAAAAACTACACTTTTTGAAGGAAAACTGGCAAGAATGTCAAAGAAATCACTTTTCAACCATACAGCACAATGAACTTCAGAAAGAAAGATGAACTTAAAGGCACGAAACGAATTCTAGGGAATTCCATATTGTGACACAAATTTTATATCATTTTTACAAACAATTAAAAATAAATAATAATAATTTAAACCCAAGGCCTCAGTAGAAATTGTTCAGAGAAAATACCAAATAAATTTCAGGGATCTAAGAGTTATTTGCTAAATAAAAATCTTTATAGATATTTATTATAAACAATAACATAATTCCCGTTTGTTATTGTTTTTCTTTAAATACAAAAGTATTGCCTTTATAAAAGTGAAGTGTTCAATCCAAATCTTATATAGGGTGCAATAAAATAATTTTTAATAATGAAAAATAATTGGGGACATTAAATATTTGGAGAGAGCATAAGAACAAATTGGAGTTGCTGTTTGTTAGAATTTTGAATTTACTTAACTAGTAACTAGAATTTATAAAATATAAGTTATTTCTTTATTTCCAGGTTTCCACAGGGGGCCTACAGCAGACCATACAGTCAGTTTCCGAGAAGAGTATTCACTTTGAAAAAAATTTAACCTGTTAATAACCACCTCCTTAAAAACAGGTTTAATTTTTATTTTATTTCTAAATATCTGAAAATATGTAAGCAAAGTAGCTGAGAAAATTTAGAATTTAACAACATATCACATACATTATTATAGCACCAGCTCAGCTAAGAAACAAGAAAGATATTTATATAAAAAAAATTGTAAAACACCAACTTTAGGCCAATTTCCAAAACCATTTCTTTTACACAAAAAAAAAACACCTTTAGGGTTAAGTGATTTCGAAGGGGAGATGGTTTCTACATCATTTTTTTTTATTGTAACAGATTTTATCTTTAGGATCAGGCCAGCACCAACTCGACCACTTTGAGGCAACACTACATTTTTTTTAATAGTTACTACTTTACTGGAATTTTTTTTTTATCATATGATACAACGAAATAGTAATTTTCTCTTGGCTGCTTTTTACAGGGTTTCTATTGAGTATTCTTTTTTTTTTTCTAGTTTGCACTTTCTTTCAATCTTTCCTTTTAAAAGATTTTCCTTCTTTTCAATTTTGTTCTGACTCTATTCCTGCCACATCTTAGTGGTAACAACACTCTATTTTTCTTTTTTATTTTGGCACTAGTCATTGTTGCATTTGACTCTAGCCATAAAGAGCTCTTTTAAATGAGCTAGGCTTGTTTGATTGTTTTTTGGAGTTTTATATATATATATATATATATATATATATATATATATATATATATATATATATATATATATATATATATATATATATATATATATATATATATATATATATATATATATATATATATATATATATATATATATATATATATATATATATATATATATATATATATATATATATATATATATATATATATATATATATATATATATATATATATATATATATATATATATATATATATATATATATATATATATATATATATATATATATATATATATATATATATATATATATATATATATATATATATATATATATATATATATATATATATATATATATATATATATATATATATATATATATATATATATATATATATATATATATATATATATATATATATATATATATATATATATATATATATATATATATATATATATATATATATATATATATATATATATATATATATAAAATGGACAACACGAAATAGTGGGGTTGCAGCCTAATAATCCTATTGATGTTACTGGGACATTAAATAGATGACTCTATTTACTTTGTGAAAGCTTTCGGATTTATTTTAATCCTTCATCAGTCACATTACAAAATGGTTTGTTAATATAAAGTAAATTATTAAAATATTTTAGACTTACTGTAAGTGAGGTTACAAATATAAACAGCTATCCAATAGGAAATTCATTTCTGTGAATGAAAGGAACACCTTTTTATATAAGTATTTAACACAAAACAAAGAGACAGGAAAAAGCAATAACAAAAAATTTTGACAACACACGAAACCGTTGAAAGGTAGGTTTCCAATGTATTCGACCGGAGTCGAGGCTTAACTAGAATATTAAGAATAAAATATATGCACCTATTTGTTTCTTTTTCAGATAGCAAAAAAAAAATAATAATCCTTTTTTTGTGTTTTGAAGGCAAGGACGATTATTTGGTTTTAAGGTTGTAATAAATTGCTATATATTATATTGAGATTCTGTATATCTGAATTTTTATTCATCGGGTTTTCCTGATTATTTATGTGCACCATTTCGAGGAAATTTCTTTTGAAATAATTAATTTCACATTCGAGAACCTCCGCCTCTTCGAAATTTGCTGAATGACCTGTGTCTCTTACGTGTTGGGAAAGGGCACATGCTTCGGGTTTTATTCTTATATCACTTTTATGAGATATTATTCTATCTTTTAGAGGCCTTGAGGTTTGCCCTATGTATTTTTTATTGCAATGTAAACAACCTATTTTATATACTACATTTGATTTGTTATGTCTTTTTGTTTTATCTTTAAGAGAACTAAAAAGTTTGCTCGTAGGATTAACGGCTTTATTGGCTATAACAATATTTTCTTTTTTGAATATGTTCGTTAATTTAGGGGTTAATTCCTGAACGTATGGAAAGGAAACATACTTTTTATTATTGGAGGGCTAGTAGAAACAGTTGGTGAATTGTTTGGTACTATAGTGTCAGTTGAATAGATTAATTTCTTTAGCAGGCTTTGAGGGTAAGAGTTGTCCAATAGTAGGTTATTTAGACGTTTTAGATTTTGATCCCTTAATGACTGATGACAGATTGACAAAATTCTACTTTTTAGGCCAAGTATGAGGTTTATTTTCATTTTTTCTGAATGGTATGAGAAATAATTTAGATATCTACCTGAGCTGCTTGGTTTTATGTACCAGTCCAATATAATTTTATTACTGTTGGTTCTAATAAGTCTTGTATATAAAAATGGCACACTTCTCTCAGATTCCATTTCAATTGTGAAATTAATGTACTGATTATAATTATTGAAAATATTGAGTAGCTCTGTTTCGCTTCCAATCGGAATGGCGCAAATTAAATCATCAACATATTTTTTTAAAAAGGGTATTTTAAAGTTCAGCTTTGGGATGCAATCGTATAATAAATCATCCATTACGTATTGCGCTAAAATGGGAGACATTTTTGAGCCCATAGGAGTTCCGAAAACTTGTTTGTAAAATTGATTGTCAAAAGAGAAACAGGTATTGTTAAAAACAAATTCTATTATTTTTAAGAAGTTTGATTGATTTAAAGAACAGTGATTTTTGATTTTGGACCAATTTTTTTTAATACTAACTTTGACTAATTCTAATGGGATATTGGAAAATAAAGACGTAACATCTAAGCTTATAATGTGGTAATTTTCCGGTAGCTGAAACTCGTTAATAAAATTTGCAAAATTAAAAGAGTCTGCTATGTAGTATTCGTTATTATAATCATATGCAGTGTTTAAAACCTCTGTAATAAAACCAGCTAGTTTAGCAGTTGGGGAATCTATGGAGGATATTATTGGTCTAAGAGAAATTGTGGGTTTATGTGTTTTTGGTAAACCGTAAAACTTGGGGCAAATAGAGTTATAAATCATCAATTTTTTGATTTTTTTAATTTTGAAATTATTTGGTTGAATTGTAGATGTAGGATCGCGTGGAATTTTTTTGTAGTAAACTTCGTCACTAAGTAAGGACATAGCCAGTTGTAAATATTGTTCTTTGTAAATTGCGACCGTGACGTTGCCTTTGTCAGATCTCGTAATGTAGATATCTGGGTGTTGTTTTAAAAAATCTTGGTTTTATTATACCATTCAGTTGTCTCTGAGAAAGTAACCTCTTCTGTATGAAAATAATTGGTGATGACATTGGCCGCCTGTGCACTGTAAATATTTTTTCACCGATATTGTCTACGTGTGATAATGTTAATTCAACGTCTGCTAAAATATGTGGGACTGAGACGTCCTTTTTGGAAACGGGGAGACAAAACTTGGGCCCTAATGATAGGATATTTTTTGCTTCTGTTGGAAAAACGACAGGTGTAAGATTTTTGAACCAACAGTCCTTAATTTTAATGCGATTTAATTTATTTGATTTAAGTTCGTCAATCTTTTTAAGATTGTTGCTTTTTGTCTTGTAAAAAGCCTGGTTATACACTATATTTTGTCTCCGGAAAAACTCAAGATGAATGTTTATAGGTATATTTTCCTCTATTCTCAGTCGATATGTGCTAAGTGCCTTTTTCATTCTTTCAACATTTCCGTGTGTTATCTTAATCTCTAAATTTAAAATCTTACGGCTAAGTTTGTTTCTAAAACTAAAAATCATCTGTCCAGTTCTTCCTTCTTGGACATTCACGACGCCTGTAACTCCTTTGATTTGATCAGTAATATGCCTAGGGGTTAACCCAAGACGTCTGCACTGGAGAAGAAATATCAGTGCAGACGTCTTGGGTTATTATATATTATATATAATATATATATATATATATATATATATATATATATATATATATATATATATATATATATATATATATATATATATATATATATATATATATATATATATATATATATATATATATATATACTTTGTTTAATACTTTGTACAAATACTTAATTTGTTCTATTTCTAACATTAACTATTAAATAAAATATTGACTTTTCTTTTGGAATATTTGTGTTTTACTAAATAATACTGGATAACCTTATCCCACATGTACTCCACTTTGGGAATTGGGATAAAATATTTGTAACTTGAAATTCTGCACTCTTGTTTTTTTGAGAGGGGCTGATAGTTCTATAGCAAACTTGCCGATGTGAGAGTAGGGCAGAGGAGCTAGAGACAGTTTAGTTCATGGGGAAATTACTCCATCCGGACGCATTTGTATTAAAAATACACTTTATGGTACCAACAAGAAGTATGAAAATATTGAACTGAAAATTACTTTCAACAGAATGGTTACTCTTTCTGATACAGAACATGTGAGATACAGCATCTAAATCATATTAACAATGTGATCCCATATTACACAAGAACTTGCCAGAAGTAAGCGTTCTAACAGGTAGAAGAAATGAACATTATCAGTATCTTCAAGAGTCTTTCAGAGCTGAGGAACTGAATACAAAAATTTACTCAAAATAAAATAATCAGTACTTTTGATTCTATAAGTATTTTCCTAAAGTACTTTTGAGGGGCAGTTTTCGTTAACCATTGTAGATGTACAATCAAAAATAGAAGTCTGGAATGTATCATTTATGAGAAATTTCACCAATAAATCATATCTGATCCAAATAAATTCTAAATTGTACCCCTACGGAATAAATATTGTTCAGAATTTAATATTGATTGCAAAAAAGAATGAATTCTAAACGAACATTCTAGTTCTATTCATGCGAAGTTTTATTGTTGAAGCCCGCTTTAATGATTTTGAGGATTAAAAACTGAAAGACAAGATTTACTTCAAGTACCTACTGTTAAAGTACTCCCAAAAATGCCTAGTTTAAAATTTTGAAGTTAGTTAATATAATAAAGAAGTATCAGATTCTTTGGAATATAAATTTTAGCTAGAGTTTTGGCAACTAATATATATAAATAATATATACCATTTGCGGGAACTGAGCGACATCAATATACACATTAAAAATCAGGAATAAAAAACAGTAAAAATGAAAATGTATTGTTAAATTCAACTTCTTGTTACTAAAAAACTCAACAACCATAAATTGATTTTTTTTAATCGGCAGAATTTCCTAAGAATAAGAAATTATGTTTTTTGTTTTTAATGGAACATCCAGTACATATAGTTTTTTTAAATTCTTTACTATCTTTTCAGCTTTTAAAATAAGAGCAGAGTGGTGTTCCAAAATACAGGGAAAATTCTATATGTTGAATTAAAATTTTGATAATTCAAAATAATGTTTTAAATAAATATTAAATATTTATTGTGTAGAGCAACAAGGCGGTTCTGGTAAACTATATAAAGATCACTGTCAAATCACGTATATAATGAAGTAATGAAATGTGGCAACATTATACATAAAAAAAAGTCTGTTTAATATCTCGATAAATACAATATAATGCATACAGGTTAGTTGTTTGTTGTTTGTCAGGCGTAGACGTTACTCCAACAAGTTCTTGATTTTATTTCAAAACTTCAATTTAACACTAGAACAATATGTTTTTCCTATTGTTAGCTTTAAAAATGCAGATAATGCATAATTAGGTATTTACAGAAAAACGTTATAAATTTGACGCTTTATTTTAAGTAGATAATGCTTTATTAGTTTTATCAGTATATTGCATTTTTCATTTGTAAAGAAATTTGTTATATAATTTTCTTTAAGACTCATTTTTTTACTAAACCAAAAAAATTATGGATATGGTTAAAAAATCACCTGAAAATCAGAGGAGAAAATGACATAACAAGAATTATCAATATTTAATAATTAATTTAAAAAAAAAATTGCTTACTTATGATTGTAGTACTTATTACTCCTTTTAAAGATTAAGCAAAAATACCGATTGAACAGGGCTATATAGTTCTCTTGTTCCACTAAACCACTTTTGCAATCTTGTTATAAAAACGTTTAATAAAAGTTTTCTTATGCAAAGAATTAAAACTAAATTTAAAAAAACCATGGATCACCCAAGGCCTAAAAATTTCATTAAAAAATGTAAGATCTTTGCATACCTTGAGAAAATATTTAACTGATCCTCATTTTCATCATTACTTTAACACTTATAGAAGAATCTATTGGCAGGTTATAAAAAACGCCAAACAAATTACAGGAATAGAGTGGAGAAAGCACACAATAAAACTAAAGAAAACTGGTCCATCATTAATGAACTTAGAGGTAATTCAATTGAAACTAAACATTCGTTTTACCTTATTCAAACAGATCAACATGAGATTAAGAAAATTCTACATGAAGTTAAGTACAAACACACTTCTGGTATGGATATGGTCATTTGAAAATGGAACTTTCCCAACAAGTCTTAAAGTTTCCTTGGTAAAACCTCTATTATCTAAGGGCGGAGATCCAAATGATCCAATGAACTATTGACCCATTTCACTCCTACCATGCCTGTCTAAAATTATTGAAATGCTAGTTAAGAGAAGAATGGTAACTTTTCTAACTAAACATGGCATCTTAAGTAAATCCCAGTTTGGTTTTCAGGAGGGAACAAGCACAAATGATGCGATATTTTCCTTTCTGGAGAACATTTATCTGAGCCTGAATGTAGGCGATGTAGCCATAGCGTTCGACTGCGTGAATCATGAGATCCTGCTTTGCAAGCTATTTAATTATGGGTTTTTTTTCTCTTGATGTAAGAGGTCACTTCACAATTTTTGCTGATGATATGAACATTCTATAGTCTCATAAAGAACAGGAATCACTAATGAAAGTAGTATCAGAAGATCTAATAAAAATAAAACAAAGGTGTGATGCCAATCTTTTGTCCCTGAATGTAGCTAAAACCAAAATAATAAGCTTAAGTTTATTTGCACAGATCAAATAAGGATTTTAGAACTGTAATAAATTTCTTGGATTATTGATAGATAATAGGTTGAAATTTCATAACCACATTTTGGCCTAAAGAAAGAAACTGGCTAGTGGGTGTTATGCTGTCAGGATTATAGCAAATGAACTTGGACCAGCAATTTGTGACAATTTTTTAAATATGATGTATTTTAATATTCTGATGTAGTTTTAGCTGGTTTTTGTTTATGTTATTTATTTTTTTTATTTTAATGTTTTTATTTTGGAAAATTTTAATTATGATATACTTTGACTTCCATAAGTCATAAATTGCCTTATTTTTTGTATTACGTTTTATACTATAATACTTTTAGCTTTATCTACAAATACTATGTGTTTATGATAATAAAGCATGTTTGAATTTGAATAAAAAGTGGCTCAATACTTGTACTGTAAGTATTATAGATATATTTTAAGTATTTAATTAATACGGAATTTAAATATATTTTAAGTACTTAAGAAATGTACTTAACACTAAATATGGCATGTACTTAATACTTATACTTAAATTTTCATTTTTAACTACTGAACATTTTAAGTACTTTTGCAAAATAGTGGTACTTAATATTGTAAGTAGATTTTTAAAATCAAGTAATACTGGTTACTTTAAGTACTTTGGCTGAGTATTTATCACAGCTCTGCAGTCTTTTAGCTATGTTTTGTGGGTGTGAGTTTCTGACAAAGCTAGATAAACTTATATTAGAAGAGTATTTTTTAAATTGTTTCTGCTTTATGTGTGTTAAACCAGATTAAAATGGCATTAATTTATTAATATCTCTACATTTTTTGTATTTTTTTTTAATAGAGACACCATCTCTTATACCTTGCCCCAGTGGCGAAATACTCTAACAGTGACTCTTAATATCAGCGCTAAAGTTTACTCAATCAATAGTATAATTTAGACCTCTGCCACCCTTACATAATTTATATGGCTGTGACAGTGCTCTGAAACAGTAAATGTGCTCTCATCATGGATTCAAAGAGAAGTGTCACTTTTCAGTCAGTCAGCTTCAATTTGTGAATGTTTTCTTAGCTGACAGTTAATTGACATTGCCATCTACTTGCTACAATATCTCAGTATCTCTTTAGCAATTATTATTTTTATTCCTAAATTTTTTCATAAATCAAATAATTTGTATCACTTTTGTACTTACCATTTAGCCTAGCCTTTTGAATTTTCTTAACTTCGTCATCAGACCAATAAATATAGTTGTCCATGGGATCAAAATCAACTGCTATTGAAAATTTTACTTTATCTAATGGTATAACTTTGTAACTGTAGTCAGGCGAGTCCAAGTATATTAGACAAATCTCTGTTCTTCTGGCTAATAACAATAACTCTTGAGGTTCTTTAGCACAATTTTTATTATCTGCAAATGAAGTATTATTTAATTAGCTTGTGTAACATGAAGAAAAATGGCAAATAAGATTTGACAACATGACACGAAAAAAGGGACACAAGATAGATTAAAAAATAAACTAACCTATGAGCTTTATTCCAATAGGACATGAGCAAGAAAAATATGGAGGATCAGGTGCTAATAGGCACAAATGAGAACAACCACCATTATTTTCACATGGGTGAGGTGTTATAGGTTGCCTTTGTTTCTCAAATACTTTAATGTCCATGGGATGGGTGGTAACAAAGAATTCTGAAGGCCGATGGGATGTTCCATTTTTTGCATAGTCATGGATAGCACTGAAAATAAGTTCAATAGTAATTTATGTATAGTACAAAAAAATGTACAAGTTACATTGGAAATGACAGATGTTCTTCTTATAAATACATTAATTTTTCATTCTTCTCTGATGTAATTTATGTCTAAATATCACTCTGATTAGTGTTAGACCTAATTTTAGATTTGTATAAATTATTAAAAGAGTAAAATAGACTACATACACTGTCTTCCAATCTGTCCAAAATAGTCTGCTTGCAGACTGTGTCAATGCATAAGGATACTCCGAAGCCCTTGACAATATAGTTGACATATTTTTGCCATTATAGTCCATAACCTAAAAAGTATTATTAAAAAAGCACACATACAGCCGGTTACATAAAACTTAATTGCTGTTTAGAATATTTAACTGAACTTTCGGATTTGACAAGTTGCTTATAGAAATCTAGGAACTCGCTGTCAAATTTGACATTCCATTCCATTTTCCATTGCTCATTAGGAAATCAAAATCATAAGTGATCCCATGAATATTGATGACTGTCAATATGACATATTCTGTTGTAAAGTTCACTGGATCACTGGTGGTTCTATTTTCCTAATATGCATCATGGTTTTGAATTTATTATGGTGATTAAACATGCATATATAACACACGAAAAATTAAAAGAACTTTAGATACAGACAGCTTTAGATACATTTATTACAGTAACAAGTTTGTAATCCAAATGAAAATCCATTTTTCTAAGTTTTTTTTTGAGTATATGTACCTAGTTGTTTTTTAAATAAAGAAAATTTGAAAGACTAAAATATTACCATAATAAATAGAAGTTTTCCATCAATCCAGTAGATTCTTTCAGATTCATAATCAACTGTAAGGCCATTAGGCCAATAGATATTTTCAGAAACAATAATTTTTCTAGTTTTGGGGTCTCCATTCATTCCGGCTCTTTCAATTTTTGGCACTTCTCCCCAATCAGTCCAAAATAACAAGCTGAAAAAGTTTTTTCTTATTTAGGAAATTAATGAATTATATATTGGTTACAAATATTTCTCAAACAAAATGGAGGAAACACTAAATTGGAAAAACAGTAGCAAGCCAGCTATCTAAATTAAAAATCTTTTATTCTGTTGGAAAAAATCTTTAAGACTTTTACCTCACCATGTGTGTAGCGAGTCATGTCCCTCGTTTAACAATTAAAAAAATGGCTTATTAATAAGATAAATATTATTTACTTTTTATAGAAAAAAAAAACAATCTTCTTCGGGTACATACGCACAATGATATAAGTTTTAACAATTTAACTCTAGATAGTATTTTTTGCAATTTAATAATTTTAATTGTACAGGGTATCTACAATAAGGCACACTAACCCTAAGGCCTTTTATCTGGAGAACCATAAAAGAGGAAAAAATTTAAAGGCCAATATTTTCTTGTTTCTTTTGTAGTTTTTTTATTTAATTTATACACAGTGCTGCATTTTTCTTCATCGTCATTTCTTTCATATCAGGAACTTCTTTCAAATAGAACACCCTACATATTATTTTAGAATATGACAGAGAGTTAAAAGACGAGTTCAACTATATATATTAATATAGGTGTGTAATGCAACAATTTGGATTTATAGGCAGTTTTCTTCAGTTTTTCTGGTTCAGGTGAAGCAAGCAATCTCCAAATATTACAAAAATATACTAATTAATAATAGCAATACATTTAATGAATAAAGCAGCATCATCAGGGAGCATCAAGAAATATCTCACGTAACCGTTGTAGAATAAATTGAACATTTAAGATTTTTTTTATTAACAATGATCTTGTTACCTGGGATTAATGAAGCCGAAAATATGATGCCATAGGATATCCTAGACTTGACTAAAAAAATAAAAGAGCCTCAAAATGTCCACCGATATTTGATCCCTCAGTACTCTAGCATCCTGCATTCAACTTGATATTTGGTTGGGTTATATAATTTTCCCATGAGAGATTTGTACATTACCCCAGAACCTCGTATTCCACCCCACTGGGATTGCTCCTTTATTAATCCTAATGTCAATTGTCCCCTTGTGAGAGTAACTTGTTTCCCATTTGATAGGTGTGAATATAAAATATTCAGCCATAATATATAGTGTGTCAAATTAAGGGTTAATATTTTTACAGAGTAATCTATTTTATAAAAGAAAACTAAAATTTCATGCTTGTATTGAATTTTGCTTCATTAGGGGCCTAGAGCCTTGAGAATGGCCTTTCTGAACACGGTTCTTCCTCAATATTCCCAAAACATTTATAGACAAGATTATGAAATTTAAATATTTTGGTAACTTTTATATGTTGGGTCAAATCCTAAAGTCAAAGAAATCAATACTAAATCAAGTGTGTCTGAATTGGAGGGGAAGAAGGAAAAGGGACTCTTGGTTTAATTCGTTAGGTTAAGTTACACCGTTTTGAGAAAAATTGATTTATTTAAAAAAAAAAAAAAAAAAAAAAAGAAAATTATCCTACTGGCATTAAACATAGAATTTTCAGTTGAAAATAAAAAGAAAATGATTTAATTAATGAACCCAAAATACATTTAATTTTTAATGTAATGCAGAATTTTCAAATCAATTTTTATTTTGATAACGGTGTATTTCTAGAAAACCATAATTTTGAAATTGGAAATTGAAAAAATCTACACAAGAAATAGTTATAGCAACTTTTCCCTCTCCCCCTCCCATTCAGAATGCCCTTGATTCAGTATTGATATTTTTAACTTCAAGAACATATACATACTTCTGAATCTCAAAACTATTGCCTCTAAGAGTGTTTTTTATCAGCCTACTTTGTATATATTCATTCTGATCTTAATTATGCTGGGACACACAACATATTTCCATAGAGTGTTTGTTGCTCAAAGACATGCGATCGGTGTGATATGTAATATGAAATATCTAAAATACTGCAGGGGTTCTTTTATTAAGTATGGCATATTTACAGTTCCAAGGAAGTTTTCTCAATATTTACCTGTAAACAACTACTCCTCCATCATTCATTCATTCTCGTGACTAGATATATCATTATCAGATAGTTGGAATGTCCACCTGTCATTATACAGGTCAAGTCAAAGTCAAAGACAAACATGCTTTATTACCAAAAGATAAACTTACAAATAGTAAAAATTATAAAAAAAAAGTATGGCAATTATTACTAAAATTGGGAAATACAAAATAAATATATACATATACATACGTAAACACACACACCCATACACACAATTGTAGAGAGACACTTTCAATCAAACAAACAAATATACTCAGTCTATAACAAGATACAGTTCTAGTTACAAGTCAAGACAATCAAATTAAATCTAATCCTCAAAATATTCCTTGATATCATAATATGACCCCTGAATTATAATTCTTTTTTGTTTCTTTTTTAAATCTGTTAAAGTTTTGCATGTTTTTTATATTAGCAGGCAAATGATCGAACAATTTTTTCCCATTATATATATTGCTGTTTTTTTATTTTAGTAGTTGCTGGGATTGGTAAAGGAATATTTTGAGCCTGCCTCATGCTTTATGCTCCCTCAGTTGCTTAATGCTTATACTTTTTAAAAACTGAAAGAACATTCTGCAATATATAAACTTTTATTAAATTGAAAAAAAAAATTAAATTAATTTCCCTCTTATAAAATATGGCTAACAAGAGTCCTTTCTTCGTATGCCATACATAAAACATAAAAACCTTTTTTGCAGCACAAATAATGAGTTGAACAGGTAATCACTGGACCCTCCCCAGAAGTAAATCCTATACTTACCTCAAATGAGATTCAACCACAGCATAGTATCCCATTCTTATAGCATAGGGTTCTAGTTTGTTAGCTATAATTCCTAATGCATAGCAACTTGAAGACAATATTTTTAAAAGTGCATCAACATAATATTAAAATAAGTGACTTGTCTATATTAAGCCCCAAGAACTTTATATTCTCTGAGTTGTTGATAGTTATTGAATCTAATTAAAGGTTAATACTTTTGTTTTCATCACATGTGATTGCACCATCCATATAAACAGTCAGTTTTGTCACCTTTTTTATGGGAAGAAACAATTTGTGCTTTATTTACCTAACTGATATCGAAATTTACTTTGAATAAAAACCTTTATTAAGACTACTGCTGGTATCCCATCAGACCTGCATAATAAGACTTCTCTCCTCATGTGGTGTAGATGGAGTTAAAAATATACTGGAGGCCCTATTACCACTAGCTTCCCTGGGAGTTATATTATTATTAATATTTTGTACACTAGAGGTAGCCACTATGAATTGGTTATTAAGCATCTCTGTAACTAATCTTGGATTTTCAACAAGATGACCTTTATTTAAGAATTTTTTTCCCTTTCTGAAACCTAAAGGACTACATAACTAGGATTAGTAAGAGCTATAGAGAGACTTAATTTAGTTAGTTTCAAGTTTACTTAAAAAACAGCAAAATATATTGATACTGGTGTATATCTTACCCTTTCATAGGAACTACTGCTATGGCACGTGGTTGATCAATATCAGTCCAAAATAGCACCTTACGATGTTTTCCTTCCAATGTTGCTACTTCTATTCTATTTGTTTCACTATCTGTCCAATATAATGTGTCAGTATACCAATCTATGGCTATACCATCAGGTATTAATAATCCATTAATTATTTCAGTCTAAAAACATCATTATGTATGAATAAAATATTAAGTGAAAGCTAAGGTGGAATTTTTGTACATACCTACTGAAATGTATTAATACATGAGTTATTTCTACTACACAAAAAACAAGTAACAAAAATAAAAATTTACCTTATTCTCCACTACTGAACCATTTAGATGGCCGCACTGTATACTTTCGAGTTCATGGTCTGCCCAACAAATTTTTTTATATTCATAATGAAAATCTATTGATGATATATAAGTGTAATTCTTTATGACTGTCGTTGCCTTTAATTTCTGGTTTTTGCTTGTGAAAGCTGATGTTATAATCCTTATGTCTTTCGTAGTGGAATATAGAAGAGTAACTGGATGGTGTGTTGAAGTAGAATGCCCTTAAATTAATCAAAATGCTCAAATCCCAAAACACCTTGCAACGGATCGTTATATTGTTATATTTAATAAACAAGAAAATATACTTAATAAAAACAACATAATTCAAAAGCTTTATACCTGTAAAGGCGGTGGGAAATATAAGTTCGATCAGGAGCCAAAGCCATATCCAGAAACTGTTAAAATTCCACATTTGAAGATCAGTACCAAAACATAATTACATTCCAACACAATTTACGTTTTCTACAACGAAAACTGTGATAAACTTCTTGAAAAAAAAATCATTTCAAAGAAACTGATAATCATAAAGGCAATTTTAATTAAAATTTTGTAAGCACCGTTTTATCTTTTGAAAGTTTACTTTAGAGACCGTTTGATTTCGTGCATTATTTTAATTACGTGCGAAGTAAACTATAAATAAAAGAGATAAAATAAATAAACTAAAGATTTATCTTTTCGGTCTAGAATTTATAAACCTATTATCAACAGACATTCCTGTGTCTACTAATGCGCATATCTGTCATATTTGTTTATTTCTTGGATCTGACCATTTTAATGTTTAAATCAGAAATTTACAAATTTTGGGACTTTATTTTGCGCCATCTATTGTGACATAAACTTAATGATTTAATGAGTACAGTTTTCTATTATTTCAGTATTTTGAGATCAGTTTTCATGTTAAACAATGCTGCCAAATTTGGTTTGAACCAATTTTAAACATATTTATAACAGGCCAACAAATTTCAAGACAAAGCATTACTCCTATGAAAAATTCCAGCTTCAGTTTACTGGAATAAAAGTTTATATTTTTCAAGATATTGAAAATATTTAGGTGCTATATGTGGGAGAATCAGCCATGTTGTCGTTGGCAACGCCGTGGACCTCTCGTAGTTGATGGCGTTCCTGTGTTGCACTGTTGTCACTTTTTGTTCTGTTATCGTATTTTAAAGTGAAATTTTTTGAAATTTTCGGCAAAATCCATTATTTAGACATCCTGTGCAGTATTTTAAAATAGTTTATTGAGGTTCCCAAGCATTCTCAGGACATTTATCCATGAATTTTGGTCTATAGCCTGAACTAAAATACTGTAAAAGCTCGTCCCTGGAACGTCGTGTCAACGCCACAAATCGGATGGTGGCGCTAAGTTTGAAATTACTATAGGTAAAGAAAGCATAATTATTGTTTTTATATAGTATTTTTTCAGAATAAATATCAGAAATTTTGATTTCACATCTATATATTTAATTAAATTTAATAAAGTCTTATCCCGGTGTATACCTAAGTTCTAACTGTTTATAGATAGCTTTGTTATATTTAAAAAAATAATTTAATTATAATTTTTGTTTATAAAGAAGATCATGGAAAACGCAGAGGGACGAGAAATTTTAGAAAACGTAGTTATAACTTCTGAGGGAGCAGATGGACCTCAGTATATTAGGTTGACTGAAAATTCCCAGATTATCAGTTCCGAACTTTTACAAAATCACAATGGTCTTGTTGTTGACCTAGGAGGAAATGATTTTATTCCAGTAGCATACAGGTAAAGATATAGTAAGATATATATATATATATATATATATATATATATATATATATATATATATATATATATATATATATATATATATATATATATATATATATATATATATATATAGGGTATTACCCAAATTGGGTATTTTAGTAGGTAAAAAACACATATTTATATATTATACACATGTAAATATCTGAATATTATTTATTGCAACTGGGTATTAAAGACTTGTTTACTTATCTTGTAACACATTTAAACTGATTTTCACCTTAAGTCTATAAAATATTACCTTAGAGCTAATTAATTGGTTATTAATGTTTTTTGTTTGATTATTTATTTTTCTGTATTTTATTATGCATCATACTCATTTTGATTCTAACTTTTTTTTTTAAATTTGTGTAACTGTAATGTAATATATGTATAGCTTTTTAATGAGAACATTTTTATTATTATCTTACTGCATTTTTTAAAGGATTTTCCTACAAATTCAGTTTCTTTTACACCAAATTAATTCTTGTTTATTTAGAAAACTTAAGAAACTATATTACAATAAAAATAAACTAAATAAAAGTCCCATGTGCCATGTCAGTCAGTGCACATGTTCCATATCCGATTATGAAGAGTTTCATTGAAGATTTCTTCAACTTCGTCATTGGATTCAGAGTATGCGTAAGGAATATCCTCGTCAGACATGTCACTTTTAGTTTCACTTTTTTCCATTCCCTCTTCTGTATTTGCTTTAATTTAGAACTGATTGTATTTTTATAAACAGTAGACTTAGGCATAGTCTGGGTAGTTGAGGAGGTAGAAGTAGAGTGAGAGAACAATGGCAATGGAACATTTTCTAAGTCGAGATGATGCTGAGGTTCAGAGCTACTTTTTTTATTTATTTTATTTTTCAAATTCTTTTTGTGAGATAACTAAGGTATTTTTGCAGCTCTTGTTGTACTTAATGTTTCTTTTCAAAGAATGAATCCAACTAAACTAACAACTAACAATGTATGTATTGACTGACAATCAATATGTCTGACCATATCATTTTTTTTTAGAGATGGGTATCCATACCGACTTTAAAGAACTGACTTATGTTGAAAAGTAAAATTAGGAACACACAATGATTTTTTAAAGAAAATATTGAAAATACCCAATTTTTGGGTAGATAAATACCCATTTAATAAATAACCTACCCACAGGGTATTTACATGTGGCACATCACTATCCCCCATATTCACTAAAAAGGTTAAAGACTTAGACTAGGTCTATTTGCCATGGTACTTTTAAAACTCTTAGTTCGCCAGTTATGTTCTGCTTTTGTCACTCTCTTTTTGTAACTGTAAAATTTAAAAAATTTATTTGTTCAGTTGTTGAGAATGTCATCTTAAACCTATAACTGTCAAGTTAGACCTGGTCTACATTTAAACCTCTTTAGTGAATACGGATGTATATGTCTTTAAACAATTATAATCAAAAACCCTGTACATTTAAAATATGAGCATTCAGCCAAATTGGGAACTTCTTTGCCTTAGTTTAGCACAATACTTATCTCAAACAAATTCCTTATATCATTGTTTTTGGTTATTATAAGGAGATACTCCATTCCGATGGACTTCTCAGTTTTCTTCTGATAATTTCAAATTTGGTCCTAATGATAATAAACAGTGTTTTATTAGGTATTTTAAAGATACATTTTTTAAATCTAGTTCAGAGGATATTTTGACTCAAGAATTAACTGAAGAAGATCGGAATCTTGCTGCAGCTCTGGTGGCTGTTCAGCTTAGTCAACAGCAAAAGCAACAGCAATTGCAAGATGCTGCACTGCCTCCTCTTATTGGTAAGTTATCACCAATACTTTATAAATTTATATAAAATGTATATATATATATATATATATATATATATATATATATATATATATATATATATATATGTTAAAAGCAAGATTGTTCCAATGATTGGAGCCTTATTTAGGTGGACAATATCTGTCCTCATCATAGTAAGTGCAGAATGCCATAGTTTGTTTTTAGATATAATGATCTGAATAATTTAATGTTTTTTTTTTATGATTAAATATACTTATAGTAAGAATAGAGGAAAAAATGTGTGTTTATGAATTGCAATTATGTAATTATCTACGTACCTTAAAACTTATGTTAATGCATTGAATTTATGTAAATATCTACTTACCTGAATAAGTAGGTTAAATATATATATATATATATATATATATATATATATATATATATATATATATATATATATATGTGTGGCTCATGGCTTGATATATTTTTATTTCTTTTTTATTATTTATTAATATAATGACAATACAATTGGTTATTATTATAAAAGTAATTGTTTCACTCCTCACTTAGTATTAACTCAAGTATTAATTTTGTATTTTTTATAAACTTATTAATTCTCATCTATATTTTCCAAAACAATATGAATTATAAAGGAAGGGTTCCTTTAAAGGCTAAATGCTATTGAAATTTTTACTTGACACTTGAATTACATCTTTTAACATTTGGTTTTCCTAAATTAGGTCATATTTGGAATTACTTTTATAATAACTTTTTTTTATTTGTTTAGCTGGAAACAAGATTTTAGAAGAACATCAACAGCTTATCCTTACCCAGGACAAAGCGACTGGCAACCCACAATACTTGAAAATTGTCAATTCTGACAACATATACATAGATCAACAGGGGATGCATAAGATAGTGGAAAATGTTAGAATTGTCGATGACACAGATCAAAACCTCCCAATTCAAACTGTACATGCAGTTGAAGATGAACCACATCACATTCATGTCAATGATAGCAAGATTGAAATTATAGAGAGGGAAGATGATGATGAAAAACTTGATTCTGACAGAGAATCTCTCAGGTTAGAAAAACACAGCAAATGTTCAATTTAGATTAATTTATTTGTCTTCATAGGTCAGTTAGATGACAATAGACACATTATAAATTAGTACATATAAAAACTTAAAACTTGTTACATTTAAAGCTGAGAAAAAATTAAGGTTGTTAGAGATATCCAGAAATTCTTTGAATGTCTAAAAATAATGCTCATATAAGAATGTTTTATTGACAGCTTGTTTTATATGTATAACTGAATACAACGCTATTTACTCATTTGAAATAACTACTACAGTCTCATCTTTTGGGCTTTTTGTTGGGCTATCACAAAAAAGAGTAATAAGAACTATCTAATTTTTTTCTTCATAGTGTTCTATTAACCAACTTTCAAATCTAAAAAAATACTGACCATCAATATAAACATTCTTCATTGCACTTGCAATATTTTTAAAAACTATAATGATTATGGTGACATCAATCATTACCGAATTCAGAATATAAATATACCTAATAAACCTAGTGTAAGGTTGGCCCAGTCTATATATATATATATATATATATATATATATATATATATATATAGTCTGTACTTGTCAAGAATCCTTTCTATTTACTAAATACATTTTTTCAACTTTTTAGACTATATGTTAGGTCTTATTATATATTGAGATTTTGATATTCTAGTTATTTTACCTGAATCTAATACTTATTTGTTTCAGTTAAGACTTATTTCATATTATTTTATTATTTTTTAATTGATGATTCCTACGTGTGAATGTTAACGAAACAAACAATTTGAAATTTATTTCTGCCGATATCCATGTCGAAGTAATTTTTAATCTTTATTGTTAATATTAAGGAAATTTTTAAATTGTGATGTTAAAATTTAAACAATTTTTTTTTTTGTAGAAATGATCATCGTTCTTCCAAGAAATCTTTGCCACACAAGAAAAGGATCAGCAGAAAGTTAAGAAAGAATAGCACTATTGCAACCAAGAAATACAGCTGCTCTTTTTGCAATGCATCTTTTACCAATAATGATGAATACCAGCAACATGAGGGCACTTGCAATGCAGCCAAACTACCTGTTAATTCCCCATTTTCCTGCCAGTTATGTAATACACCTTTTGCGGATCAGTTGAAGTGAGTTTTGGATTTGTAATTTGTACCTTCTCACTGCCTATTTATTCTAAAATGATTTAAGACCATTGAAACTGTACTGATTCTAAATAATTCCAGATTTTTTGAACATCTTAAAAAACATTATGAGCCTGGAGGCATTGCTGGTCCTCCACTAACACAAACACCCGTTGCTCCTCCACAACCAGAAGAAAAGAAGAAAAAAGCATCACCTCCCAAACAAGAGAAGAAAGTACTAGAAGAAAAAGAGCCTCAGGAAACGTTATTGTCCAGTTTGCTTAGTTTGCAATGCATTGAATGCAATAAGACATTTAGGTAAATTGTGTCCGAATTATTTGCAGTAAAAACTCTTTAACCCAAACACATTCTAATCCAAATATCTATCACTTGGAATTTGGCACCGCTATATCAATCGAACTAACATCAATAGTTCAAAATTATTAAAATTCAGAATTGTCTTCTAGTTTATATCTTTTCTTAAAGAAACATTGTCAATGACCAATTAGTGGCACCACTAAATATTTACCATTAAAGAAAAATGTGAAATTTTGAAAAAACATTTAAACAATATTTTGAGATGTTTTTGTTGGTATTCTGTAGTGGAGGAAGGTGCTTAAGCCCCTTATACATCTCTAGGTATATCGCTAATTCTAGTCTAGATCAGCCAGGCTATGCTTATAAAATGGTGATGTAACTAGCAGAACTTCTCTGGGTGATGTAACCTAGCAGAACTTCTTAAGCTGGCAATAGATGGAATAGATTCTCCAATTGATGAGACAGCAGGACACTCACTTTTTTTTTTTATTGTGTTTCATTTATATTCTTGGTAAATTTTAGAATATTTTAAAATGTGAAAGTACAGGTTATTTTTAGAAAAATTATTAATTCAGCACTTAATGTGTTGTGTGTTCAGAAGGAAGTTTAAGTATTAGATGGCTGTTATTTCAGAACACACAATCTGGCAACAGCAACGAATCCTACCTGCGGCTGCAGTTGTTTTTTTGCTATATATATATATATATATATATATATATATATATATATATATATATATATATATATGTGCCTCCTTATGTTAATGTCATTTTGGACAAGGAAAATATGCTACAGTAATATTCATTAGAGCTGACAAAAACTTTAAACCATAGTATCTTTAAAAAACGGGTTTCGGTGACAATTAGTTAACCAAAAACTGGTTTACTGAATTGATTCACCAGAACTGGTTATTTAAAATCACTTAACCGATTAACCAGCACTGGTTAACTCAAAAAAAGTGATTTGTTAGGTAAATAGAGAACTAGATAAGTAAAGATCTTTCCTGGATATTTAAATTGAAGTGTAGTTATGCAGATACTTTTGTAAACTTTTGTTCTTGCTACTGAAAGCCAGTCATTCAGATAATACAAAAACAATCTGCGAAACATAAAATTCAAATTATCATTTGAATATTATTTGCTGAAATATTTAAATAATAATTCTTATTCACTTGAAACCAATTGGTAACTAGTTTCAGTTAAACCAAAAAACCAGTTAGTTGGTTATGGTTAACCTCCAACTGATAGAACATTTGTGTCAGTATCAACATGTGGAGTAACAGGAAATGTAATTCAAGCAAACTAATGTCAATACATTTTTATTTTTGGGGTGAAATATTAGTGTACCGTGACAGCAGTTTGTAAAAACTTTATTAGCCACCAGACATTGCTATGTTGCTAATAGTAATTTGATAGATACTTGAAGTAGTGTAAATACCATTGATTTGCATGATTTCAAAATTTCCCGGGCCACAATTTTTGAGCGACTAATTCAACTAAAGCCTAACAAGGGCCTTGGATTTGATTGAGTACCACAAGACCTACTTGAAAATTGTGTATATTCCTTATTCAAATCTCTTGGGAAATCCTTAAACAATTGAATCATCACTGAACAATAGAAGCATAGCTTTATAACTCCTGTTTTTATATCGGGTGACAGATCAAATATTTGTAACTATTAATTCAACTTCAAAACTCATTGAAAAAATGTTTTACGACTAGTTGAGCATATTTTTTCATCCAAAGTGTCTCATTGGCAGCATGGTTTTTATAAAGGCAGATGAACCACCACTAATGTGCTTGTTTATACCCAGCATGTGCTTTCAAGAGTCGGTGTCAGGTTGATTCCATTTACACTGACGTGTCCAAAGTCTTTGATACTGTAGATCATGGTCTTCTGAAATTTGTGTGTATTAAGGGATGAGGCAATATGTCCAAATTAAAAGTTTTACTTCGAGGAAAGTTATTGTAACATCTGCATTGCCTCAGACTAGCCATTTGGGTCTCATCTGTTCAATATATTTATTAATGATCTATCTTATGAAATTAATTCAGAACACCTTCTTTATACTGATTTAAAGCTGTTTAAACTCTTTGAAGGATTGTGTAGACCTACAAAATGATCTTCATAATATATATAATTGGTGCTGTAGAAACAGATTCCCGAAAGGGTTTTCAGCTTTTAAATCAATCAACTTTCTTTACAAATGTCTGGTTCGCTTGAGGCTTGAATATTTATCAAAGATATGGTCATCTTATTATTTAGAGCATGTCTCAAATATAAAATAATTGTATTCAAATTGCTAGCTTTTAGAGTAAAGTTTCCCCTTACTTTCTATAACCATAGTGAGGCAAGAATCAGGTTGGGCTTGGATATCTTGAAATCTAGGAGGGTAAAATTGGACACTTACTGCCTTTTTAAGTTAATTAATGGTTTAATAGACTTCAGAATTGTTAGTCTTGATTGGTTTAAGGATGCTCGCTGAACAAACAAGAGCTATAGAATTATTTGCAATTCATTTTCATTACTGGAATTATGGAGTATTCACACCATTGTGTAGAATTTCAGCCAGTGGTAATATAATAAATATAGACTTCTTTTTGTATATTTTTAAATTTTTTAAAAGTTTCCAAATTTAATGTTATTTGATTAGTCATAAGATAATTATTTAATGTTTGGTATTTAGGTTTATTCGAAATATATACAAGTATCATCTAATTATGCACATGCATATGATTTAATGGATATTTATATCCATAAATAAATAATTTTTGTGTTTCTTATCAATAATTTTTACTTATTCAAAAGTATTGGTTTTTAATATTAAAAAATTCATGGGCTTTTTTTAATATTAAAAAATTCATAGGCTTTTTTTAGAATTTACCTAGGGTATAATAGCTATGCTGCCACCTTCTCCAAGTAATCATAAATTTTAAAATGGCCATAACTCCAAAGCCTTTGTGTCTGGACCCCGTATTATATATAGAACTTTATATGTCTAAATTATTTGTTCTTGTACTTGGTAAAATATTTGTAGTTATTTTTTTCCGAGCATTAGAACTAATCCAACTTTATCCAAACTGGGAATCTATCCATCCATGCTTGATATCTAGGTAATATAACTTCTTTTTTTAGTTTGGGCTGGTTGATGTTCTAGGTTACTCTAGCTTGGTCACTGTACCTAGGAAGGATATCCAAGGGGCCTAAATGCAACTCTAAGGAGTCATCCTCCTTTATATATACAGAACATAAAAATCAAATAAAGAAATTTTTGCCATATTAATTTTTGCAATTCTTTGACAAGATACCCGTGATTTGTTTTTTATTCCTAGATAGAAGTATCATTAATTGTAAAAGTGTTTTATTTTTAACTCATTTATGAAATCAGTAAAAGCGAATATTCAGTCGTGATTTCGCCATTTCTTTTTTTTTGCAATATCTCCAGTGAAGTTTGACCTTTCAAAAATATAACCACTTGTCATTCAAAATTGATAAACGGTACCCAGTTTTTTTTTAAACTGAGGTAAACATTATTTTAATTATTTGGAATATTTCTTGATTTACTAGACGCCAGAAAACGTTTGAAGCTCACATGCGGGATGTACATAGCAACAAACCTGAACCAGAAGATGAATTCTCTGACGCAGAGGACATGATGGCAGGTAAAAGAAATAGACTTTTATTGCTTTGTTTTAAATTTAAATTAAGAATATGCTTTATTACTGAAACACATATTCATAAAGCAAATCAACTTAAGACCTATATTGATTTTAAAAATCATATATGGTTTGACAAAATTATGCACAAATATCAATTAACTAACAAATTTATCAAAATCAATCAAAAATTAAAAATCGTTTATTTCTTCAATTTAAAAGTGTAGTACAATAACTGAAGAAAAGGTCAATAATAAAAAATAACACACACATTCCTTTAACTAAACTCCTGCAACCAATAACAATTCTTTTCAAGGAGATGTTTCTTTAGACAATTTTTGAATATGTTAATATTAATAGCATTTCTAGTATAATCATGTAACTTGTTATATAAATCACAACCTGTAAAAAAAAATATATTTTTGATAAGCCGCAGATCTATGCTGTTTCGGTAATAAAAGTGTTTTGTGTCGTGTTTCATATCTATGACCAGATCTAACACTTTGAAACAATGTTTTGTTCTTATACACAAAACAGCAAACCTCGTAAATTTATATTCGTGTCACAGTTAGTATTTTAAGTACCTTAAACGCGTCCCTACATGAGTCCCTATACCCTAACCCAGCAATCTCTCTGACAGCATACTTTTGCAAAAGGAAAACTCTATTAACATATGCACTCCTACCCCAATTCAATATAGCATATCGAATTCTCGAGTGAATATTTGCATAATGCAAAGTCAAAACTACCTCTCGACTACAATGCATAAACATAAATTTCCATAACAACCACTGCGTAATTTAGAACAAACTTCCTCAATCTGTGGTAGCCATTTAAGGTTAGAATCAAAAGTTACACCCAATAATCTGGTTTTATCTGCTGGTTTCAAATGCATGTCCAACTCTTCAAATAAATCTAAGTTAGTATCATTAGGACCCAAAGAAAAATGTAATAATGTAGTTTTTTCTTTGTTTAGTGTAAGTTTATTTTTATGACACCAGAGTAATACTCTATTATATACCACATCTGCATATGAAACTACAAAAACATTCTGTGATGTATTTAAAATAAAAGTTAGCAGATCGTTTGCAAAAATAGAAAAGTCCCCAAAATCGATCCCTGCGGAACATCCTTTTGAGTTTCAGTACATTGACTTTTAATTCCATTAAACATTACTAATTGTTTTCTATCGAATAAATATGATTTTAAAAAATGTAATGGTTTCCCCCTTACCCCATAATGAAATAATTTACAAAGTAGTAGTTCATGATTAACTGTGTCGAACGCACGCGAGAAGTCTATAAACATCCCCAGGCCTTATACACAAAAATTAAGAAAAATGGAAAAATAAACCATTACAGAACACAATTATATTCAATAATATTATCAGTTATACGTTGTACAATACCTTTTTTGCCACTAAATAGTTATATAACTTTTTTCCTGTTTGAAGATATTAAAATTAAATGATGTATCTAGTGTTGCCATATCTTGTATAGATTCTGATTTTGAAATCTATTAGATGACGTTAATCTATTAGATGACTTTGAGACGCCATTTTAAGATAACAGTTGAATTTAGATGTACATCATGTAAGATTAAATGTGTTTAGAAATTAAAGGAGAATCTAAAAACATAATAATATAATATAAAGAGTGTCCTATTTCAAATTTGTTGAAAGTGAGGTTTAGAGACATTGTGAAATATTACCGAATTTAATATGAGAGACTGTAAACCAAATTTTCCAGAAAAATACTGACTACTTATAGTTGAAATGCATTATAATTTGTTGAATGATATTTTTAACAACAAAACGAAACTATTTGGTTTTATTTGATAATAAAACATATTTTGACTTTGAGAGTACTCCACTACATTTATTCTTAGGAATCGACGTAGCGGTTGATTATGACAGTATTCACGGAGATGATCATGAAGATGACAGCAAAGCCTGGTACCAGGAGGAAGAACTCCATCAAACCGAAAAAGACCTTGAGGAATTAGAGGACAAAAATGAGCATGTTTGTCATTTATGCAAACAACCATTTGCTCTCAGAGCTATCCTGCTGCAGCACTTGGTCACTTGCCGGGTAACCAGTGGAATGACTGGTACGTGAAATTTTTCTTTCTATGTAGTTTGAGGTATAATTTATATTGGTTTTTCTTAGAACCCACGCCTGCAGTCATTGTTCGCAGAAGGAATAAGAAAATCAAGGAAAAACTGAATTGTGAACTCTGTGATAGAGTTTTCAAACATAGGAACTCTTTAGTGTACCACATGAGGAGCCACAGTGGAGTGAGACCTCACCAATGCGAGCTTTGTGGGAAAAGCTTCTTTGCTTCGAGTGCACTAAAAGGTATGTCAGTTCTTTAATTCCTTAGTTTTGTTTTCTTTTTTTTTAGTTTTCATTGTTTTGAAGTAAATTACATTAACATTTGAGTTTCTTTCTTTTTTAGTTCATTTAAGATTACATTCAGGAGACAAACCTTACGATTGTGTTCATTGTGGAAGAAAATTCAGACAGTGGGGTGACTTAAAATATCATATTACTTCTATTCATTCGACAGAAAAGAACTATCAATGTGAATACTGTGGTAAAGAGTTTGCAAGGAAATATTCACTAGTGGTGCATAGAAGAATCCATACAGGTAAGTAATTTGTCAAAACCTTGTCCAGTTTTGTTGCAAAATCAATTAGCAGGTTACTTAAGTAAAAGTGAGAATTAGCATGATTTCTTTCAAGCCATTATACATTATTATTGTTAAATAAGAAGTATATGGTATTAGTCCTGTATTAGAAACTAAACAAATAAAAATCCCATTCAAAAGCAGTTGCGTATTTAATAAAAATCCATACCTGTAAAATGTAAGTAATAATTGCTTACATTTTACCCTCACTGGTTAATGATAATTGTTTAGCATAAATTTTAGTTTCTAGCAAGATTCCGCCAATTTTGTCAAAAATGTTTAGAGGAATTAAAGCTTTTGTTTTGAATTGCAAACACAGTATAAGCAATTTACGCTTTCATGTTCGCAGATTAATTTATAATATTTCACTCCATAGACTGTCTTTTTTCTTCGGAATGATGTTGAAAGTTTATTTTTAATGTCTGAACTGAACGCTCTTTCTCTAAATACCTTTGATCTCTTTTTTTTTAGAATTATACAAGGAATTTATTATTTATATTGCATTAACAATATTGCACTATGCAATGTAGAAATGCTATTAGTTACAGACTTAGGTCTCATAATAGACTATTCTTTACCCTTTACTAATCACATTAATTATTTATTAATTACTATTTTTTTCACTGGTGAGATCCATTTCATTTTGCTAGTAATATGCTAACAAATACAAATAAATGAAGAAACTGCACATATTGTAAAAATACAGTCATAAAACGCCATTTGCGTTCTAATTCTCACAATCAAAGGATCAGTGTATACTTGATTAACTAAATCTACATGGCATCATTAATATTTCCTCTATCATACCCTATTTCTCGAAAATTTTAATTTGTTATAAAACATTGTAAGCGATACAATTATTTTATTGCTTTTTCAACAAAACAACAATATTCCTGTAAACTTTAAGCTGTATCCAAGTAGCGTCCGACTCCTGAAAAATTTGACCGTAGATGATCGAGTTGCGTGCCGGTATATAGTATGAAATAGGCAAGTTGTATCCTAAAATTTTTTGAGCCTTAATGCTTTTGTGAACTGCAGTACACGAACTTTTGTATTTTTTTTACTTCCGCGTGCAGTGAAAACACAGAGTGTGTGATAGAACTCATTTTAAGACAACCTAAAAAAAGCTTAACCTGGCTAACCAAAAAGGAAAGCAAAGTTACCGTTTAGATCCCATCAACCCACTCCGGACGGATTTTTGTTGGCTATTTAGGACCCCGGACGAAATGTTTAAAAAAAATAAAGTTGCTGTATTTTTAAAAATAGAACTTGAAATTTACAGGGATGTTTTGTATAGAAATCATTTAAAATAATAAAACAGTTGTGTTGCTTACGATGTGTTGTCCATAACCCATTGTTATACTCTGCAATCTATATGTCTCCTCCAGGATATGTACTTTTTATTAGAGCTTGCAATGGATAATATTCATTATACATACCTCTTATGCAAACCAGATACTTTACGCGTAATAGTAATCATTTCTGTACACCTTTTCACTCAACCAACTATGGAAATCTTCCTCGCTGACATGAATAACGTTCGAATTTATTAATATTAGTTTTACGCACCTCCTTAACGTAGATAAATGAACTTACAAAATAATAAAATGGTACTTGCAATTTTATAGTTAAAATTTATTAAGAATTGAAAGGTCTTATTTCCAGAACAACTTTGCACTGTTTGTTAATTGGAAAAATATAATTGCTATAATTTAATTTTTTAAACGAGTTCACTGACGTCACCGATTAGTAAAAAATAATCTCTGAAAGCTGATAACATTGGTGGATATTGTTTTTTGGTTTACCTGGAAGAGCTCGCTTTCATATACCACAGAATTTGCAACTGTAAACTTCAAAGAAAATAACCTGCCAATGGGGTGTTTCACACTAGAGAAATAACTAGAGCTCATTTTACTTATTTTTGCGCGAAAAAGCTTCTGTATTTATTTCTGTAACAGTGCTGCTATTGTTTGACTTTAAAGGCTATTGGGGTTTATAGACATAAAATAAATTCGAGTAAAATTTGTCATACTGCCAAGTATACTCTATGTAGAAACCCTGTGACGTCAAAACTGCGTTAAGCGAGTTAAAAATAATGACCAAAATCCTTTCCAAAGCATTTGTTCATACTTAATGGACAACCATTGTTTTGAATTGCATTCAAGCAATGGTCATGTACTCTGTTCTGAGTTACTTTAAATCAATTTATTTATGTATTAATTATAGTAACAATAGTATTGAACATATGTGACATGTAGTTACCTTGAAGTTGTTGAATCGTTTATTTAGCTTATAAAAACTAATTACCAAATATACAATTTTGAAGTAAAAAGACAAATATATGCATATGTAACTAATGTTCCACTAGTAGAGTAAGATAAACGACTTAAAACTACATAAAATGAATTAAATCAAACTACTTATAAAAGAAATAACATTTTTACAAGTCAAAAAGAAAACATTTAACACAAGAACAATCATTATAATAATAAATCTAATCATTCCACTAGTAATAGTGAAGTCAATTAAAAATAAATTAAACTCCATTAAGCGAAACTAAATAAACTACACATAACTAGACTAATTTTAAGTCAGAAAAAAAAATTTAACACAGAAACAACAAATATAAAATAAAATCCAAACTAACAATAAATGCCACTCAAGGCATAACACATAAATTACATTTCTCCAAAGTATATGCCTTGAGCTGTTTCTTGAAACAATAAACAGATTGACAATGTTTTATGAAATCTGGTAGCTTATTAAACATATCAAATCCCTTGAAGAAAATAGAGTTTTGACCCATTCTTTTATTTCTAGGCGCAATAAAGAAGTTATTCTGCTGCCTAGTGTTATAGCTATGCACGTCATTATTGTACATACCTTATTGCACAGATAAGGAGGGGCACAACCATCTTAATTTTAAAAATTAGGGTTAACACATTTAAAGTTATGTATTCAGACACTGGTAACCACTGTAAACATTCCTGCATTAATTTAATTGGTGTATATCTGTTACATGTAACTGTTTTGTAATTTTTGTAAAACACTAATTTCATTTTATGAAGTGTTATATACATCTAATGTGCTTTTACCTGTATATATTGTTTTTAGGTGAGCGTAACTACAAGTGTGAGTACTGTGGAAAAACTTTCAGAGCATCGTCATACCTTCAGAATCATAGAAAGATTCATACTGGTGAGAAACCCCATAACTGTTCTATCTGTGCAAAACCATTTAGAGTACGATCGGATATGAAAAGGCATGAAAAAACTCATGGAAAAATGGCAACACCTAGGTAATTGCTTTGGTTATTATAAATTATTCCCAGGCTTTTTTTTTGTTATAAATTAGTTACATGTTTTTTGTTATTCATTTCTTTTTAATGTGCATCTTTTTAATTTGATAGGGGTGCAGCAAAGGCTCAAGTGCAACAGGTGCAAACACCGGAGTTCAAAGTGCATAAAGATGAGGTTGAAGATAATGATGAATCTAACGAATTGCATATTGGTGAGGAGGAAGAGGCGGCAGAACATATTTTGGGATATGAGCAGCAGGAAATTGAGATGATGAGTGGCACAGCCATAACTAAGAGAAATTTGTAAGTAGTTATTACATATAAGACCTCTAGCAGGTTTTATAAGATTTTTGTTTCACATTTCATATGATCAAACATTTTTCTTCGGTTTGCAGATACACAAATGGTCATGAATTATTTTTGGTCACATATCCAAATGAAATGGTACCAAGAAGTGCAGGCAATACAGAGACATGGATCCATACCAGTAATGCTTGAATTTGGTTATTAATTAACCTGATTTTGTAAATAGTTTTTTCCAGATATATATAGTGTATAATTTCATATTTGATCTAACTGAATATTTTTGGTTCGAAATTTGAAAAATATTTTTAACTTAAACTTTATATTGTCCATTAGATTGTCAGTTAATTAAAAAAAAGTGTCTATAATTTTTGACATAAACACACAATAACATGTATAAATTAAATAAGGATAATTTTGTTGTTTTTCTCTCTCCGTTTACCCTGACCATAGAATTACCAGAATAACTGAGCCTTAATGCGAATTAGTAACTTTAGAAATTCATTTTTAACTGATCCTAACAAAAACAGATTCTCAATTTGATATTTTTTTGGATCCTTCTTTTATGAAAGGAGCAAAAGTGTTTTTGCATATTGTCAGTGTGCATAATTCCCGTTTTTAGTGGCACTGCAGGGTAAATGAGCTTTAAAAGTTAAAAAAAAAACATTTAAAACCCTCTTGAAAATTGAACATAAAGGCAACAATTATAATATCAAAAATCATAGCAGCTGTTTTTTATTTCCATCCATTTTATTGCATAAAAGCCGACAACACTGCCGGATACTTTTGAATCGCAGTATTTACAAAACTACAATAAAATAGTAAACCAAACAAAGCATTGATGATTTGAGTAAAACCATTTTTTGTGAGATTTTTGATAATTTTTATGCGAGTTCTTCAGCATTATTGTGCGAAATGTGATAACATTATGACTATTTAACTCCTAAAGTCTCCTTTTCTGATTTTTCCAAATATTTATTCATTTGTAAGTACAGTTAATTACTTCAAGGGTTAATAGGATCTGTAATTGTTACTTAGGCAGCAAAAAATCATACCTGCACTTTTTCCCTAACCTACATAATATTTATAAGTTCCGAGGCAAAACCAATGTTCGAAGATTCAAAGAGCACAGGTATATTGTAGTGTCTTTAAACATATTTGACAAAAAAGTATACATTTCTTACAATAAATTACTTGCGTTGTTCTGCAGTCCTAACAAATAAAATTTATATTATGCTCATGGCCATTGACATATTATACTTCACGGTCAACAGCAAAAAGAAAAAATTCAGTCATTATAACTTTACAGCGTTGCCTTTTGTGGTGTCCGACAATAAGAGATATTTTATTCTTTGTCACACTTATATTTACAGTGCACGTTTATTACTTTAATCGTTGCATGAAAACACACAGCAACAACAAACAGACTATGTGATAGCCCTAGGGTAGGGGATACAAGAGTCCCTTAAAAATACAAACTTATTTCCATAGCGCTTAGCTTTAAAAAAAATGATAAAACATGGTAAATTTATTTTTTTTGCATACAAAAGGAATCTTTTCCTTTATATGCGGTCAATCTAAGGGGGTGAATTAACCCCCTAAAAAATTTGCCAAAATTGTTTTATTTTTTAAATATATATTCAAAATTGTTTTATTTTTTTAATATATATTCTTTTCGACTGAGCAAAATGAGTTTTAGAGGGGTAAAACACATTTTAAAACGAAAATATTGTTTTAATTCACGAATTAATTAATTAATTAAATATGACAACAGGATGAATTTATTTTTTGTGCACATAATACGATGTAAATACATATACGAGGTAATCCATTTCCTAAAATAGATTTTTTTACTTGGTACTTAACCCTACCGGTTCCATAACCACATCTCACCAAAATTCATTTTTTTTTTTTGAGGGACTATAAGGTATACTGGGTGACACGAATACGTATTTGGTTTGGTTTTTTTGCCACATCCTTTTGTTTAAGAATAAAAACGTATGTTTTTTAAATGGGATACCATTTATAAGTTTGCGTATTTTGATGTATTTATTACATTCATCTTAGCATATCACGAGTCTCTAGGTACTGTTTGGACTTAAATTGATATATTATGGTTTTATTTTCCGATTTTTTTTTAATACTGCACAATATTGTGTGGTATCAAATTACTCAGAAAAAATTATTTCTTATGGGCTATTCTCTTCCCATTAAAAAACTTCAACTATCTCTTGTGGCATCCAATATAATACCTTTCACTATATATAAAACAAAAACGAAATTATTAAAAAAAGAAAAAGCTTTATACCTTGTAACAGTGTTAATTATGTTATTAAACAAATATTTGATTTAAATATTTCAATAATCCTAGACCTTTATAAAAATAATTGCATGAGTTTGTTCACAATAATTAACTTTTTATAAAAAAAATTTTTTTTACATACTTCAGTATGGTTCTGAATTAAATTTTATTATATTTTGTTAAAATTCCCATAGTAGTATAGAAAGGTCTTTTCATGTGCTTTTTATGTCAAAATTATAAAAAGTTTATTTTCTCATTAAAAAATGTATAAGCTTGATTTACTGACCAAAAATATATCAGGTACTTTATAAAGATAATAAAGATAAAAATAAGTACATATACAATTTTTTAATTTTTTATTTATACTTTAAACAATTAACTTAAAAAAAGTAGCAGATACAGGCTTACAGCTTGAGCTTAGTTCTACGCCAGTGACGCCTCTTGGCATTGTATCTGAAAAAAAAAAACAAAATGTAAACACATATCTTGACTGCCACATCATTTGTTGAGTTTAAAAAGAATAAGACCACAGCGGTATCCTGGGAAACCCAGGAGGGCACCCTACCTGATTGGAGAGAGTTATTAATTTTTACAGACTGGTAATGACTAACTAGGAAACTCTACAGCCATTTTATTGCATTATCACTATGGAATGCAGTTCAGCCAACAACAGAGATTGATTTACGTGATCGAAGGCTTTAGAGAAATGAGTATATATGCTGCCTAGCTAAAAACCACTCTTAAGAGATGGTTAGATACTGCTGGGATACCATAAGGTTTGTAGCAGATCTATCAGGGCAAAAACCATGCTGCGCGTCTGCACTTATATCCCTATATAAAGCAGATAAATGCATTGTTACCAATTATAAAGAATTTTGGGTATTAAAGATTATTTGCTAATTCCTCTGTAGTTTTGAATGTCATTTCTGTCACCAGGCTTGTATATAGGAAAAATACAACTGTGCTTCCAAATCTTGGGAAAAATACACTTACCTAGTGAAATATTAATCAACTTGCAAAGAGAATATGACAGGGAGCAAATAGAGTTCTTTAGGATGAAGGGGGAACCCCATTTAAGCCAAATGAAAAAAATGAGTTCAAATTAGTCAGTTCAACAAAGACGTATGAGACTTTCACAGAAAATTAATTTATCTGAATTGATTCTGTGACATCTGTGTACCATTATTGAAATTGGAGTAAACCGAGGCAGAGAACTTAGCAAACAGTTGAACTGTCTCTTGTCTTCAAGTGTTCGTATTTTCTCCAAAATATATATTTGTTGGGAGGGCAGTGGTTCACCAAATATTTTCAGGTGCTTCCAAAACTGTTGGGGATGTTCTCGAAGCTCATTCTCTATCTTATGAATATCATTATCATAACACTGATTATAAACTTATTGTCACCTTGTTTGGAGGTCAGAAAAGATATTGTAGTATTATGCATTGCCATTATGCTTGTAACGAGGATGAATTTGGTTTTTCTCAATAGTTAGTTGTAGTAACAAAAAATACCCACTTGGAAAGTTAGCTTTCCTGAATGTTTTCACATCTATAAACAACAAATGCATGGAATATACAATTTTTCAAAACTCTCTCACATCTGTGTAACCCATAACAGAATCCCAATCCAGAGAGGCAAAGAACTTGCCCATAGCAAACAAGTCACAGTTATGAAAATCGTAGTATTACACATTATATTCTAAGTTTTTATCACTAAACACAGGTATATTTATATTATTTAAAAATATCATTTTACAGTTTATCACTAGCAAGAGAGATTTTAATATCTAGATTCTAGAGCTTCGGAAGTAAGTTTAGAAAGACACTGTGGTTATTAGAGATTTGGTCTATTTAGCTTAGATTCGAATATAAAAAAGAACTGTAAATAAAATTATCAGGTGAAATGGGGAGGCAATCAACCAACAGCCCAGAGTCTGACCACTCTAATACAGTTACTTCACAGATATGGGTGTCACAGGCACTAATTTGGAACTCTCAATTAATACAAAAAGATGTTCTATTCTGTGATTGTGTACTTTTATGAAGTATCTGGGATTTTAAAAATTCTCTTGACTCTTCTTAAAATATCCCAGCTTATTGCTTATGACTAGTGGCTGTTGCGTCTGTAAATATTAAAATCTCAACAATTAAATTCATTATTATTGACATTTTTATAATTACATGGTAACTATACAAATGTATAGAATAACTCATATGAGCAAGCTTTGCCTTAATGCCGCCCACATTTTTGAGAACGACAGTGTTTATTATTTTAATTATGTGGTTTTTTACCAATATTTTTTTGTCTGACCTGCATATAAATACTTTGTATTTCTGAAGACTATGTTTCTTCTAGAATTTAGGCTAGTAGTCTCTCTGATTTGCTAATTAAAATTGGGTTCATAATTTCGTCATAGCACAAGTCAAGAATCTGACAAGATTCACTACACACTTCTACCAAGAATCAAAACCTCAGAACACCATTTTGTTTTTAAAGTAATCTAAAATAAGAAAAAAATTGTTTTTTTTTACATTTGTTTGATCATTGTCAATGAATGTCACATCTCATCTTGGGTATGCCCTGTTTTATACATTCTACTAACTGTTTTGTAAAACAAACACGATATATACCCTCTTATAAATATATGAGGGCACAAGTCTTTTAACACATGATAATAATAATAGAAACAAAAAGATTCGTAATGCAATTTTAAATGTGTGGTAAAACTAGAAAATGACTGAACTAAACTGATACATTTCTACTAATATTCTGGAAAATACCAAAGACCTTCTAACTAGGTCATGTGATGAAGAATATGACCTCAACCTGTAGAATATACAAATAGCTAAAAGTTAAAAGTATTTTTCTTCATTAAAAGAAGGAAACAAAGTTCTTTTCACACTGCATTGGAAGGTGATATCTATTAAACCTAATATTCACCTACCAATATTCAATAAAACAACAAAGAAAAGAATTCAAATATATACAATTAAGACAGTTTGGGCTGATACAGATACTTGGTATCTGAATATTTGCCAATACACATACATTTCATGGGATCGCCAACACTTTAAAATGCACTTAAAATTAAAATGTGTCTGACATACAGATACTTTAATTATAACTTTTAAGTTTAACCACTTCTTAATTGCCGTCTGCTTATTTGAAAGTTGGTCACCAGTAGGAGACTTAAACAATAACAAATAAGCCTAAACAGAAAAATGGTTAATAATCAAGGTCCCAAAATCTAGCAAATTTGCGATACCGTGCAAAGTTTATAAATAACTTTATTAGTACATACCTGTGATTAATGATAGTGAAAATATTGTATAGCAAGAGTTCTAACAATAATCAGAAGTGATTGAAACTTACCTGATTGTGTTTCCTGTCCTCATTCTCACCCATTGTGGAATAGGCCTGTTTTGCTTCAGCTTCTTAGCCAATTTTCGCTTTATAATAAACGTCTTGTGGGCAGACTAGAAGTAAAATATAAATACGTTAAAAATTAGGCATCTTTTACAATGTTCTGATCTAGTAAAATATCAATAAAATATCAAGATTAAAGAAAAAAAATTGGAAATAAAACTTGCCATAGTTGTTTCTTTTCGCCTCCAAAACAAAAAGAAACATCAAGCGTCAAGTCAAAAGTGTCAAGTGAAGTGGAATAAGTGACAATTGACAACTGATCGCTTCATTCGCTTCTCTCTGGCTCTCACTTTTCTTTGTAATTTAGTTGTAATAGCCATTTGTATTCCAACATTCAGTCAGCTTGAATTCTTATAAAATAAAAATATTTAATTCAAATATGAAATTTAATTTTTTTTAAATTAAAGCTCTCTACCCACACACGGGTTATATTTTGTAAAATAAATTATTTAAAGCGCTGCCTTACTGCTGCCAGAAAACCAGCTCAGTTGCCACCTGTATCAAAGAATATTCCATATTTGAGGTGAAAATGTTCCATATTTATTTAAAAAATCCCATCAAAAGAACGTTTTTTAAAAATAAATATGGAATTTTTCTTGTTGTTTTTTTAATTATAAATTGTACTACTACTATCCTCTAAAATATCTAAGTATTAATTTTTTTATACATTAGCCCAAAGGTAAATCGGGAAATAACTGATCAAAAAAGAATTAATAAGATGGCAACGTTGCGTTGTGTCATTTATTTTGTAAGTCTTACTACCCGAGTACTCAGAACTTCCTATTAAATTGGACGATTTTGTACAATTATTCTGTTTAGAGAGGATTATCAGGAGTTTTGTCGGTTTAATCATTATATTTATTATTTTCATTAGTTTTGGCATTTTAGTTTTAATTTGCTGGGTTGGTAATTGTTATATTATCAGTTGACTTTGTATCTACCGAAGTATTTAACGCTTTCAAGGTTGAAATAGAAACTTTAGAAATAACATCAATAAAAATTCAATTTGTGGAGAGGAGAAAAGAAAATGAAAAACTATGGATATAAGATTGTGAATTTTGATACGGAACGGAATATCCCTAAAACTAGTGATTTTGGGGTCGTGATCAGCAACCTAAAATCTACCAGTGTACCAGAATTATTAAGATCGGTTTGGGTACACTTAATTCCATATTTAATTTTTGTAAATTGACGATATTATAAGGCATCAAATGGGAATGAGTATGAATAATAAGGTAATTTTGTAATACGTTGTATCATTGCCGATTTTGACAATTTTTGATACAGATTGTGTTTCATCATGGAAGTGTTAAAAGAGCTCTGCCGACTTACACTCTACTATTAATTTCCAATAATTGTAATAAATTATTCTAGTTTTTTTATAAATATTTTGTTACATAGGTCAGTCGGTGGGCAGTTGAACGGGTAAATACTTACCATCGGCGATTTTTGTGTTTATTGGTAAACTTATAGATTTTCAGACGCTGATGACGAATTCGAAGTCAAATTTTTTTGGCGACCTTTCTTTTTCGAAATATACTCCGTCAAATTTCACAATCTTAGACACACAGTTTTTTTACCTTCTTTTCTGTTTCTTTCAGTAATTTTTATGCAAAAACGATTGAATACAAAAGTAAAATATCAAAATTGGACATATTATCCAATTTAGAATTTTATATTACTCAAAAATTACATCAATAAAATTGTATCTGTTAAGTGCTGGTTTTAATAGGCAATTTTTCTTGATTTTCTGTTTTATATTGGCCACTATTGTTATTGTCATAAGTGGATCAGTATTTTGTTAGCAGATGATCAGTATGGGGCTTTGAATAAATAAATGTACAGGAAAGAGCCTAGCCATGGCCTGGACGAGACCGGGAAGGTCCCGGGAAGAATCAAAACGATGGCCCGTCAAAATGACAACACTTTGTTTCCGGTTTTCAGTGGCGTATCCATTTTGATTTTTACTTTGAAATTTAGAATATAATTTGAAAACATACTTTTAAAAGAGAATTGTAATTAAGGTATGAACTAAATTAAACAAGCCAATTATTTTGATAATTGATGAAACATTAAAATTCATATCTTTAATAGCTCACTCTACATATTAAATTTTACTTTTTACATAATAAACCTTTCGTACAAATTCTCTTATATTTATTCAGGGGTTTAAGTTCAACGTTTGTTGTTATTGATCGTATAAAATTAACACTGGGTTTGAAAGAGTCATTTACCAAAGTTATAAAGAAATGTGGCAATTTTGCCGCCTGGGTAAAATAAATTAGCATAGCGAGAATGCATTCTGGATGACGAATTGTCGTGACACGTGCCCATTAATTACATTAATTTGATCTAAAGCTTGCTACTAAGAAATACTTGCAACTAAGAATTTAACGGTGAAAGCATAGGAGAACCTACTTGGAAAAACTTGCAAATCATTTCAAAGTTATATTATGATTTCATACGCTGTAAAATACATGAATTTTTTTTGTTTGTTTCGGTTCGAATATCCATTTGTATTTCTGCTTTCTTTTTATTACTTTACTTGAATTTAATAAAATAATTTAAGACACAATAGGCCATAAATAATCAAATATAAATAATTTTATTAATACAGTCTAAATTACGTTTTAAATAAAAACAAGCACAAGTATTATATTTCACTTAAATTTACTCAAATTTAATACGTAACAAAACGTTAGATAAATACGAAATATCAACAACAAAGACATATTAAGTTAGAAGAGAATTCAGTATTTTTATTTAGTACTTCTTAGTTTGCATAAACTCTTATTAAACCAAATTACAATATTCAGTTATGATTCTTATTTCGAAGATGTCAGTGTGCATTTTTTTGTAGAAAAAGCGATTATATATATATATATATATATATATATATATATATATATATATATACAAAAGTGGAAAATTCTTGGGTTTAGGTTCGAATTAAATACCAAATTTTAATTTTTCATTTATTTGACGTTTCGCCCTGTATTTTAGGGCATCTTCAGAAAAATTTGTATATAAAACACTATTACCACGTTAAAACATATTTATATGCAACACTATAGAAGTACATACCTTGAAGTAAGCAGATATTTATTGACAGATTTGCCAGAACTTGTATTAGAGCAGTAATGAAATATTTATCACTTGTAAAAGAACCCGAACGCTTTTTTGTTGTTTTATGTTCAATACCGTTTAAGTGTAGAGAGTTAATATAAAATTGAAATTACGGTGTCGCATTAATAAATTTATATACATATGGCTTAAATTATTTATGTCGGTTCTGTCATTCATGGAGTTTTTTTTCTCTAATAATTTCTCATTCTCAATCATTTCTTTGATGGCTAATTTATTGTAATTAGAGTCTTTAGCTAGTATTTTAGTGTTTTCATAGTTGATGTTGTGTTTTTCGGTTTGTATGTGTTTGTTTAATGCTGTTGTGGCATTCTTTGTGTATTTATGTCCTTTTATTCTATTTTCCAGAAGCTGACTTGTCATTCCGATGTATTTTTTTGGACAATTGGTGCATGGTATTGAATACACTATGTTAGATTGTTTTTTTAAGGGAACTTTGCTTTTTAGTTTTGTAAAAATTTTATTGATTAAGTTGTGTGATTTATCACAAGTAACAATGTTATGTTTTTTAAGAATGTATTTGATTTTTTCTGAAAGTCCCTCTGTATAGGGGAGAGCAACATATTTTGTATCTTCTTCTGGAGTGCGGTTATTCTTATAACAAGACGTGTTGTATAACTTGTGTGTGCGTTGTTTAATTATTCTATTAATGTGTTGCTCTGGGAAATGATTTTTTAGTAATACCTTTTTTACTTTTTTTAGAGTCTCTTTTCTGTATTTTGGTGATGTTAACTGTAAGGCTCGATCAGCTAAACCGGTTATTACACTTAATTTTTGATTTTTTGAATGATTTGAATTATAATTCAGATATCTCTCAGACCAAGTATCTTTTGTGTACCATTTTGTTGTTGTTCTTTATGAAGTTCACATCTAAAAAGTTTATTTGATTATGTTGCTCTACCTCATACGTGAATTGTAGTTTGTGGTGAAAGCTGTTGAATTCATGTACAGTTTCATTTAGTTTATTATTTGGAATTGCTATTAAACTCGTCAACATATCTTTTAAAGAATATAGGTTGAAAATTTAATTTAGCTAAAACTTTTTCTTCCAAGTACTCTATTACTAACTGTGCCATTGTTGAAGAAATTGGAGAACCCATTGCGCAGCCATCAATTTGTTGGTAGAATTTTTCTTTATATTGAAAATAATTTGTTAATAATGTGATTTTAATAATTTCTATAAACTCTTCCAATGATAATTGTGTATGATCTTTTAACAGGTTCCATTTTTCGTTAATAATAATAGGTATAAGTTCATTAGGTATGTTTGTATACAAAGAAGTCACATCCAGAGATATTAGGATGTGATTATCTGGTATGACTACTGAATCTATAAAATGTTTGAAAGTAAGAGTCTTTAATGTAGAAGTCGTTTAGACCGGTAATATTGGAAATGCAATTTGACAGATATTTTGACAAATAATAAAACGGAGATTTAATACTTGAAACGGTAGGTCTTATTGGAAGATTTGGTTTATGCAATTTTGGCAAACCGTAAATTTTTGGTGCTACGGCATTATGAATAGTTAATTTTTTTGCTTCAATTTCTGTGAACATTTTTTTATTTAGTAAACGTTTTATGGTTTGGTTGTTTTTATTTTGGTGGGATCATTTTTAAGTTCTTTGTATATATTTTGATCATTTAAAAGTCCTTCCATTTTGGTTTCGTATTCTATTGTGTTCATTATGACGATTTTGTTGCTTTTATCTGATTTTAAAATTGTAATTTGGGGATTGTGTTTTATAAAGTGTTGTGTTTTGTTAATTTGCTTATTAATAAACATAAAACAGAAAATCTATAGAAATACTCCCTATTATAAATAGCAATTGACGGATACCCTTTTGTTCATGTGATTTTTGGATAATAGGTCTCAATAACCGGCGCCACCGAAAAAACGTTACTTTGTATCCGTTATCAGCATCTGAAAATCTACCGGTGTACCAAAAATCATCAAAATCGGCGGTGGTAAGTGTAAATAAATATTTACCAGTTCATCAAAACCGGTTTTGGTACGCCGTATTAGTTCATAATAGAGAAAATAAAAAGTGAAACGCTGAAAAATAGAAAAGACTTCGGATTCGTAATCAGTGATTTTAAATCTTTCAGTGTACCAAAAATTGTCAAAATTAACGGTAATACCATTTAAAAATTACCTATTTTTGGTAACGCTCGGATGAGAGGGGAACATTTGAGATAACATTTTTGAATAGAATAAACAAGATGACTGGACTGGCAGACAAGGTTTTTTTAATTTCATGAAGAAGATTTCATAGATAAATTCATTCGAAAAAAAATTTGACTTTTGACACTTGCATTGCTGACTAGCCTGACATAAAGCTTTCTAAATTTTTTCATGTTTTGGCGGAATGCCGTTAAACCAAAATATTTTTAAATTACATAACTTTGTTTTTATATCATTCAGTTAAGTTAAGAAAACTGCAAGTTTTTATAAAACACAATTTCGAACCGAAGAAATATTTTTCTGGAAATTCAACGTTATTAACCGTTGTTCTAACCTCAGAAGGTGAACAGCCCTAGGGAACCGGTTTTTGAAAACTTTACCGTATTTTAAAAGAACATTTCCATGGCCGGTAAAAGAAGTGCAACAAGCGATTTAAATCATGACAACTGGAATCAGAAAGAAGAACCAGAGGAGAGAGGTACATTCCAAAAAGCTTCAGAAGATGCCTTGAAGGGCAGAGTTATTAAGACTGCTAGGAGAAGAAATCCTATCCGAGTAAGTTTAATTGAGGATACAAAGCAAAATTTTCCACGATTTCTTATTTTAAAAGGTCGCTTATATTGTTGTCCCTTAAGTCGGATTTATAGTTTTTGTAACATAAGAAATAAGCGATAAGAAGAAGACTTGAGATTATGAACATGGGTAATATTTTATTCGTATTGAATGCTAGTGAATTAATAATAATATATCTTGGTCATAAATACTCATTTTAAAGAATTAAAAAACATATACCACAAAATCGTAAACAAATAAATAACCAAGTCAAGTCAAACATCAAAAAAGTTAGGTTCAAATTATCCGAAATTTGCCAATTCCTAAAGTCGTAACATAAGAAGTGGAATTGAACCATTTCTTATGTCTTACGATTTAACTCTCAGTAGTAGCAATGCTACAAATCATTTAAGGAAACACCCATAGAAAGTTATAGGATGAAATTACTAGCTTGAAAGATTCTAAAATAACCCAGCATTTGTAACAGGTATTCTTACTAATAACTACTCCCTGAATTTCTCATCACTCAGAGAAACCATTTCAAGAGTGAACTGTCTGATCATCACCAGTTGCTAGTTTATTTGCAAAATATAAGTTTTATGTATTCCAAAACTGTAAATTGGTCTGGCTGTGGCTATGATTATTATCATGGATGTGTTTAATTGTATAAATAATTTAAATTGTTGAGTGCCACATGGTGTCCCAGTTAATTTTTTTAAAAACTTGTTTTTTTCTGACAAATGGAAAATTAGTTTTATAACTCCTAGACGTTTTTAAAGGTGGTTGGGCAAATATTGCAAACTATCTTTTAGTAAATAAAGTAACAGTTATTCCTAACATTTTTTATTGTATTGCTGCAAAAAAGTTACTCCCCTGCTTTAAGAACATTCTTTCAACTGCACAGCATGGCTTTGCATGTGAGAAATCAACAGTCACCTACCTCTTATCAAATTAACATACTTTGATAAGTACAATCGAATGATGATGTCAGGTTCACTGTGTCAGCATTGATTTCAACAAACCCTTTAATAAATTTAATTTCTAGGCATTTGCTCACAAAAAAACTTGAGGCATTGAACATATAAACAAAATAGATATGCCACTACAGTTGAGTATGTCAGGCTTAGAAAAACAAAGATTAAGTTTAGGTTTATGTTTACTCTCTAAGTTAGGAAAAAGTTTAATTGTTTAGTACTATTAATTTATGTACATCTGTATCCTGTAAATAAATATTTTTTGTTTATTTGTTTTAAGCAAAGTCCCTGGGCAACATCACCTATTTTAGTAAAATACACCTAGAGTAAGCGCAATGTTCCCTAGGAGGATTGACCAGAGGTTCAGTTAGGCTTAGGGTTCTAGTAGTTCTCATTCTCCCACCACATAATACAGGTTTTGCAATATTTTTACTCTTTTTTGCAGAGTGAAGATGGTGAAAAAAAGAGTGCATTTGTGGGTTTTACAGGGTTTTCCAGCAAACCAGCTAGCACAGACTTTTCATTTCTTAAAGATGTATCAAAGTCTGACAGCACACCAAAGATAAATGGGATTGATAAACAGGATACAATTAAAAATAACCCAAGTGCAAATATCTTTAATAGTACATCAAAGAATACCTCAAGTATATTTGGTGCTACAGCTCTAACACCTATAACTACTAGTAGCACAAATATATTTGATTCTAGCACTAGCACAAGAAATACAATAGTTCCTAGTTCCTCATCACAGAAGTCTGAAAGATATTGTTCAAGATTGAAAGGTTTGAATGAGAGTGTGTCCAGATGGATTGCCAAGAAAGTTGAAGAGAATCCATTAATAAGTTTGCAACCGATATTTGAAGATTATAAAAAATTCCTTGATGAAATTGAAAAAGAAGAATCAGATACTACTGACAAGTTGACTAATGATGAAACTTCAAAGCCGATTCCAACTTTTAATTTCAATCCTTCAGGAGATAAAAATACAAAAGCTGTGCCAGGTAAAAACATATTAATTACCATTTTATAAACATATAAGTGCCTATACTACATGTAGGGGTCTTGTGTCTTAATCAACCCACACATTTGTAGTTGTTTTTTATTTTTATTTTAAACAATAGCCTATAGTGTATAGAGTAAATTAAAAGTGAAAATTTCATACTTTTTATAGAAAAAAAAATTTTAATAAGTTTACAAATTTCACTACTTTCAGTGCAAAAACTCTTTATTATGATGATTTTGACAAAATGAGGAAACAGTTATGTGCAGTATTGCCAGACTCACCATATCTGAACTTTATAAAAGTTTATTCAAAACAATTTACACATCTGAAATCAATATAGTACACATACTCCTGCGCATCCTTAAATACAGATATATTAATTAGCTTTGACTCCCACTATACAACTACAGTCAAAAAAATCTTAAAATATATAGTGTAAAAGCTACCTATATGTTGAAACAAGCCTTACATAAATAATCAAAATAATGTCGACCTCATTTGATTTTAATTTTTATACTACCTTTTTAAAGATAATTGAATAAAAATTCAAATACGTATTACTTTATGTAATACCTATAAAACAGTATTATTGATATTTTGAACTATCTACAGTGTGGTATTTTTTAGTGTACTGAATTTTTTTATGTGACGAAGCTAACCCAACTTTATTATTAATTAGGTTGGTTTTAACATTTTTAAAAACGGACCTGGATTTTTTATTTCGTTTAATGTATATCAGACTGCAAATCTAGGATTTTCCCATAATAGTCAATGTGTTACAGAGAAACGAAAAACTATAATTTCATAGAATTAATCATAGAAAAACCAATTGTTTGAAATGCATGCACATGATACATTATTGGTTTGAGAGAGTTAGAGAAGTTAAAGTGAAAAAAAACATCCAGGTCTGTATTAAAAAAAAAATAAGTTGATGATGGACTCCACAATACGAAAAGTTGAATTGAAAGTCTTAATGCACCATCACATAAACTATAGAGAATAAAAAAAGCCAAAAATTATTTATAAAACTATTTCTTATCTCTTGAAATATGAAAGTTTGACTTTTTTCGAAAATAATGAAAATTAAATAGTTCAACTCTTTAAATTATACCTAGATTATACAGGATGTCGAAATAACACAACTGCCACTTTTCAAGGGCCATTAACTCGAGAACAAATCAATTTTAACAAAACATGCTTAACATATTCATTAGCTTCGAAATATCGAAAAAAACACAGAGTAAGTTTAGCTTACATGTTAAGTAAATATATTAAAAACAGTCTTAAGGTGTCTAAAAGTGGTTAATGATTTTAAAAACTTTGAGTTTTGATTAAATTGTCAGGCAGTGTGGCTGCAGTAATGAGGCAGTGACCGTAAAAACTGCAATTTTTTCAGTAAACTGGAAAAAAGGGCAGTAAAGCGGCAGTGTAGAATAGAATAGAATAGAAGGAATAGAATAGAATATATTACTGTATAAACACAAAGTTCATTACAATTGTCAAAATTAAACAGTACAAAATGTCAAAATGAAATAGTATCAATTATACAAGGTCTTGATCTACTACATTACAGTTTAAAAATTGAGCGAAGCTGTAAAATCTCTTATTTAATAGATACATTCTGACTACTGGCTTAAATTTTTTTATAGGCATGTTTTTAATTCTCTCGGGTAGTTTATTGAAAAAGGCTGGGGCATAATGCAATGTAGCATTCCACGAAGTTCGCAGTTTAAGAAATTCAATATGTAGATTACCACGATTACGTGTGTTATAATGGTGCACTTGCTTCCTTGTCCCAAATTACTCTGTGTTTAAAAAAGCATATATAAGTGAGTCATAAATATAGACTTGGGAGAGTTAGGATGTTGTGATGCTGAAATAGTGGCTTTGCATTATCCCTGTAGGCAGCCCCTGACAAAACTCTACCGCCCTCTGCTGCAAACCAGAGACCCGCAATGCGTGTGCAGAATGACCCCACACAAGCAAGCCATATGTGCAAATAGAGTGTATCAGAGCATGATAGGTGTTAAGGCAGACTCTGTCATCAGCTATTTTTTTTTAATTTCTTAGTACAAATATACTTGAGAGGCATAGAGAGTAACACTACCCTGTGGTGGCAATGCAGATATAATGTCATTTACATAAATAAGAAAAAGTAGGGGTCCTAGCACAGATCTATGTAGTCACACAACCTGCTCAACTGTGGACTTGCCCTTTCTAAAGCCAAATTGCTGTTCAATTATTAAATTATTGCACTCAAAGTACTCATAAAGTTGATTTTTGAGTAATATCTCCAACACTTTGGATATTACAGGTATTAGAGAGATGGGCCTATAATTGTCAAGGGAAGTCTGGTCACCTTTTTTATATACTGGGGTAGTTTTACTTATTGTGAAGTCTTAGTTAGTTAGCAGTTAGATTCCTGACAGAGATCATTGACAAAAATAAGCTGTGTTCTCGACATATTAAGCTCAGGTCCAAACCAATCGATTTTAGGAGTTGCACAGCCTCCAACTCTAAATGCAGCATTGTGCAAGCCAATTAACTTGTCTAAAAATATGTCACACGTTTCATTCACACCAATATTATAATCTAAAAAACACCAGTCCTCAATTTCAAGACAGTTATACATATTAAAAATACCCTGTTGTGTTATTGGGTGAAACATTACTTCACTAGGTTTTGTTATGTATTTACTTATGACTAAGGGATGTATATCTAAGTTAAAATGTATAGCACGGTGATCGGACAATACAGGATCAGACATTCAATCTAAAATTCGCAATTTTAGTATTAAAATATTTAATCATTTGCCTCAAAACATTAAAGATTCTGATTCATATGTAAGGTTTAAAAAATCTGTTTCAGTATATCTTAAAAGTAAAGCTTATTATAGTGTGTTTGAATTGAATATCTTTACAATCGCATTTAGGTTTGCCCATGATATGCCGTTTTTTAGCGGGTACTGCTTTTATTCTTTATTTTAACTATTAACATATTTATTTTTGTTCTCCTGTTTGCTTCTTCATGTTATATATATAGTATAGTGTAACTGCTCTTTGATTTTATTGAACATTTTTTCTGACTGTCATTATATTAAGTATGTATAGCTTTGTTAACAAATACTTTGTATTTAAACAATAAAGCATGTTTGATTTTGACTAAAAATTTTTGGCACTAGGTATGTGACAAATCAGAAGTTAATATTTTTACAACTTTGTGCTATGATTATATGTTTATTTATTTTACATTGTGTTTCATATGAGTGGTTGACATAATTTTTTAAATCAGCACTCCGGAATACAAATGAACAGATTTCCAATATATATAATGAGCTGACATTGAGTATTTCATTGGTAAAAAGAAGTTGTATCGGATAACGTCTATTTTGTTTATTAATTACCTTCAGAATATTGTTCTGCAGAACACATAGAGGCCTAATCAGGTTATTATACATACCATCCCACACAACAATGCCATAGCATTTTAGTGATTCTAACATGGACTTGTACACTGTAAGCAATAGATCCTTACTTGATATGTTTCTTAAAATATAAAATTTGTATATTAGCTTTCTTGTGCTCGCAGTTAGTTAATGAACTTGTTAGTCCCACTTTAACTGATTGTTGGGCATGACCCCTAAATATTTTGTAGATTTGACTTCTGTGATATTTTGACTCAAATTATCAATTTGAATGGATTCAAAGTGTGGACGAATGCTATGTAGTTAGTCTTTCCCTAAGTTTAGACTCAATTTAAAGGTGACAAGCCAACCCTTTTTCAAAACAACCCCCTCCACAACCCAGTCCCTGCCTTGTTGCCAAGTTTTACCAGAAAAAACCACTGCAGCATCATCTGCATAAGATATCATGGAACCTCTCTGTAATTTTAGTTGTGTTAAGGAATTAATATTAACAATAAACAGAATCGGAAGGATTTATTAAATGTGTTATCTTGTTTGAGCCCTCGACTATTTATACCAACATTCAACTTTACTGGATAATGGTCAGTTATGTCTGACTCTAATATACATGAATCATAATTTAACAGGCCTGTGCTTCCTTTATTTCTAACAAAAATATGATCCAAACACGTTCTTGATTCTGAAGTAATTCTGGTTGGGTCATTGATGCATGACAGAAGGCCAAAGTGATTCAAAAGAGATAGATAAGAGTTTGTACTATCATCCCCTTATATAATATTGATATTGATATCTCCTAGGAAAATATCGAGGTGAGTCCCTACCTTCTATTAGATAATTCTCCAAGTTCTCAAGAAAGTGCATTTTATTTGTGTTGGGTGGCCTGTACAGACACGTTATATTGCATTTTATATTATTTTTTTGAAAATAGATACTGCTCAGGGTAACATTAGATGTTTCACTTCAAAAATTAGATCTTGACTTTATAAAAATTACGACTGCATCATTTCTGTTATGTTTAGCGTTATTATAGAACATGTTAAAGCCGTCATATTAATTAGAAATAATACTTTATTTACTTTTTTTTGGTTAATGTCATATAATTCAATGTTACATCATCTTACTTGGCTTGGTTATAGACAGTACATCAGAAAAGACATCTGAGAAAGAATCAGCAACAACTGTCAGTTCCAGTGGACCTACATTTAGTTTTGGATCAGCCAATAATTCAGTCGGATCTAAATCATTTCCTTTGTTAAGTAAGTCTTTTGTTTCAGCAGTATAAAATTTGAAACTGATTTGTATAAATTTGCTTGTTATTGGGAAAGCCAAAGTGTTTAAAAGAGTATAAGAAATAAATAAATATAGTCATGAAAAGTGTCCCCCCTGCTCTTTATCCATTAAACTATTCAAGACAGAAAAAAATTACAGGCAAAAGTTTTTTAGATGATATAGATCCAGATATAATTTATTATATAAAAAATCTTAAGTATGAATCACGTGACGTTTTTTAAAAATATGTATTAAATAACATTTTTGACTTTTTATAAAAATTCTAATATTGGATTATATAGCATATAGACTGCCTCTTGTCTCTTAATCTGTTTCAAATAGAAATAAAAGTTATGTACAAAAATTATTGGCTGATAATGATCTATAATTTTGCAGATATTCCATATTATACTGGGTGCCTTCAGAATCGTAGGCATGGATGAAATTTAGTTTTTTTAAATGGTACCCTCTATCTGTTATACAAATATTTTGGAATTCTGCAGTCAGCCCAACAAGTTAAAAGCATGTTAATTTTTTTTGGGTATATTGTACAATGCTGTTAAGCATAATTTTTTTGCATTTATTTTCTAGTGAATAACAAAATGGAACAGTTTATTCAGATAATTCTGCATTTACATTTGATCATTGAATATTTTTATCAATATTCAAACATATGTGATCTGTAAGAGAAAAGGCTAGCTGATATTCGGTGTTGTTTTTGCTACATGCATTTCCAGATTAAAGGATTTTAAAAGATAATAATACTAGTTTATAAATAAATTCTAAAAAAGTTAATTTTATATCGCCTGTCAAGAACAAGGAAGATATTCCCTAATGCTAATTGTGTAAACGCGGAAATTTAGACCAAAATATAGTTAGGTCAAAACAGTGGCTTCTCCAGTTTTAGCCAATGCTCACTTAGTACTACAATGCTAGGGAAACAAATTGCTTTAATAATTGGAATAATAATAGCTCATCAATTTAAGCCATATCTTATTGGACTTTTAAAAGAACCAGGGACAGATCATCAATTCAGAAAGCTGGCACAAAAAATACCATTCAAAATATCCAAGAGCAAGGTATTTGCAGGATATTAATGAATCAAAATTAACATGGTCCTGTTAGAGATTGGGATATCCCAGCCACTTCTGTCAATAATTTTTCCCCATTTTAAAAGGTTTGAAAAACGAGAAAGAGGTTTTGTTACTAGGCATTTGTTAATGTCTTTTAATTCCAAAATAGTTGAATACAGACATTGGTTATGCTAGATGATATATTATAAGATATGTTTATATAATTCACTTTTTAAACAGATTCTGTTTAAAAAGTGCACTTGATCCATGACTATGCATAGTCGATTTTTGAACCACTTTGTATAATAGTGGAAAGCTGCGAAAGACAACAGCTGTAACTTTTTTTCCAAAAAGAAAATATATTCCTGACTATCCGTGTATAAATGTCATTATTTTGAAAATAATTTAATTCAGGTATTGGCTATGCTGCATCATGTATTCTTAGAATTGTTTGTAGTATTAAAAAATGTAATAAATCATATGGGGTCCTGTTTAAAATCATTTAAGATTTTTGAGCTGCCCTGTATAATGTGTTATATTAGAAAAATGTGTGTGTGAAAAATTATCAACTCAACAAACTTTTGTCCACAACTTTTTTGAAAAATTAAATTGATATTTTTTAACTGATAGTTTTATACAGTCTACTTGCTCCGACGTTGTAAACGTGCCATATTGATGTAGATATTTTTATTTAGATAGTACATCAGAAAAGTCAACTGACAAAAAAGTAGATACCCCGATAGCATCATTCAAATTTGGTGTTCCATCTACTACAATAAGTTCTAGTGGGCCTACTTTCAGCTTTGGATCAGCAAATAATTCTGGAATGAAATCATTTTCCTCAACAAGTAAGTACTTCTTCGATTAAATATATCAAACATTTTTGTAACAAGTCAGTGAGTGTAACAAAGTCTATCAGAGTTTTTTGATATTATGGACAGACGTATTTGTGAATGCTATGACAAATTGATATGAAATAAGAATATATATATATATATATATATATATATATATATATATATATATATATATATAGTTTTAAAGAAAAGAAACTACTGGAAAACTTGTTTTTAGAGATTTATGACCTGTTATTAATTGGTTTGTAAAATTTAAGTTTTTCTAGATGCAGGATGGTTTTTAACTTAAACAAATTAATGTTAAAATATATAAAACTTATTAATTTTATAAAAAAAGCTGGAATGGTTATTTTAATGGTAATGCCACGACTGCACTGCTGAACTGTATGAAAAAAGTAATGGTATATATATATATATATATATATATATATATATATATATATATATATAGATACACATATATGTATAAATATATATATATATATATACACACATATATATATATATATATATATATATATATATATATATATATATATAGATACACATATATGTATAATATATATATATATATATATATATATATATATATATATATATATATATATATACATATATATATATATATATATATATATATATATATATATATATATATATATATATATATGTATATATATATATATGTCTATATATGTCTATATATGTCTATATATATATATATATATATATATATATATATATATATATATATATATATATATATATATATATATATATATATATATATATATATATATATATATATATATATATATATATATATACATATATGTATATATATGTCTATATATGTATATATATGTATATATATATATATATATATATATATATATATATATATATATATATATATATATATATATATATATATATATATATATATATATATATATATATATATATATATATACATATAAGAGCTGTAATCACTCCAATTTTCAAAAAGGGCGACCCTAACTTGCCAGAAAATTATAGACCAATTTCCCTGCTGCCAGTTGTCTCAAAGGTATTTGAAAAATGTATGGCCTTAAGAATAACTGCATTTTTTGAGACAAATGAACTGTTTTCTAAGCAGCAATTTGGTTTTCGAAAGGGTAAAAGTACTGTACTGGGCATTCTTGACCTCATCTCTTCTATTGTGAGTGCCTTTCATGAGAGGTAATACAACACAGTCCTCTTCTGTGATCTTAGCAAGGCCTTTGACTGTGTTAGCCATAGCATTCTCTTACAAAAAATTTGTGCTTACAATTTTAGCGATAGTAGCATAGAATTAGTAGAGTCCTACCTTGCGAACAGGAGTCAAGTGGTGAAGTGTGATGGAGTGACATCGGCGGAGAGAGGTATCAACATTGGTGTTCCGCTGGGCTCAATTTTAGGTCCTGTTCTATTTCTCATCTACATCAATGACTTACCTATTAATGATAGCATAGTACGATACACCCTCTTTGCTGATGACACGACTATCTCGGTTGCAAGAAGTACATTAGAGGATTCTTTAATTGGTTCTGTGGCTGCGCAGTCTGAGGCCGAGCATTGGTTTCATGCAAATCGGCTTCTACTCAATAAGGAGAAAACAAAAAAAATGGTGTTTGCAATGCGTGATCTGGATGAGTGTGGGGATGTTGTGCCTGAGGCAAAATTTCTGGGAGTCACCTTAGATCCACGACTTCAGTGGGGTCCGCATATGGACAATATTGCTGGAAAGTTGGCACGGGGCATATATGTGCTGAGAAGCCTCTCAACATGTGTGTCCTTGCCTGTTCTACGAACAGCCTATTTTGCGGTATTTCACTCTCACTTGTCTTATGCAATACTAGCTTGGGGACATTCCTCGGGGACTCAAAGGGTATTCGCTCTGCAAAGAAGGGCAGTGAGAATCATTGCTCGTCTTGGCTACAGGGATGACTGTAGAGATGCATTTGCATCTCTGGGAATACTTACCTTGCCATCTCTATATATCCTGGAAAACCTAGCATTTGCTAAAAGAAATATTGATATATTTCAAACGAATAGAGACCTTCATAACCATCATACCCGAGGGAGAGATCATTTGGTTGCCCAATGCTGGCGATTGAAGAGGTGTCAAGATGGTCCTCGATACTGATCAATCAAATTCTTTAACTCGGTACCTGAACAGATAAGGAACCTTCCAGTAAATACGTTTTTGAAGAAAATTAAAACAATTCTTGTTCAAAAATCATTTTACTCTTTTAGTGAATTTGTAAAATGTAAATATTGAATTCTTTTTAAATGTATGTTTCTGTTTTTTAGCTTTACTTTAAACCGTTTTAATTGTCTTCTAGCGTGTGTTGTGATGTGTAGTGCCTATATGTTAGTATTTTATTCAATTGTACCTCAATTTTGATTTTTAATTTTCACTTTGTATTTTGACATATGTAAACTGCATTGTATTGACATGAAATAATAAATAAATAAATAATATATATATATATATATATATATATATATATATATATATATATATATATACATACATACATACATACATACACCTTCTTTGGCGCTACAACCCAAATTGAGTCTTTCTTGGCCTCCTCTATTTCCTCTTCCATGCATCTCAATCTGTTGCGGCTCTCCTCCAGTTTCTGAGGTTGTGCATTTCTTGGGCATCTTTTGATATGGTGTCTTCCCATCCTGGGTTTTCCTACCAATCTCTGGACATCTGATCGTGTCAAGGACTTTCTATGGGATTAGCTCTGCTGGCATTCATTGGACATTTTCAGTTCATTGCAAGTACTTAATTGTAATAAACTGAGATATTTTGGGTTCTTTATAGAGTTGATATAATTCATGGTTATATTTAGTCCAAATTCCCTATCATTCTTTAGTACGTAGATGTTTTTCCCAAACGTATCCAGCAATTCTGAGGCTCTTATGCTCAACATTCAGCTTTTGCTTCGATATGTTGGTGTGTATTAATGAGTCGCAGCTTGGTGTTTTTGTGGACAGATGATCTCATAACAGGCAATTATCTTTTGTCTTTCTACCATTTCATCATTTATTGATGTGATTTATTTACCAAATACACTACAGAATACAATACTGATTCTAAATGGTATACATATAAAGACAAATTAGTATTTAAACTGCTCCATCACGTCAAAGCTGTAAGTTTCCATTTCTAGGTTTTGTTGTTGTATATTTCTTGGCCTTTGCCTCTGTGCCATTAGTTTTGTCTTCCCTCGATGGGCGCGTAGTACCAATTTCCTAGTTGTGAAACGTGGTTTAACCGCCATGACAGATTTTCCGATTATGTCAATATTATCCGCATACTCGCATATTTGTTGGGATTTGATATATATGGAGGCCCCAGTGTCTATTCGCGTTCCTCTGATGACATTCCAGTGCCAGATTAAATAGCATAGGAGCTAGTTCGTCTTCTTGCTTGAGACCTTATGTAATTTCAAAAGATTCTGTGTGTGCCCTCACGACTTTGACCCGACATACTATTTTCTTCATTGCGGCTCGGACCATTCTCATCAATTTAGGTGCTATATTACGGTCGAGGAGAAGATTATATATATATATATATATATATATATATATATATAGTATATAATATATATACGAATTCGAATTCGTACCATTTGGAATGTTTAGCATTCTGTAGTGTACGTTTCAGAAGGGCCACTTGTCCAATGCGTGCATCGGCTACGTCCTTACGTCAAATAATATATATATATATATATATATATATATATATATATATATATATATTATTATTATTATTTATTTATCAACGGGCATAACCCAATATTACAATAGAACAAAATATATTAACAAGAAAAACAATTAAAACTAATAACTAATAACTAATTAAGTAACCCAATCCTAACCAAGACTCAACACAGCTAAGTTGCAAAATAGTTAACAGAACAAAGGTAACATTAATAAGGAACAACCTTATGCAACACAAGACTTCACGCTCCTGGCAAAGCTTGCACGCCCCTCAAAGCAGTCAATAAGATGGGAATATTGGTTAGCCAATCTAACAGATCTTGCCAGAAAAGAATTATGGCCATAGTTTGTGCGATGTGTTGAATTGTGGAAGGAAACCGCCTGTCTAGTTTGCCTTGGTTGGACGTGGAGGCCTATCTTATTAAGAAGTCTAGGACAGGAGCTCTGAGAGTGTAGAATGCTATGAAACATTTTAAGATCTCTAAACTTGTGGCGAGTTTCTAGATTGTCCAAATTTAAGGTTGACTCCATATGACGGTAGTCAATCCTGTCCTGGTAATTGATTGGTAGACCAGTCTGCTTAAAGGCTACATATCGAAGAAATTTATGTTGCACTCCCTCAATCCTATTAATATGTTCGTTATAGTAAGGGGACCAGACACAAGAGCAGTATTCAAGATGAGGACGCACAAGTGAGCAATATAGCTGTCGCATGGAAGCTATATTTTGAAAATCCTTTGAGCACCTTTTAACAAATCCAAGCATCTGAAATGACTTTCGCACTATACTTAAAATGTGCGGAACAAAGCTTAGACCACTATCAAGCATTACCCCCAAGTCTCTGATCTCAGAGACAGACTCCAGCATGACATTGCCAATTCTGTAAGTGTGGTCTAAAGGCTCTCTACACCTTCTGAAACACATTGAAAAGCACTTTCCAACATTCAAGTCCATACCGTTTGCACCACACCAACTGACCAGTCTATTTAAATCTGACTGAAGCCTATGGCAATCATCCACTGATGACACTCTAAGGAAGAATTTTAAGTCATCAGCAAAGAGTAGAAATTGGCTGTGATGGAAACAGGTTGAGATATCATTTATGAAAAGGTTAAACAGCAGGGGCCCCAGATGTGAACCCTGTGGAACACCAGACAATACAGGTATCTCATGTGACTTGAAGCTAAGGACCCTAACAACCTGTGTACGACCGGTCAAATAAGATTCGAGCCACTTCAATAGATAAAATCAAACTGGAAAACCACGGAGTGTACAGTATTCCGTGCCAGGACTGTGAAAAGTTGTACGTAGGGCAAACTAACAGGTGAATATCAGCAAGAGTGGAAGAGCATAAACTCAGCATCAGAAATAAACAAACAACCTCAGCTTTATTCCTACATCATCAGGAAACCGGCCATAAAATAAATTTCGATGGGTGTAGGGAGATTGCCAATATAGAACATTATAAGACCAGAATAATCCGAGAAGCCATAGAAATTGAAAAGCAAGGTGATTTAAATAAAAGGGACGAATCATTAAAACTACCAACAGTATGGAAGACAATAATAGACAAATCTAAAATCGCAAAAACTCAAGCGCAATTGGCGCAACAACAACAGCACCATCCGGAAAACATAAATAACGACCAACGCCTGCGCAAATATAACCTTCGGCCCCGAGTGGGGGTATAAAAGGAAGCGTCGCAGTCACCAACACTTCAGTCTCTATTCGGACGCGAGAAAGAAAGCTTCGAAAATGCCAAATGTGATTTTGGCGAAACGTCAGCAAACCTGTTCTTTTCAGAACGACAGTAGTGAACGGATGTACACCCGGAATGAAAACACATATATATTTATATATATATATATATATATATATATATATATATATATATATATATATATATATATATATATATATATATATATATATATATATATATATATATATATATATATATATTATATATATATATATATATATATATATATATATATATATATATATATATATATATATATATATATATATATATATATATATATATATATATATATATATATATATATATATATATATATATATATATATATATATATATATATATATATATATATATATATATATATATGTATATATATATTAAACACCCATTATGCTATATCTTTAATTTATCCCTCGAAAAAGGTATATTCCCTCGTGAGTTGAAGGTAGGGGAAGTTATTTCCACTTTATAAAAAGGGTGACAGGGAAAAAATCGAAAACTATCGATGTATTACGGACCTGCCTACCTTTTCTAAACTTTTTGAAAAAGTAGTTTTATGCAAGATAGGTAACTTCTTAAATGCAGAAAAATTAATAAGTAACAAACAACACAGTTTTAGAAAACATTGCTCCACTTCTACAGCTGCTTTTGAGCTATTAAATTTTGTTTATGAGGGCTTGGACCCATCAAACGTCAAATAATATATATATATATATATATATATATATATATATATATATATATATATATATATATATATATATATATATATATATATATATATATATATATATTTCTCGATTCTGAGAGTCTGAAAGAAAGTGTAAATGGTCACTTTTCATATTCCGAGAAATCAGAAATTGTCCTATATATTTGTAATAAATACTTAAATAAGATGATCAAGCCCATTATGAATTCGGAGAAAGTTGGAAATGAAAGACGATTAATGGTTGGTTATGAGAAAGATGAACAATTAACATCATGCATTCCTGAGGAGCATTTTTAGGAAGACTGGAGAACCTCTTAATACCTCAGAGTTAATGGAGACAAGCCCAGAGACCAATTTTGGTAGGAGTGAAGACTTAGATCATCACTGTAGCAGGAGATTCTATAGAAAGCATATGGGTACTCCATGTAGAAATAAAGGTAGCGCTACTAATATATTACACTTGAACGTTCAGTCTCTACGTAACAAAGTAAACCTAATAGAAACATACAATCTGTCAGAGATTTTCAGTGTAATGTGCTTTAATGAACACTGGCTTGGTGGTGATGAGTATGCTACGGTCAAAATGGAGGGTTTTGATAGTGTGACCAGCTTCTGCAGGGAGACTCGCATCCATGGGGGTGTAGGTATTTTTGTTAAGAGCGGCCTAGAAGCGACACCTTTGAAGAGTGTGTCAGAGTTATCTCAGGAAGTTCATTTCGAGGCAGCTGGTATAGTGTGTAAGGGCTTACAAATAATAACAATATACAGATCTCCGTTGGGGGATATTGATATATATCTTCACAGACTGGCTTCTGTTATCAGTTCTCTTGATATGAATAAAGGAATAGTTGTAACTGGAGATTTCAGTGTGCATTTTCAGTCGAGATCAAGAGAAGCACAAATGGTATGCAGCGTTTTTGAATCGTATGGTTTGACAGCAACAATTAGGGAACCCACAAGAGCTAAGTCATGCCTGGATAATATATTCACAAATCTACCTGAAAATTCTTTCACTGCAAATATAATTGATCTCTCACTATCTGATCACTTGGCCTTGTCCTTCAGCATCCCATCCAGGTGCAACTGGAAGCGATCATCAGTTAGAGTAAACTACCGCCCAATAACCGATTTGGGTTTATTTGGACTACATGGATTAGCTAGTTCTTTGGACTGGACCTTTGTTGATGATGGTGAGATGGATACAAATGCAAAATGTGAATACTTCTTGGAATTGATAGTCCATGCTTGCGAATCAAGTTTTAATTTAAAGACCAAAATAGTCTCTTTAAACTTTAATACGCATATCAAAATACATTGGTTTAATGAAGAGCTTAGAAGAATGCGGGAAATACTAAAATTGCTTATATCACTCAGGAGCTCCACTAACATCTCACTACCAACTGAAATCATCCAAAATTTCAGGAAGTTTTACAATAATAGAATCAAGAATGCAAAGAGGGCAGCAAATGATAAATTCATTCTTCAGTCATCTGATAAACAAAAAGCTGCTTGGGATGTCACCAGAAATAATAACCCAACAAAGGTCCAAGTAACTTCAAATAAATTAAATGCAAATGACTTTAATAATTATTTTTCCAACATTGCAGAACACTTGGCAAAGAATCTTTCTCCGTCCGCAATAAACCCCATCTTATATGTCAAAAAGATGAGAACCGTCATCCAAAAGCAATTTAAATTGCATGAGGTCTCCTATAATGAGCTAAGAGATACCATTAATGGTCTAAAAAACAGCCCAAGTAAGGATGCATATGAGCTTAATTCAAGAATAGTTAAAACACTTAAGGAAATAATCGTGTATCCTCTTTGTAAAATCATTAACTTATGTATTAAGGAAAATATTTTTCCGAATGCATTTAAATTATCGCGAACAGTTCCGATATATAAACACGGCGACTGCGATGAGGTGGGAAATTATAGGCCTATCTCTATAATATCAGTATTTGGAAAAATTTTTGAAACAATCATCAAGAAACAAATCGTAAATTTTTTAGAGTCCAACAACATTTTGAATAAACAACAATTTGGATTCTGAGCTGGCGTTTCTACTATATCAGCCATCAGTACCCTAGTCAAGTACATCCAGGATTGTTTCGAAAGCCTTTGATTTTATATCTCACAAACTCCTACTTGCTAAACTAGTGGAGTATAATATGGGTCCAGACTGTGTTAGTCTCTTGAAATCATACCTCTCAGATAGAATTCAATATTGCACTTATCAAGGGAATATATCATCTACACATATAGTCAAATCCGGAGTCCCCCAGGGATCAGTACTGGGACCAGTGTTATTTCTTCTGTACATCAATGACATAAATATGTGCCTTCCATCTAGCAACCTTGTTCTCTTTGCAGATGATACAGTCGCCCTCGAAAGAGCCGATGAAGAACACAGTTTAGAGGCAAGATCATTAAATGCACAGTCCTGCATATATAATTGGTTCAGATCAAATGGACTTAGTGTAAATGATGCTAAAACGCAAATATTGAACTTCTCATTGTGCCCAATAACTTCCAATAAAGACCCTGTAAAATACTTAGGTGTATATCTTGATACTGGTCTCACATGGAAAGAACAATGTACCCACCTCTCAAAGAAGTTAAGTAAAATTGTTTTTGTCATTCGAAATCTAAAAAATATGGTCTCGGATTCTGTCCTGATGAGTGCATACTATGGCTATTTTCAATCACATATCTCCTATGCCATCCTGTGTTGGGGACATTCTGCCCAAGCATCAAGGGTTTTCGCTATACAAAGGAGATGTATCAGAATTATGGCTGGCCTGGGGTACAGGGAAGGTTGCAAGGGTGCCTATATCTCATTAAAGATTCTAACGGTACCATGCACATTTATATTATCATGCCTCCGGCACGTTAAGGAAAACTATGGTGAATACTCTGTTAGCCATAACCTTCATGGGTACAGTACCAGAAACAAAAACAACTTGGTAACACAACATTCTCGTACTAAACGAGCTAGAGATGGACAGAACTATTTTTGCACACAGTTCTACAACGTGATCCCTGAAAAAATTCGATGCCTTCCCACAGAAGTCTTTACGAAAAAATTAAGGGACTACTTAAAACAAAAGGCTTTCTATGGTACTGATGAGTTTCTCAGTAATAATTTTGAGGACATTTGTGAGTGAGGACAGGTGCATATAAATTAAACCCTAATATAATAAAATGATGTTTAACCCTTTTGTGATATAACAACTGAAACCTGTACTGTCACAAACCTGTTGTTGTAAATTGCTGGATATCATATTTTAGGGCTTCACCTTTGTTTTTGTCTTATGTGTTTTATCACATTTCACAATTATAAAATTTATTCGATTTTAATTATAGGTATCATATAGTCTAAGGTTGCTGACTACTTACTTAGATTATACTTTGACTTGTAGATTATTTGACTTGTGAAAATGCTTTTATGTATGTATTACCACAAATAAAAATTGATTGATTGATTATGAATTTTTACACACTGACTACGACCTGACAAAAAACTCGATATCCATCTTATGGCAGATTCGCTAAAACCCAAACATTTTAGTTTATGTAGAAGTAGACTGTGGTTAACCCTGTCAAACGCCTTTGAGAAATCAGTGTAGATACTGTCTACATACACTTTCCTCTCAAAGGCGTTCAACAAGTATTGTTCGTAAGTAAGTAAATTAGTCACTGTTGACTTACCCCGAGAAAAGCCATGTTGTTGCTTTATTATTAATTCTTTACATTTCCAAGCTAATTGATCTATAATAAGTTTATCGAAAAGTTTTGGAATAACAGATTGAATAGAAATACCACGATAGTTAGCAATGTCCTGTTTGTTCCCCGATTTAAATATTGGTGTTAAAAAACTCGTTTTCCAATAATTTGGGAAACAACCTGATTTTAGTGAAAGGTTAAAAATATGTTGTAATTGCTTGCTCAGAGCGTAGACACAGTTCTTTACTAAAGCAGATGGAATACCATCTGGTCCAGTGGAATAACTTAGTTTTAAATTGCTAATTCCATTAAAGAGTTCAACTAAAGATACATTTAAACAATCAATATCAACTGTTCTTAATAAGTAATCAGGTAAATCAAGATCACTTTCGATATAGGTTGTTGAGAAATGTTCGGCAAACAGATTGGCCATGTCAGCGCCATTCTCCGCCGACTCATCTCCAAAAAACATTGAGTTGGGATATGCTCCAGAATTACACGCGTCATGTACGTACTTCCAAAAAAATGATGGATTGTTAGAGATATTATCTTCCAGATGATTCAAGTGTTGAGTGTAACACGCGGCCTGAACAACTTTGCAACGTTCGCGTAGTACTGAAAACTCATTATAATGTGTCATCGAGTTACTTTCTTTGAATTGGCGATGGGCAATCTTTTTGTTTATTATTAGGTTGCGAA